>OY728121.1:1255693210-1256293210 GCA_963277665.1 Viscum album
GAGCAAGTCGGTACCTGGAGGAGGACCACTGGGCGGGACGTACACGGAGCGGACGACTGGACCTGAGGAGTTGAGGAGACTATCTGTACCCACCCTTCAAGTGGGATTTCCAGTGGATGGCTCAACATTTCTGCTTTACTTTTCAGTTGCTGTACTTTCTTTTCAGTTGTACTTTACTTTCAGTTGGTTTTGTATTCTGGCCCATTTACTTTCCATCACTTACAGTTGTACCCAGTTTACTTAGTATTTACTTCAGCTTGCTTACTCTGTGGTATTTGTTTACTTTATAAAGGCAATGTCTTCCCTTTTTATCGCGATTTACGCCTTTGGTGCTAGTCGCCAGCCCCTGGCCTATGGAAGGCGGGCTTGGGAAGTCACGAAACGGGCCCCGATGACGGGTCGTGAAAAATTGGTATCAGGGGAGTTCGGTTCTACCACAGAACTTAGGACTCTGATCTTTCTTCTATGTGAAGAAATAGTGTTAAGGGTATTGAGTGTGGATATCAGTCTAGGGTGTCCCGTGTTGGTGCGGCGGCCGACGTATCTGTACACCAAGACCATGACTTCTGATTTCCGACTCAGTGCACGAAAACACTGATTGCATGTGTGTTTTAAAAGTTTTCTTTGTGATTACTTTGTGTCAGCTCACCAGGTATACTATATTGATCATGGCACACCTGTTTCTTTTCAAGATGGACCCACGACGACAGCCAGCTAGGGTTCCGAGATTTGTGCGAGACGACAGCCCACCGAGCAACGAGGCCTCGGTGCAGGGCCCTATTACAGCGGAGGCACCGACGATACCTCTACCCATCGAGCCACCGATGCCACCAGCTCTAGTCGTTGAGAGTGCATGTCACCTTAGTTCACTGCACGAGTTTCAATGTTAGAGACTGCCCAGGTTCCGCGGGGAGACAGACCCTCAGGCAGCCGAGGATTGGCTGGAGGCTGTTTTATGAGTTTTCAGGTTAGTAGGGACACCAGCTGACCTAATGGTGATCCTTGCAGCGAGTATTCTACACGTGGCAGCAGGCAGATGGTGGAGCCTGATGCTCCAAGTGCATGACGAGGAATCTCTCCTTTGGTCGGACTTCGAGAGCCTCTTTCACTCGGAGTTCATCCCAGACACCCTCCGTGTGGTGCACATTCAGGAGCTACTACAGCTGCGGCAGGGAAACATGACGGTAGCCTAGTACTCGGCGAGATTTACCGATCTCTCACGCTATTCCACAGACATGGTACGAGACCCATTCTTCCGGGCCTGGACCTTTGAGCAGGGACTGAGGCATGAGATCAGGGCATCGATGATCTCCCTCAGCATTCCGACGCAGGCAGGAGTACTGGAGCGAGCCCTTCATGCAGAGAGCTTTCTCGCTGAGCCTACACCAGCAGCGAGACCTATCGCAGGGCGGCACGTAGCAGAGTCTTTTGCAGCTGGCAGTCGACGGATGTCACAGGGGTCCATACAGACCAGACCATTAGGCGGACGACCTCAGGACGCTGGCTCAGAGGTGCGGGGCACACGGCGTAGAGCCAGTCTTACGAGGAGCAGACAATGCTACGCATGCGATAGGCAGGGCCACATGGCTCGTGACTGCCCGACCCACCGTGTAGAGGAGCAGCAGACGGTTGAGGGACCACCCAGGCAGAGGCAGAGGGTCAACCGTGGCGGTCCGCAGGGAGCAGGCAGACGAGGCAGAGGAGCTGGCCGAGCAGCAGGTGGTGGGAGACGCTTTGAGGCTTTACCACCACCACCATCAGGAGGTCCACCTCGACCATAGGGAGCTGGCGGGCAGAGGCAGGCTCAGCTTCAGGCAACAGAGGCCTATGACCACGGTGCACCAGAGATGATTTGAGGTACTATCTATGTCTACTCCACCCTTTCTGCAGTTCTTATAGACATAGGAGTGAGTCATTCTTTCACTATCGCTGCCCTTGTTCAGAGCTTGGAGATTCTGACGGAGCTGTTGGCTTGATCCTTACGGCTAGAGACACCTACGAGAGCAGGCTCATCAATTACGCAGTGGTGTCAGCAGTGTGAGCTTACTCTAGAAGGAGAGAGCTTCGGCTGGGATCTTCTTGTAGCGGCGTCGAGGCCTTACGACGTCATCTTTGGCATGGATTGGTTATCTACAGTCCATGCTCAGATCGAATATATTAGGTGCAAGGTGCGGTGTGTTCGCACCGATGGGAGCAGGTTCACCTTCACCGGCGAGAAGGGAGCCTTTGCAACGCAGGATGGACTCATGCAGAGGAGAGGACATGCCATCACTCATCAGTTGGCTAGCCTCATCCTAGGAGCAGTTGACGTGCGGAGTCTGAGTTTTCCTGTAGTGGTGGATCAGTATGCAGATGTTTTTCCTGACGACGTTCCAGGACGGCCTCCTCGCAGAGAGGTAGACTTTTATATTGACTTGTACCCCGGGACATCCCCGATATCCACTCCAGCATATCGGATGGCTCCTACTGAGATTTGAGAGCTACGGGTACAGCTAGAGGACTTGCAGGGCAAGGGATTCATACGACCCAGTGTTTCACCCTGGACTTCCCCGATTTTGTTTGCCAAGAAGGCGGATGGGAGCTTGCGACTGTGTGTTGACTATCGTCGCCTGAACCAGGTGACCGTGAGGAACAAGTATCCGCTACCGAGGATTGACGACCTCTTTTATCAGCTCAAGGGAGCACGGTGGTTCTTGAAGATATACCTCAGGTCAGGCTATCATCAACTCAGAGTTCGAGACGAGGATGTGAAGAAGACGGCCTTCAGATGTCAGTATGGCCACTATCAGTTCTTAGTTATGCCTTTTTGGCGTAACCAATGCTCCAGCAGTGTTCATTAGTCTCATGAACAAGATCTTTCAGCCTTACCTCGATCGATTTGTCGTAGTCTTCATCGACGACATATTGATATACTCGACCACGGAGGAGGAGCACGTCTACCACTTGCGGGTTGTATTGGACACACTTCGAGAGCACCAGATTTATGGTAAGCTCTCGAAGTGTCAGTTCTGGATACGTGAGGTCCACTTCTTGGTACACGTCATCTTTGAGGCAGGAGTTGCGGTGGATATTGCGAAGATCGAGGCAGTGCTAGCTTGGGAGCCACCTAGGAGCGTGAAGGAGGTGCGGAGTTTCTTAGGTCTGGCTGGGTACTACCGGAGATTTGTTCCAGACTTCTCCAAAGTGGTAGCACCACTTTTAGCTTTGACGAAGAAGGGCACACCCTTCGTGTGGTCAGATAGGTGTCATTAGAGCTTCCAGGAGATGAGACAGAGATTGACCAGTGCACCCATCTTGAGGCTACCAGAGGAGGGAGTAGGGTACATAGTCTACTGCGATGCATCAGGGACCGGAATCGAGTGTGTCCTGATGCAGGATCAGGTAGTGATTGCCTATGGATCACGACAGTTGAGGCATCACGAGAAGAACTACGCTACCCATGACCTGGAGTTAGCAGCAGTGGTCTTCGCTCTAAAGATGTGGCGGTACTATCTGATGGGTGAGCACTTTATGGTCTATTCTGACCACCAGAGTCTCAGGTACATCTTCTCGCAGAAGGACCTGAACCTGAGACGGCGGCGATGACTCGAGTTCCTCCAAGACTATGACTTTGAGATATTCTATACTCCTGGAAAGGGGAACGTAGTAGCCGATGCTCTCAGTAGGAGGACGAGCATTCAACTACTTGGAGAGGCGATAGAGCAGCTAGCCGCTTTGCAGATATCCTTTGTGGAAAGAGATGGGGCAGCCTTCCTTCAGTCACTCACAGTCACTCCTCCACTACTTCAGCGGGTCAGAGAGGCACAACATGGGGATGTTGACTGTGAGACGCGGCGTGCACAGATATCCTCAGGACAGGCACCTGATGGATTCTCTGTGGGAGGAGATCACATTGTCCTTTTCAGAGGATATACCATGGTACCCGTTTCCTTACAGGAGGAGGTGATGAGAGAGTTTCACACTTCCCCTTTAGCGGTACATCCAGGAGTGTCAAAGATATACCAGGATCTCAGACGACAGAACTGGTGGCCGGGTATGAAGAAGGCTGTAGCAGAGTTTGTTTCTCGATGCCTCACTTTCCAGCTGGTGAAGGTGGAGCACCAGGTACCAGTAGGCTTGGTACAGCCCTTGGAGGTCCCATAGGGGAAGTGGAATGAGATATATATGGATTTCATGGCTGGACTTCCACATACTTCCAGAGGTCACGACTCCATTTGGGTGATTGTCGATCGACTTACCAAGTCGGACCACTTCTTACCCATCAGAGAGTAGGGCTCAGTGGAGAGCTTAGGACGCCTCTATATTCAGGAGATCGTACGGCTTCATGGTGCACCATCATCTATCGTCTCCGATCGAGATGCTCTCTTTACTTCTCAGCTTTGGAAGGGGTTGTAGGAGGCATTCGGGATGCAGCTACGTCTGAGCACCACCTTTCACCCTCAGACAGATGGTCAGACAGAGAGGACCATTCAGACTCTCGAGGACATGCTCCATGCATGTGTCCTCGGCTTTGATCGTAGCTAGGAGGACCAACTACCATTGGTGGAGTTTGCGTACAATAACCGCTACCACTCCACCATCGGGATGGCACCATACGAGACATTGTACAACCGACCTTGCAGATCACCTCAATGCTGGACAGACCCTGGGGAGTCAGCACTTGTGGGACCAGAGATGGTCTAGGCCACGACAGAGAAGGTCCAGGTCATCCAGGAGCGGATGAGGACAGCTCAAAGCTGACAAAAGTCTTATTCTGATAGGAGGAGGAGACCACTAGAGTTTGAGGATGGTGACCACGTTTTCTTGCAGGTCTCACCTCGACGTGGATTATAGAGATTTGGCCGGGGTGGAAAGTTATCTCCGTGCTTCATACGACCATTCCAGGTTCTCAACAGGATAGATCTACCACCTCAGTTGCACTGGGTGCATGACGTCTTCCACATATCTCAGCTGAGGAGGTACATGTACGACACAATGCATATCATCGACCATGGGGAGCTGGACATTGATGACAGGGTGAATTTTGCAGAGGTCCCGGTGGAGATCGAGGATCGATAGGAGCGGGTCCTACGTGGGTGGTCGATTCCTCTAGTGTGCATCAGGTGGCAGCACAAGAACCTCTAGGAGAGTACTTGGGAGCGAGAGGCTCATATGCATGCTCAGTACCCTCATTTGTTCCCCTAGTTTGTGATGTATCTTTATGGGGACGTAAATCCCTGAGGTGGGAGTAATGTAAAGACCCATAAATTTCAAGTATTTTTTTTCTTAATTTCTTTGGGATTTTACGAGTATACAGTTTCTGACAGCACCTGATTCTGAGGCCCGGTGTGCCCAGAATCAATTTCCGAAATTTAGCTAGGGTACGTTCAGTGAACGAACAAGCGAGTTTTCTTAACTTTTGAACCGATACTCGGAATCGAAATCCGAGGGCACCGATGAAAACGTAGCACGAGTAATTGCTTAGGAACACCTTTTTCCAAAGGAGTGGTTGCTCGGGATGTGTTGTTAAAAATGTGAAGAATAAAATTATAGTTGTTTTTCAATTATAATTTTATTTTACCACTAGTAGTTTAAGAGTTAAGGGAAAGGAAGTTGAGAGGAAGATGGGGTGGGGCCCACACAAGCCTCCACCTCCTTAAATTTCCTAACACCCCATTAAACCTCCCCTCTAGATTAAATGTGTAACTCATCCTCTCCCCCTCTTAATTACAAGTCAACTCTCTTATTAAATTATTTTTTAAGTTATTCAATGTATTTAATTAAGAGTTGAATTTTGAATTCATGGCTTGGGATTAATAAAATAAGGGTGAACCTTATTTTATTTGGGGGATTGTTGTGTGAGAAGAATTGGGGAGAAAATACACAAGCCTTGGGGATCTTCATCTTATTTGTTGGAGAATGCGAGGAACACCGAGACTTTGATGAAGAACGTCATCACCACAAGGAGAGATCGACGTGCCGTCTCATCTCCTCTCCACAGCCGGTGTGCGGCGCCTTCCCCGAAGAACGACGGCGCGACTTCCTTCGTTCTTCTTCTCGCATCAAAGGAAGGGAGACGCTCCTCCTCCTCGAACGTTCTCCGTCGACATATACGGAGCTTCACCTCACGACGTTGTTTCCCGTGATGATCTTCGTTCGATAACTTCTTCGAGGTATGGGATTGTTTTATGTTCGTGGCTTATTTTGGCATTCATTGTTAATTCTCTTAGCTGCCTGTTATCAAATTAACGGGAGGAGGTTGGACCACACGAACATGGCCAGTACTCCTCCTTTGTTGATGTTCACCGTTGTGGTTTGGAACAAAGGTGGCACGGTGCAACGGCACCACGCGGGATTAAGGAATATCACGCAACAAAGGAGCGCGACGCCATCGTCCCGCGCCGTTGAGGCCGAAAGAAGCTACGGTGGGAGTCGGGCCGTGGCGGAGGGGTGCGGCGCCGTCGCGCCACGTCGGAGAACCATGGAGGGCCGCGACCGGGGCGGGCCTCGGCGCCGTCACGCCGCACCGGTCAGACTAAGGCCGCGACAGAGTAGGGGAGGGCGGCCGGAACCGCCGGCTGCCAGCACTTTGGAAGTGAGACTGGTCGGCCGTTACGGCCGACCAGATCCAAAAAAACCGAGGGTTGAACCCCTGACCAGCTCAGCAGGGCGGAACCTCCGGTCCGCCATTTCGAAGTAAGGGGGGAAGCTCCCCCTCCCCCCACCTCGTGTCCACTTAGCGCAAGGGCGCCCAGGCCGGACCGGCCGCGCCGGGCCGGGCCTCCCGCGCCGGGCCGGACCCCTTCGCCGGACCGGACCGCACCGGCCGGGCTGGGCCATGACCAACTGGGCCGGAGCCAGACCTGGGTTGGGTCGACCCGGTTCGGGCCGACCCAGGGGGTATTGGGCCAGGTCGGACCGGGCCCAAACCCCCTGTTTTCGGACAGATCCATCCAAATGTCGATAACTTGGGCTATGGACCTCCGATCGACGCACCGTCAGTTGCATAGCGATCCTTGGATCGAGAAGGTAGTTTCGGTATATTACACTCAAGGTTTCAGAGAACTTTCGGTGTGGCGGGGTTGGTTCGAACACGAAACCAACCGGGCCTTCAGAGCGGAAATGCTTATAACTTGAGCTCCGGACATCCGATTGACGTGCCATCGACTTTGTTGGTTTCCTCTTAATGAGGAGGTTCTTTTGGCTTACTCAGATCAAGTTTTGGATGAAGTTGGAGTACGGTCGGGTAGGTTTTGACTTAAAAACCAACCGGGCCCCTGGGACAAAAAAGCCAATAACTCTCAGACCGGGCATCCGATTGACGCGCCTTCTGTCACGTTGAGTTCCTATTGTTGAGACGGAACATTGGGATACATCAACTCCGGACTACGTCTCAGTTGATGTATCGACCCCCCTTGGCTCGTGGAGCGGACCCTCCCGAAATCGAGAATGCTGTGTGCTGGAACCCTAGAGCTGGCTGCTACTGCGTCGATGACGATGACTGTACTGAAATCCTCTGTGGGTTTGGTAGCGATGACGACTGTACTGGGATCCTCCATGGGTCTGGAAGCGACGACGACCGTACTAAAATCCTCCATGGGTTCGACGATGATGACTACTATTCTTGTATCCTATGTGGGTCCGGTAGTACGTGACTACTGTTCTTGTATCCTATGTGGGTCCGACAGTATTTGAATCTGTACTTGTATCCTATGTGGGTCCGGTAGAGTAGCTGGTCTTATATCCTTTGTGGGTCCAACAACTTAGCTGGTCTTGTATCCTATGTGGGTCCGACATCTTGGATGAATCAGTGGCTACATCTGATCATCTCTTTCACCTTACGAAGAGTAGACCTGTGTGAGCTGAGTCCTGACTTTCAATCTTTATATTCGATATGTTTGTTTTTCTATCCTGTGTGGATTGCGTTGCGTTATCCTGTGTGGATTGGATTGTTCCATCCTGTGTGGAATAGATCGAACTTGGGCTTGAATGTTGGAGCCGAACTGGAATTTATTACTTAGTTATATGTATGGGCATATACCTAAGTAGAGTTGGTTGTTACTTCATGATTGTATCTTTCCTTTGTGGTTTATCCTTCATGGATTCTGGGAGACCTTCAGGGGTCTCAGAATCCCTACTGAGTAGCGTATACTCACCCCTGCACAGGCTATGCCCGCACTACGTTGTGTTGGATGCAGACGATGGACAACGATGATCGTGGTTGAGGCTTGTGGAGAAAGTCAGTACCTGGAGGAGGACCACTGGGTGGGACGTACATGGAGCGGACGGCTGGACCCCAGGAGCTGAGGAGACTATCTATACCCACCCTTTAGGTGGGATTTCCAGTGGATGGCTCGACATTGCTGCTTTATTTTTCATCTGCTGTACTTTCTTTTTAGTTGTACTTTACTTTCACTTGGGTTTGTATTTTGGCCCATTTACTTTCCAGAACTTACAGTTGTACCCAGTTTACTTAGTGTTTACTTCAGCTTTCTTACTGTGTGGTGTTTGTTTACTTTATAAAGGAAATTCCTTCCCTTTTTATCGGGATTTACTCCTTTGGTGCTAGTCGCCAGCCCCTGGCCTATGGAAGGCGGGCTTGGGGTAGTCACAACACGGGCCCCGAGGACGGGTCGTGACATTAACAACTTTAGACAACCAAGGGTTATTTTATTCCTAAACTAATAGATATATATTGTGTTTAGGGATTATAGTAAGGTATTTGGGTAGATATTATCCAAACCAAAAAGGTTTTTAGCGTGTTCCCTTTTTTAAGAGAATGGAGGGGTACTCTTGGAATTTTTCAAAACATTAAATTAATATAAATTAATGTTTTATCAAAAATTGCTCCAAAACTAAAATATGTATAATATAATATGATTATGGTTCGAAATATATTCATCAAATGAAAATTATATAGGTTTTTATTGTTTTTTTAAACCTTATATTTTTGTTTTAACCCTTATTTTACCATTTTAACTTTTACTGTGATATCGTGTAATTTACACATTTAGGGTTAATATAAGTACCATAAAATGTCAAAATACTAATAAATGATTCATTTATGTAATTTTAAGACTTATAAAAATAATATTTCCAAATTTTATATTTTTATAAATTTTATATCATTTATTAAAATATTGTATATTCTAAAATATCGTTTATGTCAATTTTGACAATATTCATTACTTATCATTTAAAAATATCATAACAACATGATATATTTGAAAAAATTACATTAACACATAAATAAAATTTAAAATTAATATATACATTAATTTATGACATTATTTATCTAAAATTATTTTTATTTTCAAACTTTTAATATCATTTATTTGATATTTCATTTAATTCAACTATTACTGCATCATCATTGTGTAAGCCTTTAAGGTAATTATTTTTCTCCTAAAAATTAAAAATAAATTATTGTGATGAATATAAGCATTTTATATTTCAAAATAGCATTTATACTCTAACATATCCATTATATAACACCAAATTAAAAGTATTTCTCTATTTTAAAACAAAAGTATTCCAAAATTGACTATTCTGTGAATAAAATACTATAAATTGATTAAAGTCATCCAAGTGGATTAAAGAGCTCAAAAATAGACCCAGGTATTATTTTGGTTGATAATAACTCGTATAATAAAATTATGACAAGTTTTATTCTAATTTTATAACATTTATAACATTATATTTACCCTTGATTACCTGATTTACCCTTAATTGTGGTAATGAAAATTATCAAAGTTACTATTCATTTTGTCCCAAAAATAAAAGGGACCTATTAATAAATTAATAACTTATTATTCCAAATATGGAATCCATATTTTAAAATTTATAACACATAAGTTATTAAAATTAATTTAAAATTAATCTTGTCGATGGATCGAGAAAATGAGTTTTTAAAAGAAAAACGTTCAAAAGAATGAAATATTTTTATATCAAAATTCTATGTGAAATTTATTCAAGTGAACTAAATTTTATTAAATGATAAAAATTTATATAATTATACTTTAAAAATAATTAAACATATAATTTAACACTACAAATTATTCAGACGATTTTGTTTTTCAAATAAATTTTATTATTTTTTATTATTCATCAAAACGTGAAACTTATCTGAAAAATACACAAAATGAAACCAAAGTAAATATTTGTATTCCTATTGAAAATAATAATTTTATTTTGTAAAATATAACTTTTAAAAGTTTTAAAAACTATATTCAAAACAAGCGTGCCATCAAAAGGCGGTAAATATTCCTCTTTGGAAAAATAATTCTTTTATCCATAAAATTGGATTTGTTTTTATATCATGCATAGAAAACACATAAGATTATTTCTAAATATTATTTTTAATATATTATTATATATAATTCATTAATATAATCCAACAATAGTTATTTGTTTATTTATTGGTATAAAACAAACTTGTGTATATTTAAATAGTTTTTTCAGAAAAACATTTCATTTTATTTTTAAAGGGGGTTTTACATTAATTTATATTAAATTATTAACCAAAGAAATAATTATATATAGATGTGTAACCATATTTATATAATTCAGTTAATCATGTTCATAACTATCATTCTAATGTCTTGGTTATAACAATGGCATTTAAATAATAATATTTAGTTGTTCGTTTGAGCTCAATGTGACGTATCATGTACACTATCGAGCATAGTATTTATTATTTTAATAGGGATGTAACATTTTACACCTATTTTGGAAATTTAATCAATGCAATTTTTAATTCGGCATCAATAACTAATGTTTTACTTTTCAAAATACATTTTTTGAAATCCCAAATAAAAAAATGGATTAATAAAACTTCCACTTTAAAAGAAAGAAAAGGAAGTATGATGGTCACTTGAGATAATACATACTAAGGTTGCATTTAATAAAACATGTGCATTAAAGAGAAAAATAATAATCACGTTTTGATGGAAAGTAATAGATAACATCCTCATGTGAAAGTTAACAATCATAAAACCAAAAAACATTGATGGGTTAGAAGGTAACTAATTTCTTAATAAGAAAAGTAATGTGATAACATTTTTGTTTTTATGTCCTTTTCATAGGGTTTATTAATTATTTTACTACTTGGACTAAGAACATAAGTAAATATACTTTCTTGAAAAGTAGGGTTTCATCCTTTAATCAAATTTGACCACTAAATCATCTTTTTCTCTGAATTATGACCATTAAAGTTAAATTTTTCATGTGTAAAACACTAGAATCAACTTCTAGAGATATAAAATAATCCAAAAAAGATTAACTATCTATTTATACTATTTTTAGACATTAACCAAAAGCAAAGTTGTTAGTATAAGATAAGATAATTCCCTAAAAAGAATAAACCTTATATAATGATAAAGTACTTCAATCTCTAAAATTCAATTGTAATACCCAATGTTCAACAAAGACCATTCAAAAAATAATAGTCCTTAAAATTCCTCAAAATAATCCATACTAATATTGAAACCATAAAATTATAAGGATTTTATAACATAGTCTTCCAAGATAAAGATTATCTTTTATCTCCATATAACATAAATCACTCTTAATATCTCATACCCAAAATTTAATTTCCAAAATCAATTAATCTCGATGTATGAAATCAATTTTCATAAATCACCTGAATAAACATAATATCATATTTTCCTCTAAAATATAATTCAAACTTTATTGATCTAATAAAATCTCACAGTATTCTATTTACCTTAATCATATAAATTTACCAAAATATCAAACATATCCTTAAATAAAATTAATCACTTAATCAACAAATAATTTTATAATACTAATGTATCTATTATATAAAAAATATTTTCCAAAAATAAACATATTATTAATCAATAAACTTGTTTAACTAATAATAAAAATTCATACTAACTGAGGGTTCATTTAGGCCATTGGTAGGTAATTCACCCTTCGGGCCCTTCGGTTGTGGGTTCGATTCCTATAGCCCTACCAGATGTGATGGGTTTCACCTATCCTATGGGTTTTCCTTTTTCTGAAACTATATGATTATTATAAATTTCCCAAAATATGATAAAATTCTCAAAAATAACAGTAACATGTTTTAAACTCAAAGTTTATCTCATTACATTTATTTTTCATTCCAAAAAGTAACAACACATAATTTCTTCAAAAATAAATGTCTCCAAAAATACCATTAATCACCATAAAATATAATAAATTAAATTCTAAAAAGGGTTTCTAATATATAGAACTTATGATCAACCTTAAAATTATAAACCCATGATGATATACATAACTCTAAATAAAATATCCTAATCACCAAAGCTATTTAAACCCTACTCTGATACCAACTGTAAGGACCTGACCTTAAACATTACATATTATAGTTATTTTAAAACTATAAAAAACATTATTTACCGAAAATATATTTTAGTTTTATATTTTTATAGAATTAGGATATACTCTTACTTAGTAAACCCATATATTATAAGTGGACACTTATACTCAGTATCCATTTTTTCATAAAAAAAATAATAAAAATAAAACATAATTTATTATACTCATATATCATCAAAACATTCCCTTGATCTCATCCTTTTCCAAAATATTTTTTAAATTCTATGTAAAATATTTTAAAACATGGTATGACCACAAAATCTGAGTAAGGTACATAAAGAAATAAAATTGTTAGCCTAGTGAAAACAGGAAACCCATTAAAATATTTTCATAAAAAGTCATTAGAATGCATAGAAAAATCATATAGGTGCCTTATAACTTCATTACCATATCACTCTTACATTCACCCTTAATAATGAAATAACGTTATGGTCAACTTCAATCTCTGGAGTACCCAAAGCATTTTAGATCTATAATGAGGTTCACCAGTCATATCTTGATCTATAATGGGGTCAATGCATCATATCTTGAGAAATAATGGGTCTCAACCCATCATATATTAATTTATAATGGTATCAAACTATACTAAACAATTCCCAAGATACATATCATGAATAAAAACCTTGAAAACTCTTTAAAAAATGTGAGAAAAATACTTCTAGATATTAAAATACAATTTTTCTTATAAAAATCAATTTTAAAATATAAGAATCGCGTATATAATAATGAAATAATTTTCTTCAAAAATAACTATGAATAATTATAAATAAAACATTAATGTAATAAATAATCATGAAAGTGTGAGAAACCACTCATGACATATAAGTCTAAAATATCTTTTTGAATTTCTTAAAAATAGTTGAAAAAGGAACTTTAAAATAGGGTTTTAAAAGAAAGGCCCTTTTGTAAAACCATAAAAATATTCCATTTTTAAAAAAATGAGATAAATTATATAATTTTTTTAACATTCATGTACATATTAATACATTTATAAAAATAATTTTAAAAACAAGTACATGGAAGATAAATATTTATAAAATAAATCTTTAGAACATTTAAAATAAGGTTTATTTAGTTTAAAAGTCCCTCACCATGTGTCTGAATCATCATGTACAATTTTTATCTTCCTAAATAATAAAATTAGGTTAATTATTTACTTTATTAAGAACCTTTTAAAATATTATTATCCCTTTTACATCACTAATCATCATGTTATAAAAACTACTTAATTATTAAAGTTCACGTCGGATGTTTTGTAGATATATGGTACTTGAGTCCAAAATGAATTTTTATGATTTCAATATTAAAATTGGTCACAATTAAATAATCTCTAGAATAATATTCATGAAATAATAATCAATTTTATAAATCAATTATACTTTTAAATCCATCCATTACTTGTGGGTTTGAAAAATGGACTATATTGCAATCATGGAGATGGTAAGTCGTACGTACACATGTACAACATTTCCATTTTTATATGATCATTATGGAAGGAAGGTAAGTGTTATTTAATATTTACAAAATGATCATAAATATAATAATATAATACTAATAATTTAAATATACTTATATATAACATCAATGTGATGTGGTTATGAAAAAATAATCACATCGCTTTATGGAGGTGATAGTTCCCACATATGCACAAACAACGTTATCATTTTCATTTTCATGGAAAGGTAAGAACATAAATAATATATTATTATTTAATAATTATAATTATGTCATTAATATTATATATAAACAAATATTCCATCATTGTAACCGGTCTTGAGAGATGATGATAGAAAATGAATTATATCAGTTCATGAGGTTGTAGTCTGTTGTATACACGAAAGATTAATTCTTTTCCCATTTAATAGAAGTGGAGATTTATTTAGTGATGATATTTAAAAAATAAAATATTAGTATATTTATGATACTATAGTTATTATTTCATCATGGATGAATAATAATTAAAGTGAGTCTAAGAAGAAATAAAATAAAAGTACTTGATTAAAACACACCTCTTCTTCAGACAATCTCCTTTCTTTTAAAGCCTTAAGACCACTAAGGGTGGTGTTATGCCTAAATTAAGAGCTCTAGAATGTGGATAGAGATTATAGGAACGTATTTGGGTATATTTTGGATAAAACCTAGTGGTTTTAATTGTGAATAATAGAGAAGAATAGGTTCCCTTTTATAAGAGAAGTGAGGGGGAATCTTCAAATTCTTCAAAATATTAAATTAATATAAATTAATGTTACATTCCAAGTGTCTCCAAACCAACTTATATAGAATATAGTATGACTATGGGTTGAAATAAATTCATACAATGAAAATTATTTAGGTCTTTTTTTAATCCTTATGTTTTTGTTTTAACCCTTATTTTATTCTTTTAACTCTTAAAGTGATATCATGTAATTTACACTTTGAGGGTTAATATTGTAACATCCCGACCAAAAATCCACTAAATGGATGCTCTGAGATAGTTTTCCACAAGTCCTCAAGCGCGACTTCCCATATTTTGGAGTTTTTCGACTAGTATCGAGATCCTATGGTGTGATAGTAGGGGGACTATGCCCTTATACTAGAGTAAGAAAATAGCTGAAATAACTAAGTATCATACACAATAGAAAGTAAACAGAGTGTAGAAGCAATAAAAAACTGTAATAGAAAAAGTTATAATAGTAAAATGATGTAAAATCCCGAATATCTATACAATACAATACAATGCTGTTCACCCACTGGTCTTACCAAACAGATACAAGTATAAAAGAAATTGAAAGTAAAAGTATAGGGCTCTAATACTAACTCTAAGCCAACCCATGTACCTGATCTCTATACACTGTCGAACTACACTGGTCGGATCAGTAGAACCCCTCAAGAAGCTCTGTTCGATCATGAAACACTAGACCTCATCCATATCCACCATGAAAATTGTGCTCAACTTGAAAAGAATACAAAAGGTCTACACATACACCGAGGTTCACATGCAGGGGTGATAAATAATCTCATTAGGGAAACCCTACAATAAACCTATAACTATGTTGTTAAAAGTATATAAAACAGCAACATGCTCAGCATAGTTGGAACACACAAAAAAAAGAAGTAAATTGAATGTGCAATCATAGTTGAACTTAGGGTCTGTAATCCCTATCAACTGGGAAAGTGCCACCATGGATTTCAATATCTATATACATATACATGTATAGTCCCATACCTATACACATATACATAAATATGAATATTCATGAGTATGTGAATCAAATAAAAAGAAACCACAATAGTGGTCGATCCTTGGGTCCATAATCCTGATCTCCTAGACATCCTGTGTAAGGGAATTGAGCTGGATGTCATTCCACTCAAGCTGTGTATCATTAAGTTGATCTCTAGGTGCATAATCCCATCGACATCTACCTACTTTGGAAAATTCCAAAATTATATCTCTGAGCAAGCTATGTCACCACAGGGGGATTTTCGTCCTACACCAAGGTTCACCTGTAGTGGCCTCCAATAACCAAACAAGGATACCGTATACCGAAGGTCAGTCCTGAAAGGAAGGATACCATATACCGATGGTCAATCATATAATAAAGGATACCATATACCGAAGAAAAATCCTAACAGATCTAGAAGATCATAATCATTACAATCATAGGTTTAGGAGAGCGTAATCATTCCCACCTATAATGAAAGATTAACAGAAGCATGTATAGAAATCCTATAAAAGGTTATTGATTCAATCTCCATGTTGCACAAAACTGTAAATCCAGTCCAATTTCTGAGCCCTAGCTCTCATTCCATAGGCGGTCGCGACATTTGGAACTCAGATGATCCTTAAGGGGCATACGCTTTAGCAATAAGTAAAGAGGGAACTCTCTGGTGATCCTCCATGATGCACCCCTAGTGTCTCATAACTGATTAGAAGAGCAGAATCATTTCGATTAAAGGTCTAGGAGAGCATAATCATGCTCGCCACTCAGGAGTTCGTAATCTACCATGAGTCTTGCATCTCTATGCCCACATAAAGAGAGAACTCTCTGGTGAGCCGTAATGCTACACCCATAGAGTCTTGTAACTGATATGGAAGAGCAGAATCATTCCAGTAAAATTTTGAGGAGAGTGTAATAATGCCCATTATATATCATCAAGTAAAGATCAACAACCAGAATACCAAGAAGAACTTTTGGTCATCCCAATAAAAAAAATATATCACAATATATAAAATTAGGCTCAACAACCATCTCCCTGGTAGTACCTCTGGGTATACCAGTAAACATCAGAAATAGCATGGCTCAGAAGCCGAATACTAGGATAGCACGTCCAATCATCCCAAAAAACAAGAAAGACTCCTCACTCGAGGCTCCATAGCACACAACCAGGAAGTACCTTTGGTGAACCTCACTACATTAGTAAAACCAAGTTAGATATAAAAAAATGAGTGAGGGTGGCCTGAACACCCTACCCAACACTACATACACAACCCCATATGATTAAAAATTCTCCAAAGATTCTAGGTGACACTTGAACACAATCTGTACCCAAATATGATGTAAAACTCAGGTTTGGTCAAAACATAAGCACCCATAGGTCCCTCAAGTCAAATATTGAGGCGAAATCCTACTCAGTATCCTCTAGGTAAACACAAGTGAAGGTATCCTCCACAGGATCCTTAGAAAAGAGTAAGGGATGAATCCTACATGGGACCCTCAAATGAAGAACAACAGAGGCATCCTATAATAGGGATCCTCTTAAATGAAAACATAAGAGAGATCCTACAAGGGACACCCAAGGTCATCACATAAGCAAAGGCACCCCTTAGGGGATCCTTGGAAGAATCCGGTCTCATAGCCTCATAGGCCAGAAGGGAATGTCTCCCAAGGGTAAACGTCCTTAAAATCAGAGGTCATGGGAGATATATCACAACTCATCTCAGTTCAAAGGTCTCAACTAGGTTGGTCCGAACACCCAACCAATCATCCACGCCAAGTGTCACTCTCAAGTGACAACTAAACTCGATAAGCATAGAAAGAACCTAACCATTTAGATATAAAACCCCAAAAATATTTAGATGACCTCTAAATGTCAATAGTATTTCACCATTGTGATCTACGTGAAAAAATACTCAGAATGGACTAATCACACGCCCAATTCTGACTTCCTGGTCAGAAAATACCCCAAACTACTAAGCTAGAAAAAGTACATGGTGTGTACATAAGAGTACACAATGTGAAATCTTATTTATCACCCTAACCATGTAAATATACATGTCCATAACAAATGGGGTTTTCCAGGATAAAAGTACATGACGTGTACTTCAAAGTACACAACATGTACTGTTTAAAAACCAAAAACTTGTCTTATTTCTCACATGGTTGGACACACGACCATGCCACCACATGGCTTGTACTCAGATTACATGGAATTTACTTAGGAAAACTTCTTATTCCTTGAACGAGAATAACACATGGCATGTTCACTTGGAACTCATGCTTTGTAACCTTGGTTTCCGATGGGAAAACCCTCAAAACACTTGAAACACCCATTTTCACACTCGAAACAACAGATCAAACCTTAAGAGGATACAAGAAAGTATAGACAGGAATTAAAAACATAAAAAAACATGTTTAAATGGGATCTATGGTGAAAATTTAAATGACCCTACCTTTGGGTGGGAACTGCCAAAGCTTCGGTTGATTTCACCATCCACATATGTCACACGCCGACTCAGTGCATCGAGAGCTTTGAAATGGTACCTATATTGACTTCCATATATCTCAATATCAGTATCAATTTTCTCCCATAATACACGACCAAGGAGTAGCACATAGGATTCATGCACAAGGAGGAGGAAAGAAGAAGAAGGAAAATAAAAGAAGAAAAGAAGGAAAAGAAAAGGGGGCCCGTGCCAGCCCCAGTGCCCGACTCGAGTTTATGACTCACCTAAGATAAACTCCCCTTTCTAGGCTCAATAGAGCAGATAGAATTTCAATCCAACCCTCTGTTCAAAAGTACTCTGAATGAATCTATGCGAATAAATTAATATTTAATTTAATAATATTAAATATTAAATATTCCACTAAAATTCGAACAGCTCAGAATTATACCAAACTCATTTCCTACCAAACTCCTTTCCTAGGGTAAGAAAACTATTTTGGGACCAACGAGGTGGTTAGAAAAATTATCTGAGGTCAAATGGTTGGGGTAAAATGACATTTTACCCCTCATGTGCATCCAACAGCAAAAATTCATTTCTGCTCAAAACCACAGTCTAGAAAAACACAGGTCCTTACAAACTCCCCACCATAAACCTTCTTGTCCCCAAGAAGCCTGGTGAAAGGACTTGTATCCATGATCCCAACCCAAGAATCTACACAGCCAAGCTATCTAGACTATCCAATGACCAACTTCAAAGTATTAACAACTACCTTCTACACATAAGACATTTAACTACGACTGATCTGGTACTCCCCACCATAGGAATACACCTATCATCGTCTTAAAAGAAAAATCTAAGATAAATAGCTCACGGAAAACACCAAAGTTTAACCGAAATAAGAAAATCCACCCTCAAACGGCCAATGGTGCACTCCCCACTATATGTCTTTCCTTACACCACTCCTAGAGCGCAACCACAACAGGTTCCCTCCTCAATCGGTAAGAACATTAAGAAAGAAAAAGAAGCTCAGCTTAGGGCCTAATAACTCTCAGCATACTCAAGATGAATTGAGATTACACCTGATCATATATTATGGGAGTATACTAAGATTTCACCGAAGGCTTTTCCAACACCTTTCAAGCCACACTCACCATCTTATCAATACCTGACTAGGATTCATCCATGGTCAATTGTCTTATGGTAACCCGATTTATTCCACAATGTCACCTCTACCACAGAGGGACAATCCATCACAACATTTGGGATCCAAGCCCATGACATGTCTTGAAACATTAGCCCTCATCTTGCACATGGCCACTGGCCAATCTAGATTCAAATGATACCACACACAACCAGCGTGTATCTTTATCACTGGACCCGTACACACGACATCATTCCAGTCATGAGCATCTACTAATGCTATGAAAAAAATTTCAATAGCGGAAACACTGGTTGACCAAGCCAAGATCTCGAATAGTCCTACCCGTCAAAGCCAGTCTCAAAATTCAAGCTTGTTAGGTGCTTAATTAAAAGTAGAAGTCATCAACATGACTAATGTAAAACTTGAGAACCTACCGTCCCTCGATCGAAAAATGATCACATAACCAATTTCACTACCGAAAAAGGCATCGAAAACGTGGGACAACCTTTCAAGTAGGAAACCCCAAAACAAAACAGATGTCAACCTACAAAGGTCTAAGTCAAAACCAAGGGTCTCTATGTCTCCCACCTAGCCCAAAAAATAAGTCTTACAACTAGGTCACAAGGTCTAACCACCTAGCCTAAAATATTCAAACCTCTGAAAAGAAGGTAAAGATCACAATGATCAATGATGGTCAAATATTAAAACACAACCTACGAGGGCCCTAATCCTCTTCGAGCATCCTCAGAAGGAACTATTCCCTAGTGGTCATAACCAATGCAGAAGAGAAAAGCTGAATTGACACTCCTCAAGTATCTGTATAATAAAATACCCTAAGGATGTATAGTTCACAATAAAATCATTGGTATCTATCAGCATAATACTCAACGATCCAACTATATTACCATAGACCTGAGAAAAAACACCCCACAAGGGGTTAAAATGAAAGGCACCACTTTCCATATTGACCAACTAGGGTCACTGCACCACCTGTGCATGAGAACTGAGTCATCATCCTCACAAAAAAATGCCTCAACATAAATCCATATAACCTACCATCAAAGTAAAAAGTATGTGTAAGAAGACCCAAAGGACTCAGTTATTAATAAAACAAACACTAGAAGGCCAATATACTATGAATCCTATGTGCCTAGTATGATGCATGAGATGCCTCTTGCCATTATCATCCAAGATTTAAAATCCATCTCTGGCCTCTTACTAATGGACTAGAGCCAAAGATCCATAGTAAATCAAAACACCCACACAACATGTGTGTCGCTCAAGGAGAAAATCATATAAAACTATAACATCACAAATCAGAACAACAATCCCAAACCCTAAAAACCCAAACTTCTTAACAAAACAAGTGTTCTCGATGCACCAGTCAGATTTACATCATAGGTTCCAACACATTCTTAATACTCCTATCTACCATATCCCAAATAGTGAAGACCAAGAAATGAAACTCCTCTGATACCACTTTATAATGTCCCGACCTAAAATCCACTAAACCGGTGCTATGAGCCAGTTCTCCACAAGGCCTCAAGCGTGCATCCCCATATTCCAGAGGCTACTCACTAGTAGCGATGTCCTTGGGTGTGATAGTGGGAAGACTATGTCCTCATACTAGAATAAGAAAAAAGAATAAATAACTAAGTATCATACACATCAAAAAGTAAACAGAGTGCGAAATCAATAAAAAAATGATAAATAAAAATGTTTAATAGTAAAATGATATAAAATCCCGAACAACTATGTCATAAAATATAAAAATGGTCACCCACTAGGCTGACCAAAAAGATACAAATACAAAAGAAACTGAAGATAAAAGTACGAGGCTCTACTACTAACTTCGAGCCAACCGACATACCCGATATCTATATATTATTAAAATGCACCTGCTCGATTAGTTAAACCACTCAAGAAGATACATTCGATCATGAAACACTATACCTCAGACCTATCCACCATACAAATCATGCTCAACATGAAAATTAGACATAAGGAATACACGTACACCGAGGTGCACATGTAGGGGAGAGAAATAATCTCAATAGGGCAGCCTAAAAAGAAACCAATAAATGTGATGCTAAAAGTGTATGCAACGACAACGTGCTCAGCCTAGCTAGAACACAACATAAAAAGAAGTAAACCAAACATGTAACCATAGTCGAACTGAGGATTTGTGATCCTTATCAACTGCGTAAGTTCCACCATGGATGTCCATATCTATATACGTATACATTTATTTTTCCATACCTATACACATATACATAAATATGAATATTCATGAGGATGTGAATAAAATAACAAGAAACCACATCAGCAGTTGATCCTTGGCTCCGTAAGCCCGATCAACTAGACATCATGTGTAAGAGCATTGAGCTGGACGTCATACCACTCAAGCCTTGTATCATTATTTGATCTCTAGGTCTATAATCCCATCGACATGTACCTACTTTGGCCAATGCTAGAATTATATATCTAATAAATCTACATAACCATAGGGGGATGCTCGTCCTACACCTGGGTTCACTTGTAGTCACCTCTAATCCATGAACAAGGATACCGTATACCAATGAGCAATCCTGTAAGGAAGGATACCGTATACTTATAGTCAATCCTATAAGAAAGGATACCATATACAAATGGCCAATCATGACAGATCCAAAATAGCATAATCATTCCAATCATAGGTTGAGGAGAGAGCAATCATTCCCATCTATAAAGAATGATTCCAGGAAGCATGTCCGGACATCCTGTAAAAGGTTACTAATCTAGTATTCATGTTGCCTAGGCCTGTAAATCTAGTCCAATGATAGAGCCCTAGGTCTCGGTCCATAGGTGGTCGAGACATTTTGAACTCGGATGATCCCTAAGGGGTGTACCCTTAGGTGATCTGTAAAGAGAAAACTCTTCAGTGAGCCACCATGCTACACCCCTAGAGTCTCATAACTAATTGGAAGAGCATAATAATTTCGATCAAAGGATGAGGAGAGCGTAATCATCCCCGCCACTCAGGAGTGTGTAATCTATAATGAGTCTTGGGTCGTCATGCCCATATAAAGAGAGAACTCTCTAGTGAGCCATAATGCTACACCCTTGGAGTCTCGTAAATGATCCGGAAGAGCGGAATCATTATGGTCAAAGGTTTAAGAGTGTGTAATCATCCCCATCATATATCATCAAATAAATATCAACAGCCTGAATTCCAGGAAGAACTTTTGGTCATCCCAATAATATATATATATATATATATATATCAATATATAAAATCATGCTCAACAACCATCTCCCTAGTAGTACCTTTGGGTATACCAGTAAATATCAAAACTAACATGGCTTAGAATCCGGATACTAGGAGAGAACGTCTGGGCATCCCAAAAAATAAGAAAGAAGCCTTGCATCAGGCTCAAAAGCCACCAACCTGGAAGTAACTCTAGTTAACATCACTGCATTAGCAAAACCAAGTTAGATATAAAAAAATGAGTGAGGGTGGACTGAACACCCATCCCAACACTACATCAACAACCCCATGGGATTACAAGTTCGACATGGGTTCTAGGTGACACCCGAACACCATCTCTACCCAAACCCAACATAAAACTTAGGGTATGTCAAACCACAAGCACTTGCTGGGTCCCTCAATTCAAACACTGAGGAGGCATCCTACTCGAGATCCTTTATGTAAAAAAGAGTGAAGGAATCCTATATGGGATCCTTAGAGAGAAGTAATAGAGTTATCCTACATGGGACCCTAAAATGAATAACAATAGTGGCATCCTATAATAGGGATCCTCTCAAAGGAAAACATGATAGAGATCCTACAAGGGACTCCCTAGGTCAGTACATAAGAAAAAGAATCCCTTAAGGGATCCTTAGAAGCATATGACCTCATGGAATTTTAGTCCATAAGGGAACATCTCACAAGGGGAAAGATACTTAAAAGAATAGGTCATGGAAGATATCTCAGAGCACATTTTAGATCAAAGGTCTCAACTAGGTTGGTCCGAACACCCAACCAATCATCAATGCCAAGTCTCACTCTCAAGTGACAACTGAACTCGATAACCGAAGGAAGAACCTATCCATTTAGATAGAAAACCCAAGAACACCATTTATATTACCTTTAAATGACAATAGGATTACACCATTGTGATCTACGTGAAACAATACTCAGAATGGACTACTCACACTCTTAATTCTGTCTTCCTGGGAAGAAAATGCCCTAAACCACTAAGATGGAAAAAGGAAATAGAATCTACTTTAGAGTACACGGAGTGTACTCTTATCCATCCCCTTGGATGTGTAAATATACATGTCCAGAACACATGGGGACTTCTTGTGTAAAAGTACGTGATGTGTACTGTTTAAAAACCAAAAAACTCGTGTTCTTTCTCACACAGTTGGACACACGGCCATGCCACCACACGACGTGTACTCAAAGTACACGACATGTACTTAGGAAAAATTCTTATTCCATAAAAAAGAAGAACACATGAAATGTTCCCCTAGAACACATGCCCTGTAACCTAGGTTTTTGATGGGAAACCCTCAAAACACTTGAAACACCCATTTTCACCCCTGAAACAACTGATCCAACCTTAAGAGGCTACAAGAAAGCATAAAGAGGCTTTTAAAAACACAAAAAATTGCTTAAAGGTAATATATAGAGAAAATGTAAACATCCCTACCTTTGGGTGGAAAACTCCAAATCTTTTGTTGATTTTGCCATCCACAGATGTCACACGCTGACTCAGCACGTTGAGAACTTCAAAACGACACATCCCTTTCCTTCTATCTCTCTATATCTCTATCAATATCCATTTTATCCCATAGGACACGAATAATGAGAAGCACATAGGAGGTGTGTGCTAGGAGGAGTAGGAATAAATAAGAAGGAAAATAAAAGAACAAAAGAAAGAAAAGAAAAAGGGGCTCGGGTCGGCCCCGGTGCACGACTCGAGTTTATGCCTCACCTAGGCTAAACTCCCCATTCCGGAATCAACGACGTAGACAGAAATTCAATATAACCATACTTTCAAAATTTATCTCTGAACAGACCTACACAAATAAATTAATGATTAATTTAATAATATTAAATATTAAATATTCCGCTAAAATTCGAACATCGCAGATTTCTACCAAACTCCTGTCCTAGGGTAAACACCCTATTACGGGACCAAAGGAGTGGTCAAAAAAATTATCTAAGGTCATATGGTAGGGGGGAAAGACCATTTTATCCCTCACGATCATCGAACAACAATAATTCAAATTTCTTCTCAAAACTGCAATTTGAAAAAACATAGGTCCTTACAAATATAATTACCATAAAATTCCAAAAGACCAATAAATTAGTCATTGATGATATTTTAATCCTTATTTAAATAATTTTTCTAAATTTTATATTTTTATAAATTTTATATCATTTAATAAAATATTGTATATTTTAAAGTATCATTAATGTTAATTATGACACTATTCATTACTTGACATTTTAAAAATGTCATAAAAACATGATAAATTCTGAAAAACAATTTTAAAATATCACTAACATGTCAAAGACATCAATAAAATTTTTGGATGACATTAATTATCTCAAATTATATTTATTGTAATATTTTTAATATCATTTACTTGATATTTCCTTTAATTAAACAATTAGTGTATTAATATTGTCTAAGCCTTTAAGGTGATTGTTTCTCTCCTAAAAATTAAAAATAAATTATCATGGTGAATATAAAAATTTTATATTTAAAAATAGTATTTATTATCAAACATGACCCTTATAAAACCCCATATTAAAAATATTTCACCTATTAAAAGTAAAACTGTGAAAAAATTTACTTTTCATTGAATAAAATACTATACATGGCTTAAAGTATTCCATGTGAATCAGAGAGCACAAAAAATCAGACCAAGGATGATTTTGGTCAACAGTAACTTATATAATAAAATTTGGACAACTTTTAGTGGAATTTTCATAATATTTATAATAATATTATTACCCTAATTACCCGATTTACCCTTAACTATGGTAATAAAAATTACCAAAGATACTATTCATTTTGTCCGAAAAATAAAACGGAAATATTTACTAAATTTGAAAATTTGGATTCCAAATATCGAATCCATTTTTTAAAATTAAAAACCCCAAAATGGTTAAAATTAATTTAAAATTAATACCATTGATGGATCGAGCAAATGAGTTTTTAATGTAAAATGTTCAAAATATTGAAATGCTTTTTTATCCATATTAAATATTAAATTGATTCCAATGACCTGAATTATATTAAATGATAAAAAATTATCTAATTATTCTTTCAAACCAATCAAAAATATAATTTAACACTATAATTTATTTAGATGAAAATGTTCTTTTCGATTAAATTTCAATATTTTTCACTATTAATCAAAACTTGAAACTTATCAGAAAAATACCAGAAATTAAACCCAAGTAAACTTTGATATTCCTATTTAAAATAAATATTTTATTTTTTAAAATTTAATTTATAAAAGTTTCACAAACTGTATTTAACAAAATTTCACCATCAAAAGGCATAAAATGTTCCTTGAAAAAAATACTTCCTTTTTCTATAAAATGGAATTTGTTCTTATGTCATGTCAAAAAACAAATAAGATGAATTTTTTACATTATATTAAATTTATTATATAAATAATTCATTAATATAATCCAAAATTGTGATTTTTTTATTTTTTGGTATAAAACTCACCTTTTCACATTTAAATAGTTTTTCAAAAAAACATTTCATTTTATTTTAAAAAGGGGGTTTACATTCATTTATAAATAATTATTCCAAAAATAATTAATTATATAGACAATTTTAAACTGTATTTTCATAATTCAGTTAATCCTATCAATACCCACCATTCTAACAACTATTTTATAACAGAAACATTTAAATAATAATATTTAGTTGTCCGTTTAAGCTCGATGTAGAGTATCATGTACGCTATCGAACATAGTATTTTTTTTTGTAAAAACATGGGATATTTCAATGATTATAACCAAAATTATAATGGAATATATTCATTACTCATCAATGACATTCCCATGTCAGGTTAGGTATGAATCCTCCTTTACCTAACTCCATTCCACTGTGATGTGTAAAGTTGAGTGAGTTAGGATAGAATCCCAAAGTCCCATAGAAATTCGATAAAATCATGGTTAGGATATTCACCATATCAATCTGATTGAAGAATCTTTATATTATTTCCATGTTTATTATCTACTTTATTCTTAAATTTAGTTAACTTCTCAATAGACTCTGACTTATACCTCATCTAATAGATATATCCATATCTACTCAAGTTTTTTGTAAATTTGTGACTTAAGAATACCATCCTCTAGATTATTTTGGAAATGGTCTATACACATCAATGTGTACCAATACTAGAGTCTATGTGTCCCTTTCACCATGTCCACCAAATAGTGGTTGGAAATTTTTCCTTATAAATAGGCATGACATCTTTCAAGTGGTTTTATCTCAAAATAGTCTAAATAACCATCTTGATAGATCATTGTCAAATTATTCTCATTTACCTGACCAAGAAGGTCATTTCATAGATGGGTGTTATATGAATGGTGAAAACATAATTCATTATAACTTTTCTATTTTTTTTCATAATTTAATACATAAATATCATTATTTAAATGTTCCATTCCATGACATATATTGTATTTATCAATGAAAAAAATTTATTTCCAAATTTGAAAATAAAACTATTTGTATCTTGGGAGGATATGAAATTTATTTTTCTTTGAAATAGTCATTACATAATTAAAATATCTTAAAACCAATATCATTCATGTTTCAAATGAATGGTGGTAGTCTCCAATGGATGTAGTAGCCAGCCTCACACCATTGGGAGCTCACAAATCCACATATACTCTAGAAATCAATCAAGATCTACTTTATACTTGTGTTTGGATACATATGTGAGCTCCCCAAGCAGTATATAATACCTAATTTGGAAAAATTGAAAGATTACACTCGATGATGAACTCGCTTTATCTTCCAATTTCTTATAGGTGTATTTCCTATTCTAATGGACTTACTATCCACATGAAAACACACTAATTCCTTTTAATTTCATTTCCTCTATATCCTCTTATTATTTAAAGGGAGATTCTTGGGGGATTTAAACATGTTATGAGTCTTGAGACCCTTTTCCTTGTTCTTCCTTTTCACATTCATCATAATGACTTTGGGTTTTTCACGCCCCATGTCCATATACAATTATAGAATCAGATTAAGAAGGTATGAAAAAACACTTCTCATTATTTATCATGTTATAATTAGCAATAAAATTGGATAAGAACTTCAGTAGTGAGGAATGTATGAGATACGTGTTCAAGTAATTTGTGAATTTAATCCATAAGGTGTCTAGGAATTCAATGTAGCTAATAAGCTTGAGTACCTGAGATCCATATGGAACTGACTCTCCATGATTGGTTGTAAACAGAGCATTGATGATCTTTTATATCTATTATCTTGTCTTATATTGATAGAGATGCCAATGGTGATACATAATGTTATACAAATTCATGTACTCGTGTTTCTTTAGAATATCATTGGTCATGGATGATAGAATGAAACATTTAATGTATGTGGTATCATTCAAATTTTACTCATAGAGAGACAAGTCTTTCTCATTAACCTCTTTATCTGGTGCTTCAATAATAGGTCCATCCAGCACATACAATTTACTTCCATGGCATTGGATACTGCATAAGCACCTTTTCCACTCTTGAAAATTTGTATCAGTGAGAAGCATATATTTCTAAAGTATGTATCACACTAATATTTTTAAATACATGCATAAAATCAATTCTCCAAATAATATGAGAAATTTTTTATTACTTTATCTAATAAAAGGTGGATAAAAAATATTATATTATATTCATTAACTTATAAATATTTTACTGAAACCAAATAACCCTCTCTATTGGCTGCAAATACTATGTTTCTTAGTCATTCTAGTGGAAAGAATTCGTATTCCCCTTATCATCACCCTAAATTTGGCTAGTCAAGAAATTTGAATGGTTTTTGGTAGGAATTCCAAATTCCAATAATAATAACTCACTATTCCTTGAGTTGTTGAGTGGAATCCCCAATTTTGAAATCCTTAAATTTTATTTCCTCAATATTTTATTCTTAGTCACACTAAGTCCTTTATTTTTAGTCAACCATTTATGTGAATTTAGTTGTGTTAAACCAAAAAATAATGTTTGAATTCCCCTATAATTGAAAGTGACCCAAATTTTATCGGTCAAACACTTCGAACTATGGTTCGATTTTAACTTAAGTGGTAGAAGGTTATATAGACATAATATATATAATTGTGGAATTTTTATCTTTATGAATATGTTTTCATTTTTATCTTTATTACATTCTTGTTAATATTATGTAGATTTGCTTAAGTGATTAATTGTTCCTTAGATAAAATTTAATCATAATCCAATTTATTTTAGTTCTATCTTTACTGATTGTTAATTCATTAATTCATGTAATCAAGACAAAAGAACCATAATTAAATAACCATGAAACTTGATAGAAATATAATAATGAAGTGGTATGATCATGAACTTTTACTTGTGGTTAGTTTATCTAGTGAATGATAAACTAATTGTTGACCTAGGGGGAAAATATCTTGAACCGTTTTATAGTTCATGTTGAATTTTTCCACTTTTCCACCTATGTATCTCTCTTGGATTAGGTTCCCCTTGGATTCAAACATGAACCGCATCCACTATATTGTGGGATCCACCCATTATGTATAATTTTACTCATTCATAGGCAAGGGAAGCTAAAATATTGGTTAAGGGGTTTACATAAAAGAAATGGTAGGCTTGCGGTCCCATACATATTGAGAGGAGGGATAATCTGGACATCAATTTAATTTAATAATAAATTAAAAGGAAAAAAATCACACACAATGGTCTATCCTATGATCATTATAATATATATATATGCAATGAATTATGCATTTAAAAAATAGAATTCAATCATAATCATTCTTTTTAAAGATAAATCATGCTTGAATCAATTAATTATCTTCTTTAATCAATTAATTATTTTATCTGAATTATCAACTGAATTTTCTTGAGATTATTATCCATAATAATTTTAAAGAAAATAATTTATTTAGAATTAATTGTGTATAAAAATTTACCTTAAAGGTAACATAGTGAGTACCCATCCAAAATACCCAAAGTCTATTATATTCGTATAATATTTTCTCATGTGACAAGTGGCATACACAACTTAAAAAAGAATTTCATGGAATGTAATATATTCATAATGAACACATTAATCACATGGTATTTATGTAGTGTTTTATGTTTCAATATGTATAGATTAATTATTGTATTATGACTTATACACGATATACAGTTTCAAACATTACACAGAAATTAATTTGACATTTAAAATATATATATACACACACACACACACACATATAATCCATTACATGGAATTTACTATAAACTTAATGACTAGATGGAACACATGTTGGTAATTTTTAAGTTGTATAATAACTTAAATTTTAATTATACATAATTTGGTAATATACATAGTGCGTACAACTCGACTACACAGTGTTTATATTTCTCACCATTTATCAGAGGCACGTGCCTAGGGACTCAACGTGAAATCATGACACAAAAATAATGGAGTAAACAATGTGTGCATGGGATATATAGAATGTGGTCTTTGAGTTATGTGGTCACCAGTCATATAAGCTATGTAAGAGAATAAATGATCTATCTTTGACTAATGGACTACATATCGTGTACGGATACCATAAATCATGTAGTCTGACTAACCATGTACTAGCCTAGCCCGATCAACACGTTCTATATTTAAATACACACTGTGTAATAAAAGCACAGGTCTTCAATTAATTTTTAATTAATTCTTGGTGCATTGAACATAGGTAAATGGCATGTACTAATGGGCTACACATCATGTACTTTTGTGTTAACCAGCTAGAATCATTGACATCTCCAGATGATATCTTTGAATATATTTCATTTATCAAATTAATCTATTTGATTATATTTATGAGAATAAAGAGGAATAAGGGAATATCATAGGATTTAGATTAAATAACAATTAAACATGAATTAAAACTAATGATAAAATCATAAATCAATCAATGATCTTTGAACAATTATAAATAATTATATAACACTTTGATTCCACTTGAATGTTTCAAGAGTAGGGGAAACATCGGATGGGAAATTACCAACATGTATTTTTTTCATAATTGATGATTAATCCATGATTTATGTGTTGATAAATTCCATGATCAATAGAATTTAATCAAGTATTAATTAACGAATGAACACTATAACCAAGCCATTGGATCATAACATATTATTTATAATTAATTTAACTAATTAAATAATTTCCTTATGATGAATTATTTTTCATTGATGTATCTAAAAATTTCGATACATTATTTCATCACTACATTTTAGGCATCAGGAGTAGATTCCCTTTAGTGTTGATCCACAAATTTTTCATGAACCTTTGAACATATTCATGGGAATCTCATGGTGCTAGCGTGGTAGATCATAATACTTTCATTGTTCTCCTTTGATTTCATTGAGAATTCTATAAAGAAGAATTATATTTGATCTATCCAAATATGAGAGAGGGGTTGGAGTAGGATATCTCCCCATTCTTGAGAGCATTATTAAAGTGGGAGTGTAACGCCCTGACCTTAGATTCCTAGAGTCAGTTCATTATTTTAATACATTGGCATGATTACAAGGAATCAAGTCCCGAAGGACCGATCAGTTTAGCAGTCTTGGAAAATAGATTGCATACATGAACATTACATTACACTTTCTAACATACAATACAAAAAAATATTTCTTTGAGACCGCCATTATTCCCTTTATCTTAACCCTTCATATCAAACATAATACACTTCTTGGAATCCTGGTAAAATAAAACATAAGAAAGGGGTGAGCTCAGATGCCCTGTAAGGGTAAATAGTTTAGCAGAAGTTATAAACTTTTAAGGAAAGATGTGTGATAAAAACAACAGCCCTTTTAAATATAAACTTGAACATAATATGGAAAAAAATAAATCAAACATTACCATATAAACATGCACATGTATATTCTACTAGTTGAATAATCACATGTAATAACTAATTTCATAACGAGGGAATGCCTAACACCAGACATCATTACCACATAGTCAAGGCCTTGTTCCAAGACTACAAATAAAGTTTTTGTCAAGGCCATGTTCCAAGACACTAGTTTGTATGATGAGACCTACTGATGCATCGAGGAGCTATAGCGGGCTCCTCCCATCACTTACTAAGTCCACTGCATTCCTCATATGAAAAAGTTGAAACATAACATAAACATTCTTATTAAAACTAGCATACGAAATGTCAATACATTAACCATAAACCATGAATGGTATAAAAATAGAACATCCATAGTCAAACATATCATAACTCATTCAATATAATATGAAATATTTTATTATAATAAATCAAACTCAATAAAAAATAATATCTAGTAAAGAATGCTGACATAGTTGAAAATGATGAGTAAAACTTTTTGAGAGAAATATCCTTTTTGTAAAATCATTTAAAAGTCACACATTTATAAAGGAAGCAATTTAAAAGATATTTTTGAATCAAAGTGTCCCATACCAATTTGAAACTTTTGAAAAAAATTATCATTTCAAAACATTCATGTCCAAATAAATAAATCCTTAAAATCATTTTGAAAACATGGACATTAATTAAAAATATTTAGAAAGATAAATCTTTAAAACATTTAAAATTTTGATCTTGATAAAGAGTAACTTTCACAAATCCTTAAAATATTCATTTTGAAATCCTTTTTATGAAAAATGGACATGTATGATAAAAATGTCCCAGTAAATACTTACACATAAACAATCTTGGATAATAATGAGATTGAGTAATTAACCCTTACCTTCCACTTTCCTTTAGTTGATGGTACGTTTAACCTCCTATATGAATATTTTAGTATGTTATTAAATTATAATAGAACCATATTAATATTTATAATATCCTACATGGTTCATTTATGACTTTATACTACCCATTTAATAATAATTTCCATGTTAAATTAACATTTCGGGTAATAATTGCTTTCTTTATCGTACGTGTTTTAACTTGTTACTATTGATTGTATCACTTAGATAAAGATTTAAATACTTCCAGAATATAAAACATGATTTAAATATCATATATATTTAGAATATAAATATGTATAATATACATATATATGAAATGAAAAACACCGTTTATGGAGACGATAGTCCATATGTACGCATAAACGTTATTTCCGTTTTCATATCGTATTGAACGGAACTAAGTGAATAAGATATATGTAAGTATATATATATATATCTACAGTAGAATTATTATTTCATATATTACATACTTATTAGTAATATATATTTTTATAATCATTGATGAATGTTGAATGTGGAAGTGAATCTCATCGTGTCGTGGAGACGGTAATCTATACGTACGCACAAGCGACAATATCATTTCATTAAAGGTGTGGAATTGGATGGTATATTAATTTTAAAGAGACATTAGCATGTTATTTTTATTATTTATATACATATTACTCATCATTATATCCATCCAAATAACATAGTGTTGAATAACAAATCAAACCACGGCGTGGAGACGGTAAGCCGTACGTACACACACATGGTGACATTATCATTCATAAGATGGATAGAATAATGAATATAGTTGTGACATATTTATAATAAAATCACAGTATATAGAATATACTGGAGTTATTATTTTAGAATGTAAACAACAAAGAAAGAGTAAGTGGAAGAATAAGAGAACTTAAAAGAGGGTGGTGAAATCATTACCTCTTCTTCAGGTTCTTCCTTTTAATTTGATCAAAAGGGCTCATTAGGTTGGATTTATAATCAAACTAAGGCCTCTAGGATGAAGGAAGGATAATTGGGAGGATATTTGGGCAGATTTTGTCCGAGCCAAATTGCTTTGGAGGTGTGAATTTGAGAGAAGGGTAAGTGCCCATTTATAAGAGGGGTGAGGGGCACCTTAGGAAAAACTTAAAATAAAATTTTATAATAAATTCATTTTCGGATTATAATGGCTCCAAAATGAATTATTTAAAATATAAGGTGGGGATAGGTCGAAAAAAAACTCAACCAATAGGTTTTAGACAGGTTTAGGTTACCATATTAGCCTTAACTTTTAGATTTAACTCTTAGTTAAATAGTTTTACATTTACCATTCTCTTTGTATTTTTATATTATATGGTTAATAAACTTACTATAAAATGCCAATAGAACCCCAATTGGTTCATTAGTGTCATATATATTATTATATAAGTCTTTTTGCAGAACCTTATATTTTTAGGACTGTTATATTAATTAATAATATAATATAAAAAAAACTATTTTATGTCAATGTTGTCACTCTTTGGTATTTGTTTTTTGATAAAATAATAAAAACATGATTAATTCAAAAAAAATACAATGAATCAATCATAACATGTCATATTATCCTATAAAATTCGTGGATGTCATAAAAACATTGAAATTATATTTATTTTAATATTTATAATAACATTTATTTGATTCTTTCATTAATAAGGCAATTACTGCATCATCATTGTGTCATTAATAAATTTAATTATTTAATCTATAAAAATTATAAATAAACTACCATTATTTATGAAATATTTTTATCTTTCTAATGAATATTCATAGTAAAATTTATCTTATGTATAACCCTATATTAAAAATTGTTTAGTTATTAAACTTTGATTTTAACTCTTTTAACTCTTCTTTAAATAAAATAATAATAAATGTCTTAATCTAATCCAAGTGGGCCTAAAGGGTCATATTTTATTAATACGGTTGTTTTTGGTCGAATTACACTTATCCAATAGAATTAGGACATGTGTTAGGGTATTAATAATATCATTTTTACCCTTAATTACCCTATTTACTTTTAACTGTGGTAAATAAAAGTAAAAAGTTACTATTCACAAAAAAAATTATTTTTGTCTTATTGAACCATATTTTACTCCTTGATATTAACCGTGTCTCTTATATTTTTTAAATTCAAATCACAGAAGCTGTAAAATTAAGTTTTATGTAAATTTGCAAATGGTCCTAGGAGGTGGGTAAAAGACGGTAAAAAGTTTGATAAAATTTATACATATCTAAAATTATTATAAACTGAATCCAATGAATAAAATTGAATTTATATAGGTATTATGTATCTATTTTGACCTAAAATAAATTTAAATAAAATAAATAATTATGTAAATAAAAAGCTGGTTTTAAACAATAACTCAGTGTTTTTCACTATTCATCAAAAATTGAAAGTTTTCAGAAAAATACCAAAAATTCACCCTAAGCTAATTTTGATATTAATATTTCAAAAATTAATTCTATTTTACCAATTTCAAAACATAGAAGTTGCATTAATTAATTTAAAATTAATTCTCGTGGTCAAAACCAAGAGACATATTTTTAAAAAATAATAACTATCAAAAAATTGACACTTGTTTATGTCCAATTTCAAAGTGAAATTACTTACAATGACCATCATTGGATTAAATGGTAAAAATATAATCCAATTATACTTCCAAACCATTAAAATTTATAATTTAACACTATAAATTATTTTGATTAAAAAAGTTCAAAATATAGTATTTTTCACTATTCACCCATATATGAAATTTATCAGAAAAACACCAAAAATTTATTAAAACTAAATTATTATGTACTGATTATAAAGAAAAAGTTTATTTTGTCAAATTAAATATATAAAAGTTTCAAATATTGTATTTAAAAAAGGTTCGCCATTAAAAGGCGGTAAAGTTGCATTTTTTGAAAAATACTTATTTTATCTGAAAAAAATGTATTTATTCTTACATTATGTCTAATAAACTCATAATATGGATTCTAAAATTATAAATATTATATAAAGTTCAAAATTTAGTTAATACTATTCATAACCGCTTTTGAACGGCTAGTTTGGTAAGTCGTGGTGCGCTTGAAATCAGTGTTGCGTGTAATGCAAGTTATTGAATAACTTTGAAGAAATAACGTACTATGAAATATTGGGGTGTTACATTATTCCCTCCTTCAATAAATTCCATTCTCACAATTTTAAATTGTTCTTTGAAAATAAAATTTCGAAAATAGAAAATAATTTTGTGGGAAAACCCACATCAGAAATTGGGTTAATAAAATTTAGTCTTTATAAGAGGAGAAAAAAATTATATATATATATATATATGTACATGACAAGTAGAGTTTTCATTCTTCAACTAATTCCTACCACAAAATCATCTTTCACTCCAAAATATTTAAAAAAAATTCTATTTATCCTAATCTCATAGGGTTCCAAAAATAATGAATTTATAATTAATTTATCATACAATTTAAAAAAATCTAAATTATACAAACCAGTACATAGCGTAGTCCAGTCGTAGGTGATTTACCCTTGTCTCTCTTTGGTTGTGGGTTTAAGTATCATGGCCTTGCCGGACATGACTAGTAGTCGCCCGACCTCTGGGTTGTCTTTTTTTTAACAGTCCAAAAATAACCTTAACAATAACATCCAATTTCAAACTTAATCCATTCCAACCTTTAGACTTATCCAAAATACTTAAATCTAAACTCTCTGCCCAAAATTTATAAGGAATTTAAACATAATGAAGATCCTTTTTTCCAAGTAATAACATGTGAACACCTTCATCATATATTCTTTTAAAACACCGTAACATCCTGAATTACGATAAAACCTTATTGATTACATTCATGCTCCCTTATTCCTTATAGAATACTGGATATACTCCTTCTATCCAAAAAAAATTATAAACTCCAACAATGATGGAATATACAAATCATTAATAATTTTCATGGAATTCAAGAATATTCAATATAATTTATCCAAATCAACCATCTCTTATTCAAAAATCAGTACCTCATTATCAGGACTATATTAAGGATTGCCTTTCCTTCAACCATGTATTTTCCAAAAAGTGTAGCTTACTATTAAGTCACTTTTCTTAGAACCATATAATCTCAAATCCTCAATAAAATAGTACTGAAGTACAATCCTTATTTATCTACATAATTCATGTAACCATTATACTATTGATACAACACTCAAATGAAATAATTCTATAATAAAAACATAAGAACACTAGTCATTCCTCTTCACATGAGGTTGTATAATAACTTTATTATTATCCAATAGCATCATTTAAGGTATACTCTGATGACTGATACATTGATTCTTGTAGTGTCCCAATGCCTTGTAGATGAATCATTGTACATTTGAATTTTTTTTACCCTTGCAATCACTTACTTGGTGTCATTTTTCTCCACACTTATAACAAGCTCTTATTCCCTTCAAGAATTTACCATGGTGATTCTTTCCATAGTTATCACATATGGGAAAATCCTTCTTTTCCTTCTTCCCTTTATCCATATTTCTCTCTTCCATCCTTTTCTTCTCTTACTTCCCTTCAATGCCATAGGACTCAGAGAATTCTTTACTTATCTTATTAACACATGATACTATTTCTTCATATGTTGAGAATACACAGGAGACTATTTCCCTTATAAATGTTGGCTTAATACTGTGAAAGATATGATCATTCTTACTCTTTAGATCATACGTATTACTGGAGTTCACATTCCTTCTATTGGGTGCCATTTCTATAAAATGGCATACACTAGATCAGTTTATGAATCACAATTCATAATTCCAAACATGTAAAATACCTAACATAAATTGAACAGTTTATGGATATAATCCATAATCACAAAAATGTTTTCATTGAGGAGGTATATACTCATAAACCCTTCATAGTGGTTTGTAAAGAAAATTAGAATTATCCTACGCATATCCCCTAGGAGTGTCGTAACCAAAAGTGCAGCAAGGCCCATTGTCGTGCAGCAGTTCCCATTTGAGCCTAGCTCAAAGCTATGTTTTCGGGTTTTACCCCTAGGTACATCTATTCCAAAGCCGCCTCTACCTATTCGTATCGATACAGGGATGTATTTTCTTTGGAAAACTCACAAAATCTTTATATTACCAAAATTCTAGGAAGTTCTTCTATACTAATCTTCAAAGTCTATCTTACAGTAATGTTCTCTAATCAGAGTTCATCTAAATCCAATTTCCAAGGTTATTACTAAACTTCCTATGATACTAACTATAACGCCCCAACCCTAGATTCCCAGAGTCGGTGCATTATTTTAATACATTGGAATGATTATAAGAAATCAAGTCCCGAAGGACCGATCAGTTTAGTAGTCTTGGAAAATAGATTGCACACATGAACATTACATTACACTTTATAACATACAATACAAAAAAATAGTTCTTTGATAACTCCATTATTCCCTTTAGCTTAAACCTTCATATCAATCATAATACTCTTCTTGGAATCCAGGGAAAATAAAACATAAGAAAGGGGTGAGCTCAGATGCCCAGTAAGGGTAAATAATTTAGCAGAACTATAAACTTTTAATAAAAGATGTGTGATAAAAACAACAGACTTTTTAAACATAAACTTAAACATAATATGGAAAAAAAATAAATCAAACATTACCATATAAACATGCACATGGATATTCTACTAATCAAATAATCACATGTAATAACTAATTTCATAATGAGGGAATGCCTAACACTAGACATCATTACCACATAGTCAAGGCCTTGTGCCAAGACTACAAATAAAATATTTTTCAAGGCCTTGTGCCAAGAAACTAGTTTGTCTCATGTAACCTAATGATGAATCGAGAAGCTATAGCGGGCTCCACCCATCACTTACTAAGTCCACTGCATTCCTCATATGAAAAAGTTGAAACATAACATAATCATTCGTATTAAAACTAGCATACGAAATGTCAATACATTAACCATAAACCATGAATGGTATAAAAATAGAACATCCATAGTCAAACATATCATAACTCATTTAATACAATATGGAATATTTTATTATAATAAATCATCCTCAATCAAAAATAATATCCAGTAAAGGATGCTGACATAGTTAAAAATGATGAGTAAAACTTTTTAAGAGAAATACCCTTTTTGTAAAATCATTTAAAAGTCACACATTTATAAAGGAAGTAATTTAAAAGATATTTTTAATCAAAGTGTCACATACCACTTTGAAACTTTTGAAAATAATTATCATTTCAAAACATTCATGTCCATATAAATAAATCCTTAAAGTCATTTTGAAAACATGGACATTAATTAAAAAGATTTTGAAAGATAAATATTTAAAACATTTAAAATTATGATCTTGATAAAGATTACCTTTCAAAAATCCTTAAAATATTCATTTTCAAATCCTTTTTATGAAAAATTGATATGGATGAAAAAAAATGTCCCAGTAAATACTTACACATAAACAATCTCGGATAATAATGAGATTGAGGAATTAACCCTTACCTTCCACTTTCCTTTAGTCAAGGGTACGTTTAACCTCCTATATGAAGATCTTAGTATGTTATTAAATTATACCAGAACAATATTAATATTTATGATATCCTACATGATTCATTTATGACTTTATACAACCCATTTAATAATAATTTTCATGTTAAATTAACATTTCAGGTAATAATCGCTTTCTTTATCATACGTGTTTTAACTTGTTACTCTTGATTATAACAGTTAGATCAAGATTTAAATACTTAGAGAATATAAAACATGATTTACATATCACATATATTTAGAATATAAATATGTATAATAGAAATATATATGAAATGAAAAAAACCGTTTATGGAGACGGTAGTCCATACGTACGCATAAACATTGTTTCCATTTTCATATCGTATTGAACGAAACTAAGTGAATAAGAAATATGTAAGTACACACAAAAATATATATATATATATATCCAGTAGTATTATTATGTCATATATTACATACTTATTAGTAATATATATTTTTATAATCCTTGATGAATGGTGAACGTGGAAATGAATCTCATCACGTTGTGGAGACGGTAATCCGTACGTACGTACGAGCGACAATATCATATATTTAAAGGTATGGAATTAGATGATAAATTAATTTTAAAGAGACATTATCATGTTATTTTCATTATTTATATAAATATTTCTCATCATTATATCCATCCAAATAACATAGTGTTGAATAACAAATTACACCACGGCGTGGACACGATAAGCCGTCCGTACGCACGCATGGTGACATTATCATTCATAAGATGGATAGAATAATAAATATAGTTGTGCCATATTTATAATAACATCACAGTATATAGAATATACTGGAGTTATTATTTTATAATGGAAACAACAAAGAAAGAGTAAGTGGAAGAATAAGAGAACTTGAAAGAGGGTGGTGAAATTATTACCTCTTCTTCGGTTTCTTCCTTTTGATTTGATCAAAAGGGCTCCTGAAGTTGGCTTTATGATCAAAATAATGACTCTAGAATGAAGGTAGGATAGTTGGGAGGATATTTGGGTAGAGGTTGGCCGAGACAAATGGCTTTGGAGGTGTGAATTTGAAAGAAGGGGAAGTTCCCTTCTATAAGAGGGGTGAGGGGCGCCTTAGAAAAAACTTAAAATATTATTTTATAATATATTAATTTTCGGTTTCTAATGGATACAAAATAAATTATTTAAAATATAAGGTGGGGATGGTTCCAAAAGAACTTAACCAATAGGTTTTAGATAGGTTTAGGTTACTGTATTAACCATAACTTTTATATTTAACTCTTAGTTAAATAGTTTGACATTTACCATGTCTCTTTGTATTTTTATATTATATGGTTAATAAACTTACTATTAAATGCCAATAGAACCAAAATTGGTTAATTAATGTCATATATATTATTATATAATTCTTTTGGATGACCTTATATTTTTAGGACTATTAGATTAATTAATAATATAATATTTTTTTAAAAAACTATTTTATGTCAATTTTGACACTCTTTGGTATTTATTTTTTGATAAAATAATAACAGCATGATTAATTCAAAAAAAAATACATTTAATCAATACTAACATTTCATATTAACCTATAAAATTCGTGTATGTCATAAAAACTTTGAAATTATATTTATTTTAATATTTATAATACCATTTATTTCATTCTTTCATTAATAAGGTAACTACTGCATCATCATTGTGTCATTAATAAATTTAATTATTTAATCTCTAAAAATTATAAATAAAATATTATTATGTAGGAAATATTTTTAGCTTTCTAATTAATATTTATAGTAGAATTTATCTTATGTATAACCATATATTAAAAATGGTTTATTTATTAAACTTTTATTTTAACTCTTTTAACTCTTATTTAAATAAAATAATAATAAATATTTTAATTTAATTCAGGTGAACCTAAAGGGTCATATTTTATTCCTAAGGTTGTTTTTGGTCGAATTACACTTATACAATAGAATTAGGACATGTTTTAGGGTAATAATAATATCATTTTTAACCTTAATTACCCTATTTACTTTTAACTATGGTAAATAAAAGTAAAAAGTTACTATTCAACAAAAATTATTTTTATCTTACTGAACCAAATTTTACTCCTTGATATTAACTGTGTTTCTTGGATTTTCGAAATTAAACTCACAGAAGTGGTAAAATTAAGTTTTATGTAAATTTGCAAATGCTCCTAAGAGGTGGGTAAAAGACGGTAAAAAGTTCGATAAAATTTTTATATATCTAAAATTATAATAAACTGACTCCAATGAATTACATTGAATTTATATAGGTATTATTTATCTATTTTGACCTAAAATAATTTTAAATAAAATAAATAATTATTTAAATAAAAATCCGGTTTTAAACAATAACTTAGTGTTTTCACTATTCATCAAAAATTGAATGTTTTCAGAAAAATACCAAAAATTCACCCTAAGCTAATTTTGATATTCCTAATTCAAAAATGAATTCTATTTTACCAATTTTAAAACATAGAAGTTACATTAATGAATTTAAAATTAATTCCCGTTGTCAAAACCAAGAACCATATTTTTGTGAAATAATAATTATCAAAAGATTGACACTAGTTTATGCCCAATTTCAAAGTGAAATTACTTAGAATGACCATAATTGGATTAAATGGTAAAAATATAATCAAATTATACTTAAAAACCATTAAAATTTATAATTCAACACTATAAATTATTATGATTACAAAAGTTGTTTTCAGTTAAAATATAGTATTTTTCACTATTCACCCAAATATGAAAGTTTTCAGAAAAACACCAAAAATTTATTAAAACTAAATTATTATGTATCGATTATAAAGAAGAAGTTTATTTTGTCAAATTTAATATATAAAAGTTTCAAATATTGGATTTAGAAAAAGGTTCACCATTAAAAGGCGGTAAAATTGCATTTTTTGAAAAATACTTCTTTTATCTGAAAAAATGTATTTGTTCTTACATTATGTCTAAAAAACTCATAATATGGATTCTAAAATTATAAGGATTATAGAAAGTTCAAAATTCAGTTAATACTATTCATAACCGCTTGTGAACGACTAGTTTGGTAAGTCGTGGTGCGCTTGAACTCAGTGTTGCGTGTAGTGAAAGTTGTTGAATTACTTTGAAGAAATAACATGTTATGAAATATTGGGGTGTTACGGGGAGATCCCAAGGTCTTTAATGGAATTATCTGTGGATGGTTTTTTGCCCAAAAACTGAAATTCAAACACCCTTGAGAAATAATATATTTATATTAAAATACCACTAGGGTTAGAAAATAATAATTTCACATGCACCCTTATTATTTTTCTTAATTATTACAGAACCCTATGTAATAATAATAATATTATTATTTCTTGACATCTGAAAAACTATCAAATTAAATTAAATGTTATTTTATTCAAATAATATACAATATATATAATTTCTCACTGGACCATTGAAATAGGAATGTCATTCTGCCAAAATATTTATCAGGTCTTAAATAATGACTATTTATTTATTAAATAAATATTAATACATAATTCACCAATAAATAAATAATTATTATTTTCACTAAATATAAAATAAATATTTATTTTATATTCTTCTTAAAAATATTCTCTCGAATAACTGATGATGGAGTGATGGAATATATGTGATTAAAAAAACATGACTAATTATTAAAATAAGTGTTGGGATAATAGTTTTTAATATTTTTAAATAATAAATATTATTATTATTTAAAAAATATTCTCGATATACTTAGTGTGTGATTCTCTAGGGCTCCTCTCGGTGACATTAGAAAAAAAACCCAAAGTTCTAGGTTAGCATCAAGAAACATACCAAGGCAACCATAGAGAAGGAAGTTTTTGTCACAACTACATTAAACCTCATTAAAACACATAACAAGTATGTTTCGGTGCGGATGTGCGTCGGGTTACGCTGTTCCGCCAGGACGCGTTCGCGCGTGCACCCGTCAACCCGAGGGGATGGGCGCGCGGCTTGTGGTCCCGCAGTCCCGCTTTCCAAGGGCGGGCGGCATCCGTCCCTTATTCAGGGGTGTCTGCTCCTTGATCGAAACCGGGATGATGGGATGTCGGCTTCTCCTTCCTTGGACGTCTCCTCGGAACTTGTCGCCTAATCCGGGTCTCCCTCATAGACTTAAGAATGTTCGTGAATCTCGTTCCCGGCGCCATATCTTCATGGACACCGGTTAATTACGCTGCTTCCGCCCGGACGTTCCAAGGAGTCTGGGCGGGGCAGCAACCTGCGGTGAGAAGGCCGGGTGGCTCTGGGTGCTGGGGGCGTGTCGTAACACTGCGGCTCTGCACGTCTGTCTTCCGTCCCTAATAGGGCTTCTCGAAGGCACGATGGCCTGAGGCATCCCGTACTAGGTGCGGGGAACTGTGTCACCTGAGGTTTTCCTCAGCTTCCCGTGTTTAACACGGGGTATGCCGCGAGTTTAACGTCCAGCGGGGACGGCATCGGACCGATCAACACGAAAAGTGGATCAGATGACAGAACCCCTTGCGGGGAACCTCCGACGCTGGGGCCAGCACATGGGCGGCTTCCCAAGTAACGTGGAGTGAAGTGAAGTGGCATGACCCCACCGGGATGTGGCGGCCCGGGTAAGGATCAGGATGGATGATGGAGTAAAGAGCTTGGACCCCAGAGGGGCTTCCTACGTACCGCGCGTTAACACGGATCAAAGTCAACGTAGTTCGGGCATACAGTTTAACGTCATGCTGGACGTCGGCAAGCCGACTCACGAAGAGGTCGAGGCCGCCGGGCGGAGGATTGAACCGAACCACCTCGCACGGAGGGGGATGGAACGGCCGGGTGGATCACAGTTTCACGTCATGCTGGACGATAAAAGGGGAAATGGAAAAGGGGGGCTGTGGGGAGGCACCGTGGAGATACACACGGGCAGTCTCCCACAGGGGCGGATTCATAGGTGAATCAACGCAAGCGTGAACCCTGGAGGGGTCCACTGATGGACGAACCGACGTAAATACGACCGGGACGACCAGGTGGTGGGCTTGGACCTCAGGGAGGCTTCCTACGTACCCTGTATAGAAGACAGGGATCAAAGTCCACGTAGTTCATTCTGTCAGGACTTACGCACTTGGGGCAGCCCGGATACTGCAAAACTCAGTTGGAAGGGACTTGGACCGAAAGCAAAAGACACCTCGATCCCAGTCAGACCCTCTACTGGCTTCGGCAGTGGGGAGGTGCAATGGAGATACACATGTGCAGCCTCCCACGAGAAACTAGGGGTTTGTAATACCCTGCCCCCGTAGGGAAAAGCCACTCCCATTAAATCGTCCCAAAAGGGGGACAATCCCGACATCCCTGCAGAGACGAGCGGGTGGGGGCCACGTCCAAACCGGGGGAGACCCTGCGTGCGGAGCACGGGATCAGGTTGCGGACGGTTTAGCGTCTTGCCAGACGAAGTACAGTTTAACGTCATGTGTTGAGGACGAGGCACTTGGCAGTTTAACGTCTTGCAGCACGGACGATGGGGGCTAGGCAGTTTAACGTCGTGCAGCTTGGACGGGTGTGCAGTTTAACGTCATGCAGCACGGACGATGGGGGCTAGGCAGTTTAACGTCGTGCAGCTTGGACGGGTGTGCAGTTTAACGTCATGCTGGGCATAGGTTGCCGGACGAAGCACTTGGCAGTTTAACGTCTTGCAGCGCGGACGATGTACAGTTTAACGTCGTGCAGGACGTATAGGCAGTTTAACGTCATGCTGGACGAGTATGCAGTTTAACGTCATGCTGGACATAGGTGCGTGTCACTTCGCGCAAGCCTGGAGGGCCGCACGGGAAGACAACGCACGGTGCGGGCACCCGGGATGAGAATCATCGGGTGCCACACAGGCGGGTACCCTTAGGAGGTCAACGGGGGCGACCCTGGCAGCTTGCGCGCAAAAAGGAAGCTTTGCGCGCAATACTGCGGGCCGGCGCGCAATCGGGGCGGCTGGCGCGCAATTGGGCCAGCGCCTTGCGCGCGGATGCTTGAGATTGCTCACACCGGGCTTCGGATAGCGCGCGGGGGCAACGGCTCATTCTCTAATGAATGGCCACTTGAAAGAAGGGGGGGTGCGCGCAATCAGGCCGGATTGCGCGCACCCCGGGGCAATTGCGCGCAAGCGGGTTCTTTTGCGCGCAAAGGCCTTAGGGTGAGTGTTTATTCAAATGAAAGGAGCCAGCGGGGATTGCGCGCGAAGGCGGACCCCGAGGCTTTCTTGCGCGAAAGAAAGGAGGTTACCTGAAGTTCGTCATTGCGCGCGGAAGGGGTTGAATTGCGCGCACGGGAGACGTTTCGACTTCCAGCAACCTTTGAAACGTTGGGGGTCGCCTTGTATTTATAGGCAACCCCGGGCGCGGAATCCAGGGTGCGAGCGCGAAATTCTTCTCGCGGGCGCGGAATCGGGCGCGGCGCGTAAGGGAGTCGCGCGGACCCGCGGCGCGCAGAATTGCGCGCCGAGCCGGCGCATTGCGCGCATCCCGGGGGTTTTCCGCGCGGGACATCACCTTTGCGCGCGGGCCTCTGAAATTCCGCGCAAGGCCTCCGGGCCCTCCGAAACGTTCTTCCGACTCCAAATATCACGTCACTTTCCGCATCCGGAGCTTCGTTTGAGACCAACGGACTTTTCCGGCATCTACAAAAGCCCCCCCTCGGAATCTGATCGGCGAGAGGTCGCAACGATCGGGTTCCGAGGGAGACGCCGGAATGCCGAAGTCCTGGGCGGCGCGGGACTTAGGCGCGCAAACAGGGGCGCCGGTCGCGAAATTCGCCGCTGCGGTCGCGCAAAGCGCTTTCCGCGCAGCGCGGGCCCGGCCTCGCCTATAAATAGGGGCGCTGGGTCCCGCGTTCCGTACTCTGGCCTTCCGCGCGATAAGCTCCCAAGCTCTCGTGCGCGAAATTGCCTCTTCCGGTCGCGAAATTCGCCCGATCGGCGCGCAAAACCGTCCGGATTTCGCCTGTTTTTGCGCGAAACCCCGGAACTTTGCACGACAGTCTTCCCAATTGCACGCCGTCCACTTGGATTGCGCGCCAACCTTCAAACTTTTCCACCAGCCTCGTCCGATCCCGCACGCTTCATCCTTTAACCCGCACGACTCCCGAATCTTCCGAGATGGCCGCGCACAGAGGAAATGAAGGGGATGCCGCCACCCGCAGAGCTGAGATGGCGACGAACGAGGAGGTTTACGGAGCCAAGGAGATTGTTTCCAACAATCAATCCTTGTTCGACTTACTAACGCCGGCCCAGAAGACATATCCACTGTCGGACAACCTGCCGCTCTGGAACTTCGGCATCCTCGATGAGGTTCCGGTGCCAGGGTTCGAGATTGATGCGCCGCGGACCTGGGTGACCCGGGAGGACGAGCTTCTCCGCTATAACATCACCAACAATGGGCATCCTGCCAGGGAGACCAGACACTTGGATGTCTATGTCCTGAACCCGAGGACGCGAACCATTGATGGGGGTGAGCCTACTGTGGAGAATTCTCCAGCCCTCTACTCGAGCATATATCGCCAGAGCGTCACGGACGACACCAAGGGCTGGCTGAAGGACTGGGACTTGCGATCTGGGGGCAACTTTACCAGTGAATGGGCCTGGGCGTTCTGGGTACGCCACACTTGCGATCACTTCGCAGAGGAGCTGCGGTACATCGGCCTGTTCGAGGCGGTGTGGACGTCGCAGTTCCACTTCTACCAGCAGTCTGAGCTCGGGCCGGAGCTGTTCACTCGCTGGTCCCCGGATACCAACACCTTCCATCTTCACCATGGGGAGGTCGGCATCGGTCTCTGGGACATCCACTGCATCGGAGGTATCCCGCTGGAGGGCTACCAGTACGATGAGTTCCTGCCACCGAAGAACATCTGGGAGGACAGGTCACGGACTCCCATTCTGACCTGGCATCTTCTTGACCTGGCTACGCAGCGGCTCGGGATCCAAGACTTCCAGAAGGACATAGCCTACAAGGATTGGTTCGGCCAGTTCCTGGAGCATGACCCGGCGGTCAAGATGCCAGGTAGGGGGAAGCGGTGCCCGACCGCAGCTCAGAGGAGCCGGAACGGGTCGTACTGGCGGGTCCTGGAGACGGGCGATTACCGCTCATGGGGGTACCGCGTCATCGAGGCCCGGGACCCGAACGTCCGGTACGCGGCGTTCCTGGCCGCCTTTCTGAGCGGGTGGCTCCTGCCAGTGCGGGATGCGAGGATGGGCGTCCGTCCGGCGACGCTGGCGATGGCGGGCGCCATGGCTGCCAATAAGAGGTACAACCTCGGGGTCCCAGTACTGGCGAGGCTGTATGCCATTCTGGGACGCATCTCACGAGGGGGGTCGCCACGAAGGATCTGTGGGCCCTTTCAGTTCTTCCACGGCTGGGTGGCTGCTCACCTTGGTGGGTATACGTTCCCAAATGCCATCAGTCCTCCGGGCAACGGCCTGCGACCCTCCCTGCTGAACATTGCGGGGGTCGCTCCGATGACCCTCAGTGAGGAGGGCGTGAGGGTTCGGATTGGCAATCATGCCAATTTCAACTTCAGCCCGTTCCCCACTCCCGTCGGCCAGATGATCGACAACGGACAGGGCCCGCTGGAGCAGCATGAATATTTCCTGAACATGCGGGGCGGGGTGCTCGTGGCTCGGATCGACGGGAAGGTGATCTGCGAGCCTTACGTGCCGACCCGGTTCGCCAGGCAGTTCGGGTGCCTTCAGCGGATGCCGAAGAGGGTATTCACTGCTGTCCGGGAGGAGACGAACCCCGGCGTCCTTCGCCAGATGTGGCTGATGTTCGTCGCCTTCGGCTCTGGCGACGTCATCACCCTCCCTCCTACCGGAGTTAACGCAGGCTTGGCAACCGAGTACGCCGAACACTGGGCCATCGCGTACCCTGAGGGGCTCTTGCGGAAGCTAGTTCGGCGGCTCGAGGCTACCCGTGCGGAGACCGGGCGTCAAGGAAGGAGGCGAGGCGCCGCCACACGGGGGAGAACGGAGGCGCGCCAAGCAGCGGAGCCGGCGCGGGCAGGGACTTCGGCGGCGGGCGCATCGCAGGCTGCCGCCACGACCTCGGCGCCCAGAGAGGGGGCACATGCGGCGGTTGAGGAGCGGCCCGGGAAGCAGGTGAGACGTCTGCTCGAACCCTCCCACGATTCAGTCTTCCCGGCGCTGTGGTCGGCCTGGATGACCCTGCGGCAGTCACTGGGGACCGACGTCATCTGGCGAAAGATACTCAGAGAAGGAATCTATCTGCCAGAGGTCGGGCGCCTCCAGATCACCGACAGGGTGGACTTCAACCGGCAATATGCATATCTGACGGCCATGGACGAGTACGCGCGCCAACGTGGTCAGCGTGCGGAGCCATCCCTTCTGGTGAAGGTGATGCTCGGTCTCGAGCCCGCTCCGGAACAGATGCCGCCGGAAGAAGATGACAGTAACGACTCCGAGGAGGAGGAGGAGACGGGGGAGGATGAAGGCTCCGAGGGAAGGTCCCATCGGGGGAGCCCACGGGAGAGCGGCGAGGTGGCCGGCTCTGACAACGTTGATGTCACTGAGCTCCTCGAGGTCCGCTTCTATCCCTACTCAACTTGCTTCATCCATTCTCTTATGCAGCTTCTAACCCGTTTCTCCATCCTTCTCAGGAGCACACGGACGTCGGTCAGGCGTCCTCAACAGGAGTAGGAGAGGCGCCAGCAGGACAAGGCGGGGGCCAGGCACCCATTATCGATTTGACAAGCGCTAAGGGGTCCCCTGCTGCAACTGTTCCTGCGGCGACCGGGGTAGCGGAAGATGACGCTCCGAACTCCCGTAAGTCTCCCTACTTTACTGCTGGTACTTGCCATTGACGATCCGTGACTAACCATGGCATGCCCTGCGCAGTGATCTCAACACTGGAGGCTCATCGGGTTGCCGAACCCGGGCCATCTACGAGTGGACCAGTGGTGGACATGCCGCTTGCTCCGGAACAGGCTTCCCAAACCGAGCCGGCCCCGCCAACTGCTGATCAAGGGGCTGCGGGCGTCGGCGGTGCTGCCACCGGAGAGAGGTTGGGGGCTGACGAGGGTGTCAGCGCCGCTGGGGAGAGAGAAGAAGGTTGCCCGGATGTTGGGGAACCTATCCCTCGTGAGGACCTCCCAGGGGCGGACCCTGCAGCAGACCTGCTGGCTGCCTTCCCTGCCTACCGGCCTGCCGACCCAGAGGAGATGGATGACTCGGACGCGGAGGCGGTCGAGGATAGCCGGGTAACGCGACGCAGGGGGTGGAAGTGCATCCAGCGCTTCCTCAAGCGAGACCCATCGGAATGGCTGGGGCGCATGGGATCACTTCAGACCTGGCTGCGCTTCCTGTGTGCCGGGGGAGCTGATGCTCAACGCCTCCATCTGACGGTCCGTGATTTCATGGCCGAGAAGATGCGCGAGAGCCGCCGGCGTGCCGACGTCGCACAAAGTCGGGACATGTCGGAGAGCACGCAGGCGCTCATCGCGGCAGAGCAGGAAGTCCGGCGCCTCGAAGGGCAGGCGGCAGAGAAGGAGGCCTTCGTCGCAGCATGTACCGAGCTTGTGGAGCAACTATCGGCACAACTGATCGACGCTCAGGTACAGCTGACGGAGGCGGGCCAACAGATGGTCACACTCCAAGTCGAGCGGGAGCGTGCACAGGCCAGGATTGACGAACTGCGTGCTGCGACCGCCGACGAGGAGAGGGCACGCAGAGAACGAGAAGCAGCCCTGGAGGCCGCCAGCCAAAGGGTAGCGGCATTAGAAAGACTCATTCAGCACGCTAATCCCTAAGGGCTGTTTTTTGCCATTCCCAGAACATTTGCTTCCGCTACTTAATATTTGATCCACTTGTACGAATCGCCATATTTATCTGCGTCTTTTGGTTTAACATGCTCAACCACAAATTGTCTCGTGGGAGCGTTAACCAAGCATCAGGCATCCATAATTGGGCCTGGGTTTCTGGAGAAAAGAGGGAGGTCATTCCTGGGAAAGGAGACCTCAGACCTAACCAATGTATCGTCCCCCAACTTGTTCCAACACACGAGCGGGACAACGCTAGGGGCGTTGAGATTTTATCCGAACATAGGGAAATGAGAAAGGGTGAATCGCGTGTCCCGAATCCAGACATCCACAACGGTCGGCCTTCCAGGAAATGCCCAAGACGGTAGGCGGACAGTGGATCGACCATAACAACTGCAATAGACGGACCGAAAAAGGCCATCATTCATATTGCAGGAGGCGGACCACATGTCATCATGAATACCGCTTTGGGGTTCCTTCAGACACAAGGGTGGAAAATCCAGATCAACAGGGCATGCGAAGCGTGGGGCGAAGTGACGATTTGTTCGGACAGAATCCAACGCTCTCAAAATTGCGCCACCGTGGGGAAAGCGTATTAGGCGGATGCACTAATCTGGCCGTGAGTCACCTCAATCCTCAGACAGCACCTCTCTGACGAGGAAACTGTCGCTTCCCATCATTGCGATGGGGCATCCCGAGCTGAATCGGGGAGAATATCACAACTGCACCACTCTACCCGAAGTCAGGCCAGACGGCCGGCGACGAGGAGGGGCGGGACTTATCGATCCCTGAGGCTGGACCTGAGTCGAAATGCCCGGGCGTTCCTACGTACTCCATCAGGCTGGAGATCAAGCCACACGTAGTTCTGTGAGTGCAGTTTAACGTCATGCAGGACGTAGGACCCCATTTGGGGTAGATCTTAGTTTAGGGTCTTAGAGCTCGGACCATAAGGGCTGGATCTTAGTTTAAGGTCTTAGAGCTCGGACCATAAAGGTGGAGGATCTTAGTTTAAGGTCTTAGAGCTCGGACCATAAGGGCTAGAGGATCTTAGTTTAAGGTCTTAGAGCTCGGACCATAAGGGCTAGATCTTAGTTTAAGGTCTTAGAGCTCGGACCAGAAGGGGAGATCTTAGTTTAAGGTCTTAGAGCTCGGACCATAAAGGGGGGATCTTAGTTTAAGGTCTTAGAGCTCGGACCATAAGGGGAGATCTTAGTTTAAGGTCTTAGAGCTCGGACCAGAAGGGGGGATCTTAGTTTAAGGTCTTAGAGCTCGGACCATAAAGGGGGGATCTTAGTTTAAGGTCTTAGAGCTCGGACCATAAGGGGAGATCTTAGTTTAAGGTCTTAGAGCTCGGACCAGAAGGGGGGATCTTAGTTTAAGGTCTTAGAGCTCGGACCATAAGGAGAGATCTTAGTTTAAGGTCTTAGAGCTCGGACCATAAGGAGAGATCTTAGTTTAAGGTCTTAGAGCTCGGACCATAAAGGGGGGATCTTAGTTTAAGGTCTTAGAGCTCGGACCATAAGGGGAGATCTTAGTTTAAGGTCTTAGAGCTCGGACCATAAGGGGAGATCTTAGTTTAAGGTCTTAGAGCTCGGACCATAAGGGCTCAAAGCACGCCACATCGTGGTCATATCCCCTGGATATGCGAAGATGCACTGAGGGATAGTGTCAAGAGTGTCGAGGTTTCGCCTGGTCAGAATGGGAGGTGGAAAATGTGAATCATGCGGCCATTCACTCGAGGACCGGGAGCACCGGCGTGACGATATGAGAATACTGCCGACCGTGGCGGAAAAGCAGCATCAACATCGCACCAACCGTTGGTGGAATGAGGCAGCAAACGAGCATCGACCGCTCAATCGCAGGATTTATATCGATTTGCTGCCCGAGGCCATTGGGGGTACCGGCCCGAGTCGGTGGGAGAGCACTGAGGCATTGTGTCCGAACCGTTCACGGGGGCTCCACCCAGGGCGTAGACGATGGGTCCGAATGAAAGGGAGCACGAAGCCTGAAAAGTGGAGGAAACCTGACCAAGCGGATCCTGACCCTCCTGGCAATAAACCAGAGTACTCTTGACACCGGTGGACCACGGCAAGGGGTCGGGGAACACGCCTTGAGGGTGACCTGAAAGCGGCGGATTCCCCAGAGAAAGGGGGGAATCTCTAAGAGGTGGGGGGCTGGACCCGAAGTTTCAAACATCCGGGCGTTCCTACGTATCCCATAAGGATGGGAATCAAGCCGCACGTAGTTCTTGAAGCGCGGTGCAACACAATCGGGCACCAGCGCGGGGAAGAGTGCGGGTCTGACCCTCGCACACAAAAGGAGCGGCATTTGATATTTCTTGTTTGTCCTTAAAGATGAATGGTTTTTCTTTGTGCGGCGACATGCCCGTGATTGAGAAATCGTTGGCGTCGCCACAATAATCAAGCCATGGAAGGCATTGATGAATGGCGTGGTCATTAACCAGCGCCCAACATGAGTGTCCCCTGAGGAGGACATCACGATGCAGTGCCGTTTCTCGTCGGGCGGCCAAGACGATCACAGTTTACGGTCGTGTGGTAGGACCAGACAACACAGTTTAAGGTCGTGTGGTTCGGACCATGGAGGAATCCGCTTACCGCGGTACGGCGGACACGGCGGAGGTGGGAGCATACCCAGCCCTGCGGTCACGCACGATTCCAGGAGAAGAGTCTTGGGATGGGGGTCTGCGTATGTCCATCACCCGAGGGGCAGAGATGCTAGCCTCCAGATATACTGGGCCCAGAACGCAATTGTTCGGGCGACTCCCTCCTCCTTATGGGGACGAGGGTCCAGCTACGCATGGCCCTTAGGGAGGATATCTGCATATATCCTTGGTGCTCAGATCATGGGAGCCTCGAACGACATCATTACCCTGGTTGGTCTGCCTAACGTGTAGAGGCGTACCGGAGGTCGGTATGAAGAGAGTGTCAAGATCCCACTACAACGCACAAAGGCGGAGTGTGATGAGGACTGCGCAACCAATGTTCAGAGCCCGAGAGAGCTGACATGGCGATCAAGGACGTTGCTGACGCATTCGCAACACAACATCCGATCGCGTCAGCCTAAGACGGGGCAAGCAAACGAGCATCAACCGCTCAATCGCAGGATTCATATCGATTTGCGGCCCAAGACCCGCCGGTAAATCGACCCGGAGCGGTGGGAGAGCACTGAGGCATCGTACCCAAACCGCTAACGAGGATCCCTTTGAGTGAAGGCTCGAACAAGAGGAAGCGCGAGGCCTGAAAAGCAACACAGGACTTGTCGGGATTGAATCTGACACTACGAGTCATAGACCGAAGCACCCCAAAACATGTTAACAGATCTCCGGAAAGGGTCGGAGGACTCACCCTGAGAGCAACCGAAGGGGGGCAGGTCCCCGTGATCAACCAAGAGACGGGGCTGGACCTGAGACACAAGCGTCCAGGCGGTCCTACGTATCCCATAAGGATGGGAATCAAGCCATACGTAGTTCTTGAAGTGCAGTTTAACGTCATGCAGGACGATGAGGGGTGTGAGGTAGTCCCACACACGGGGGAGGCGTACGGCGCGGCCAGTAGACCGACGCGAATGAGGACATAATCCCCCGCTCACGCGATACGCCTCGCACAAAAAGGAGGGGAACTGGGGCCAGAGGCCCAACGCGGGATAGGGATTCCCGGGAAATGGGGCTGGGCCTGAAACATGATGTCCAGGCGGTCCTACGTATCCCATAAGGATGGGAATCAAGCCATACGTAGTTCTTGAAGTGCAGTTTAACGTCATGCAGGACGATGAGGAAAAAAGAAGGGGGGAGCAGAAGGCATCCCCAAACGTGGAGGGGGGCGTACAGCGTGACGAGCAAACCGTCGTGAATGAGGGCATAGCCCCGCACTCACACCATACGCCGCACACCCCGGGGCAACTGGGCCAAGGGCCCGAGATGGGATGGAAATTCCCGAAGGATGGGGCTGGGCCTGAAACACGAGGGTTCAGGCGGTCCTACGTATCCCATAAGGATGGGAATCAAGCCGCACGTAGTTCTTGAGTGGCAGTTTTACGTCATGCAGGACGAATGCTGAACAGTTTAACGTCTTGTAGCTCGGACGTAGTGCAGTTTAGCGTCATGCGGGACGAAGCACTTGGCAGTTTAACGTCTTGCAGCGCGGACGAATGCTGAACAGTTTAATGTCTTGTAGCCTGGACGAATGCAGTTTAACGTCGTGCAGGACGTGGTGACACTCAGGCAAAGTATTGCTTGAGGAACCTAGCGTTGGTGGGAGGAGTGACACGCTCACCATCCATAGTCGCTAGAGAGTACGCGCCATTGGGATAGACCTTGTGGACAACAAAAGGTCCCTCCCACTTGGGCTCCAACTTGGGCGGCTTCCTGCCGGGGATCATCGGTGCTCTTAGGGCTAGCACTAGATCACCCTGTAGGAAGGAGCGGAGGCGAACCTTCTTATTGAAAGCTCGAGCCATCCTGCTTTGATGCCTCTCCAAGTTGTGCAAAGCGCGAAGTCTATTCTCATCCAGTGCTTCCAACTCGACTAGACGGGCTTCAGCAACTCTGTCCGGCGCTTGCTGGTCGTAGACCGCAGTGCGCAAGGACGGTAACTGGATCTCGATGGGCAGGACGGCCTCAGCTCCATACACCAGGGAATAAGGGGTCATCTGGGTGGAATTGCGAGTCGTCGTCCGATAAGCCCAGAGGGCGTTGGGGAGCTTGTCCGGCCAACTCTTCTTGTTCTGACCAACCATCTTTTGCAGAATGTTAGAGAGGGTTTTGTTAAACGCCTCGATCTGTCCATTCGCCTGCGCATGATAGCGAGATGTATGGTTCGAGCGGATGTTATACTTGGCGTACAACTTCTTCAACTCGGCTGCTCGGAAATTGGTTCCGTTATCCGTGAGGATAGCGTGAGGCACTCCAAATCGATAGATGATGTTGGAGGTCACGAAGTCAGCGATCGAACAGGATTTGACCTCTCTGAGCGGAATCGCTTCTGCCCATTTGGAGAAGAAGTCCGTGGCGGTCAGAATGAACCGGCACTGGCGAGCTGTCGCCGGCGGGTAAGGTCCCACAATGTCCAGTCCCCAGACTGCAAAGGGCCAGGAATACCTTGTGGTATGGAGAGGCTCCGGCGGCCGATGCACAAAGTTCGCGTGAACCTGGCACGCATGGCACCTCCTGGCGTACTCGATGCAGTCATGGATCATAGAGGGCCAGAAGTATCCCAACCTCCGAATCTGGTGGGACAGCTTCGGCCCAGTTTGGTGGGCGCCGCATGAACCAGCATGAACCTCTTGCATGACTCGTGGGATCTCAACTCCCTGAAGGCAACGGAGGAGAACACCATCAAATCCGCGTTTGTAGAGGATCTGCTCCAGGCCGGGACTGCTCTGGAGGACGAACTGCGATGCGCGGCGTCGAACTCGCTCGCGCTCGGCCCGATCTGACGGAAGAATGCCATGTTGGAGGTACTCAACCAAAGGCGTCCTCCAATCAGGGGCTGATCCGACTGCTATATCTGGGGTACTCGGGGCTCCGGGCATAGGGGCAACCGTGGTGAGATTACTTACCAACGGGCCGCGATCTTCTTCCGGGATAACGGGAGCGATGAGCCTGCGGCGCGTCACGCGGACGATCAGGTTGTCCTGTTCAGGTTCCGCAAGTGACGCAGCCAGGCTGGCCAAAGCATCTGCTCGACCGTTCTGCGACCGGGGAATATGGACAATTTCTGGCCGAGAAGGGAACCGGGCCATCAGAAGGAGGGTGCACTCCAACAATGGCACAAGTTCCGGCTTCCTGACAACATAGTCGCCATTGATCTGCTTAATGACCAGCTCGGAGTCCCCTTTCACACACAGATGGGGCACGTCGATCTCGAGAGCTAACTCGAGGCCGGTGATGAGGGCATGGTATTCCGCCTCATTGTTGGTACAGCCCTCTGACAACAGGAAAGAGTATGGCAGCACGGCTCGCTCCGGGGTAATGAAGACGATACCCAAGCCCACTCTGTTGAGCTTAGGATTATCGAGTCTCCTACCGGTGGGGCTCCGGGAGGCACCGTCAAAGTGCATCTGCCAGCATGGATCGGCTCGATCAACCGAGAGAATGGTCTCATCAGGAAAGCCTAGATCCAGCGGCTGATCCGCGGAGGTCGGGTGAGCGGCCAGAAAGTCTACCAACGCTTGCCCTTTGATGGCCTTCTGAGACACATACCTGATGTCGAACTGCTGGAGAATCACAGCCCACCGCGCTAGACGGCCAGTCAACATAGGTCGGCTCAGGATATATTTCAACGGGTCTACCCGAGAAACCAACTGTACCTCATGGTGCTGCAAGTAGTGCCGTAATTTCTGTACGGCAAATACGAGCGCCAGGCAGCTCTTCTCGATGGGGGAATACCTAACCTCCGCATCGAGGAGCATGCGACTGAGGTAATAGAGGCTATTCTCTGTTCCCTCGTTGTTCTTCTGGGCGAGAAGGGCACCCAGGGACTGTTCCAGGGCGGTCACATAAAGGACCAGCGGCTTTCCGGATACGGGCGGCATCAGGACCGGAGGTTGAAGCAGGTACTGCTTGATTTCCTCGAAAGCGGTCTGACACTCTTTATCCCATACATAGGTGACACCCTTCTTCATAAGCCGAGAAAAGGGCTTACACTTGCCGGCCAGATTCGCGATGAATCGGCGTATATAGGCTAAGTGGCCTTGGAACCCTTGCAGTTCCCGGACGGTACCCGGGGGAGGCATCTGGCTAATCGCCCTGATTTTCTCTGGGTCGATCTCAATACCCCGGTATCTTACCACAAATCCAAGGAACTTTCCGGAGGTGACCCCAAAGGCACACTTCAACGGGTTCATCTTCAGGCAGCGAGACCGGAGGAAGCTGAACACTTTCTCAAGATCTTTGAGATGGTCCTGACGCTGGCGCGATTTGACAACCAAGTCGTCGACGTAGCATTCCACCAGTGTGCCGAGGATTGGCTTGAATATGCGGTGCATCGCCCGTTGGTAGGTGGCACCTGCATTCTTCAGGCCGAAGGGCATGACCCGGTAGCAAAAGGTACCTTGGGGGGCCCTGAAGGCAGTGAACTCCTCATCCTCAGGGGCCATCCGAATTTGGTTGTATCCGGAGTATCCATCCATGAAGGAGAGGGCTTGGAACCCTGCTGTGGCATCAATCAACAGCTCTGTCACTGGAAGGGGAAAATCATCCTTCGGACAGTGGCGGTTGAGATCGCGGAAGTCGATGCAGACTCTAATCTGCCCGTTCTTCTTCCTGACCGGCACAATGTTGGCCAGCCATTTGGGGTACTGAACTTCCCTCACGAAGTTGGCTTTGATAAGCTTGTCAACTTCGGCCTCAACCATGGCACCATGGGATGGGTGCATTTTCCTGGGAGGCTGCTTGAACCCGCGATGGTTCGCCGGGAGACCTAGGCGGTGGACGGCTACCTGAGGATCTAGCCCCGGAATCTCGTCATAGCCCCAAGCGAACACATCACGGTGCTGCCTGAGAAAGTCCACGTACTGCTGCCGCTCCTCAGAGGGCATGGCGGCACTGACCAATGTGGGTCTTGGATCTGCCTCGGTTCCAAGGTTCACCTGTATTAACTCATCGACCGTGGCGGGGACGCCCTCCTCAAAGGCTGGGGGTGCATCTTCCACGTCCTCTCCACTCGGGGAGGGATCATCCACGGGAGAGACTGCGTTGGAAACTGCATTGGGGCTACCAGATCCTGCTGGGCCACTGGTGCTGGCGCGGGCGGTCGCGGCCGTCTCATCAGGAGACTCGCGGACCGTCAAGACCATGGCGACGTCCAACCGGTGAATCGGGAGGACGTAAGCGTCATCCAGACTTGCCCAGGGATCGCTTGCAACAGCGACAGGCTCAACCTCACCTGCCAGGATCTGCTTATCCTTGCTCTTGTAATAGTCCGCGTCCAGATAGCGGGCTTCACATGAGGCAAAAGGAGAGGCATCTCCTTGAAGCACGCCTACTCGACCATTAAGGGAGTATTTGAGGCATTGGTGGTATGACGAGGGAACCGCCGCATGAAGGTGAAGCCATGGCCTGCCCATCAATGCGTTATACGCAGTGTCCTGAGAGACTACCATGAATTCGGTGTTGGCAACCAAGTCACCGAACTGGGTCTTCAAACGTATCTTGCCGACCGGGGTTTGCTCGGTGCGGTCGTACCCCTGGATCCTGAGGTCGGAGGGAATCAAGTCATCCTCAGACAACCCCAATCTCCGGAGCGTCCGAGTTGGAATCAGATTAATCCCGGACCCCGTGTCGACAAGACAGCGCCGGACTTCAAGGCCGTTGAACTGGCCGGTGACATACAGCGGACGAATGTGTCCCTGTATAGGAGGGTCTTCATCCTTACCAGAGAACGAGATAACTGCCTGACATTCGGCGTCCTCGATCGTTTCGGCGTGGAAGGCCTCTGCAGCCGCAACCTCTGTCTCGAACTGGAGGGGGCTCTTCAGGGCTTCAGCGAGTGCCTCGCGCATCTCAGATGACATGCGCAGAGCCTCAAGGATGGAGAGCCTTGCTGGGATGTCGGCCAAGTGCTTCAGGACATCATACTTTTTGGCCAAGCGCGAGCCCCTGGTTGCAGGAGGTTGCTCTGCGGTTGGTGGCATGACGGGCCTTACCGGTTGGATCGGCGGCCGACTGGTACTTGGCGCATCTCGCTGTTCACTGGTCGCAGTCCGGGAAATGGTCACCGTACTGGAGTCAGGAGGCCGGGATGGACTTGTGGCAGGGCGGAGCTGGTCGCGACGCGGCTGAGGCGGTTCTGCCCGGTCCCATACCACAAACAGTGGCGGAGGCGAATCCGTCATCCCCGGATGGGGAGCCTGCGCACGTTGAGCTCGATCTTGAGCCTGCCGCCTAGTCTCAGTGGCGTGCACGGCCTGGCCGGAGGTACGGACGGCTGTGCCCCGGCGACTCCTGCTGCTGCGGTTCTTCCGACGGTGGCGACGACCGGGGACGCTAGGGAGGTCCACCTGGTGTTCTTCAACGTCGGGAACCGAAAAGGGATTTACCAGCTCGACGGTGTTAACCGAAGCGTACCCAATACCGTCATCGGACGAATCATCCATCACCGGGCGGATCCGAGGAGGGACCCCCATCCCCGGGGGCATGAAATCGCCGAGAGTACGGGATAGTGGCGGAACTGGCGGGGCGCGCTCTTCCTTCTTGAGCTGCCGCCGTTTGCTCCTCTTGGAGGAGGCAGACTGGGACGACGATGCCGAAGCAGCACCCGCAGGTTCTGGGGGCTCAGGCTGATTCAAGCGCGCACGGATGATTCCCTGGGCGCGAATGGTCGTCTTGCGGGCCATCCAGTTATTATACTTCTGGGACCCGCGGTCGGAGACCAGCTGCCATTCGTCCTCGTTGCCACTATCGTCATCTGATCCCACGAACACGCCCGCTACCTGTGCTGGAGCTGGGCCCAACCTGATTACATTGTTGTTAATCTGGTCTTGGAGCCAGTCCTTGAACACATAGCACCGCTGGATGGTGTGCCCCAGGGCCCGATGGTAGGGGCAGTAGCGGGGGTTATCCGTGAGATGTGCCTCCTCTGGCCTCCAGCACTCAGGCAATCGCACAATCCTCTGCTCCAGGGCGCTCCGGAAATAACCGGGGACCTGATCCTCATGGAATGAGTACGTCAGGTGTCGCGGGCCCCTGGGAGCGCGGTCTTGACGAGGGGCTGGAGGGGCCTGCCGAGGAGGTGGACCCTGATTATCTCGCCGGGGTTGCGGCGGTACATTACGCGGAGGGGCCGGCCGGTTCTGAGGCTGCCGTTGCTGGGCCGGGAACTGAGCCCGTGGAGGCGGATTCCTGTGAGGCTGCGGAGCTGGCCTCACCGGCAGCAGCTCCAACGGCCTGGGAGCCTCTATCTGGGCCACAGCAGCGGGCTCAGCCCTGCTGGCTCTCCTTGCAGGAATCATAGGAGGCAGCGGGTGTGCCTGGCTGGCCTGTTGCAGGGCTTCCTCAAGACGTTGAGCTTTGTCTGAGAAGTCCCTGAACCCTCCGGGGTAATTCTGAGTAATCAGGGAAGGGACCAGCTCGGTCTTGACGTTCCCGACGCACATTGTCAGCAACTTCTCCTGAGTCAATGGCATGTCAAGGGAATACGTGAGACCCTTCCATCGGGCGACGAAGTCCGCGACTCGCTCATCAGGCCTCTGCTTGCACTTGAAGAGGTCTGCGATACTCGTCTTCCGGGTCGTGGAACTGAACTGGTAGAGGAACTATCTACGGAGGTCCTCCCAGCTGGTTACCGACCCGACGGGGAGCTGGCTGTACCAGACAAATGCTGGCCCTTCCAGTGTCTGGACAAAGCAGCGAAGCTTAGCGGCCTCTTGCTGCGCCGGAGTCCCCAACATAGGCCCGCACCTCGAGTTGAAATGGGCCAAATGTTGTGGCGGATCTCCGGTCCCGTTGAAGGGGGCGAAAGTGGGATTCCCGAATCCCGGAGGCGCCGGCATGTCATCCACCCATGCTGGGTATGGCTTGCCGTCCGGTGGGATCGCCACCTGCCGAGTCTCCAAGGCTTCCAAGCGGGCAATGAGTGCCGCCATCGGATCGTCCGGACATGGGTTCCAGTCCTGGCGAGGATCTCTAACCACGAGCGCATTGCATGGCCCTTCAATCGGGTCGTCGACCGGATCGTCGAACTCGGCAGCTCGTGGGATGGCTGGCGGAGCGGCCCTTGGGGCAGCGGGAGGAATCCGAGCGGGATCTCTCGGGTAGTCGCGCCGCTCGGGAGGGTGTGGCGAAACATACCGCGCCCTCTTGCCGTAGGCAATGGCCTCTCTCCTGTCGGCGAACACGGCGTAATCACGGTTGCCCGGGAGAGTCTCATCGAGGGGTGGTTGTTCCGGTCCCTGCTGCCCTGGCCTGGGATCACCGTAGTCAGGCCGCCGTTCTGCAGCGCGCTCGGCGAGGAGCTGGTCAACCAGCCTCTTCTGTTCGGCGATCTGCTGACGTAGCGTAACCTTCTCGGGATCCTCCTCTGCCTTCCGCATGGAGGCAGATGGGTCGGCGGGCCTTATAGCCTCGCTGTGCTCTTTTCCTTTGCTGACGTTTCGGCTCAACGTCAGTGCTTCAGTGGGTGCGGGGAGCCCCAGGAGGTTCCTCTGATGACGAGTAACTCTCACTGATGGGTCTGACGACGGCTTGTCTTCGGGGGGGAAGCCCCCGTCGAGAAGTTCCAAGTCGTTCCCCTCTCCCGACAGGTCAGCCATATTGACTGTTCCTGTCCCTGGGGATATACCCTCAGGGCCACCCAACGAATCGGGCTGTCGGCGAATCACACTGAAGCGTAGGGCAGCGTACTGCCCCCATCCACGGATATACACGTGGGGAGTGGCTTCCTCGGTAACTTTGCGGAGTACTTGAAAGCACTCAACGCATCGTTGTTGGAGGGCCTCGTGGTGCCCAAATGACCCGGGGTGCCGAACCGCGGGGAGCATGGCCAGGTCAATTTGACGGCACTGCTCACCAATATCCTCCAGGTGTAGTTGACTCCCGGGGTATGGCATTTGTAGGCAGTGAAGACGGGAGTGAGTCTCCCGGAGAGTTCGGCGGAAGCACTCGAACTCATCCGGGGTGAGCGATTCGGGTGCATCAAAGCCCGGTCCTGCGACTGGCCAAAACTTCTCAGGGAAGTGGCCCTCTGCAAGGACGGTCCAGAAGCTCCACGACTCAAACTCGGGACCCAGATCTCCTCGGTCCTCTTCCATGGCTGGGAACGGACGGGGAACTGGTAGTGGTGCCGAGGCGGGCCGTCGGGCCGACGGGCTGGCCGGCGGTGAATACGGCGAGCAGGCCGATTGGCCTCCATATCCCGGGCCTCCCCCTGAGGGTGGCGGTGCCCCAGCTACCACATCACGATAGGACGGGCCGGCGAGCGAACATCCTGCCGTAGCATCGGTGCTCGCCGAGGGCGCACCAGATCGTGGTTCGACCGTCGGTCCCCAGAAAAAGTCTCCGGCTTCTCTGATCGAGACGGAAGGCACTTCCGGAGGGGCCGGTACCAACCGCAAGTTTGATCCTTGGGGGTCTACCAGGCCCTCGTTACTCCGGATATACCTTCGGAGAGACGCGGGGATCACATCGATCTCGCTCTCGGGGAGCACGAGGCTGACGTGCCGCATTCCTACCCCTGCCCTTGACTGGCGGGATTGGGGAAGGGGCTCTGTCGCCGAATCGTACTCTGCCTCTGAGTCAGAGAAGCAAACCGGTCGGATCTCTGTCCGGAACTCCGCAACATTCTTCCCTCGGCGTCGACGCCTTGCCTTCCTGCCCCTGGGTGGTTCTTCGGGGCAGGGCTGATCTCTGTCCTGGCGTCCTCCGGCCGCACTGGTGCTGGGGCCGAGAGGACTGGGAACCAAGGTGCGAGGGGCACCGGGACAGATATCAAAGGGGACGCGGGGAGAGATGATCCCGGGCAGGACTCCGGGCCGGGATCGGGAGGTGGGATGACCCATGCCTCCTGGATCGGCCACACAGAGTAGATCCTGCCGGTGAATAGCGCTACCGCGAGGTGGTCCGCGGTGGCTACTGCCAGTGCCAGCAACCGGGAGAGTCAACCCAACCTGCCTTTGGGGCGGTCGGGGCCTCGATCCGGGTCGGGCATAGGAGTTCCCCCGCTCAGGATGCACAGAGGCCTGGCGACTGGAGCCAGCAGTGGCTTGGGCCAATGCGGTCGCTGTTGCTAGAGCCCCAAGGTGGGCATCCTCTTCCGCTCGTGCCCGACGTTGGCGTCGAGACAGACGAGCCGGGATGAGCGGCGCGGGCAGGTGGAGAGCCTGTTCCTCGACTTGAGGGGCCTGGCGGCGATGTCGCCGTGGCCTGGCGGGAGCCCTTATCGTGGATCCCTGGAGCGGACCTCGGATAGGGTGATCCTGGGCATCTTCCACTTCATCCGCATAGGGAAGGGAACTGTCAGAGCGCTCCGGGGATAAACTCCCGAAGCGATTGGACGTTGAGGTAGGCAGTGGTGCCTCCCTGCGCGGCCCTCGGGGGCGGCGGTGGTGGCGAGGCGCAGCCTCCTCAAGGTCTAGGCGAGCCATGTCCCTAGTGGGGATGACTCCCTCTTCCTCGTATCTCCGCACCAGGGTGTTGATCACCCTTCTCTGGATGACCTCCGAGGGGGAGAGAGGGCGTGGTCGTCCCGCAATTGCGGCTGCTGGGACGGCTGTGGAACGGGCGGGACCGCGCGGAGTAGCCGCGTCGGTGTTTCCCCTGTCCCTGCGCCAGTGGGCGGGTGGCGTTCGGGCACTAGATCGGGCGACCTGATTTCTGAAAGCAGGGAGAATGACCCATTAATACTGACAGGAAAAAGGAATCGACAACCAACCATTAGCGCCACGACGCCTTCCGTGGGGGGAACCCAGGCCCTCGACGTTGCGAGACGGAGTGCCCGATGTCCCTTCCCCAGCCCCTGGCGGGTAAGACTGAATGCTTGGCCGGGCAACACGCCGGTCTTCCAACACCTCTGAAAGCCATCGGTCTTCGTATCGAGGAGAAGAGATTCACGTCGGGTTCACCTTTTTTCTGTTTCGGTGCGGATGTGCGTCGGGTTACGCTGTTCCGCCAGGACGCGTTCGCGCGTGCACCCGTCAACCCGAGGGGATGGGCGCGCGGCTTGTGGTCCCGCAGTCCCGCTTTCCAAGGGCGGGCGGCATCCGTCCCTTATTCAGGGGCGTCTGCTCCTTGATCGAAACCGGGATGATGGGATGTCGGCTTCTCCTTCCTTGGACGTCTCCTCGGAACTTGTCGCCTAATCCGGGTCTCCCTCATAGACTTAAGAATGTTCGTGAATCTCGTTCCCGGCGCCATATCTTCATGGACACCGGTTAATTACGCTGCTTCCGCCCGGACGTTCCAAGGAGTCTGGGCGGGGCAGCAACCTGCGGTGAGAAGGCCGGGTGGCTCTGGGTGCTGGGGGCGTGTCGTAACACTGCGGCTCTGCACGTCTGTCTTCCGTCCCTAATAGGGCTTCTCGAAGGCACGATGGCCTGAGGCATCCCGTACTAGGTGCGGGGAACTGTGTCACCTGAGGTTTTCCTCAGCTTCCCGTGTTTAACACGGGGTATGCCGCGAGTTTAACGTCCAGCGGGGACGGCATCAGACCGATCAACACGAAAAGTGGATCAGATGACAGAACCCCTTGCGGGGAACCTCCGACGCTGGGGCCAGCACATGGGCGGCTTCCCAAGTAACGTGGAGTGAAGTGAAGTGGCATGACCCCACCGGGATGTGGCGGACCGGGTAAGGATCAGGATGGATGATGGAGTAAAGAGCTTGGACCCCAGAGGGGCTTCCTACGTACCGCGCGTTAACACGGATCAAAGTCAACGTAGTTCGGGCATACAGTTTAACGTCATGCTGGACGTCGGCAAGCCGACTCACGAAGAGGTCGAGGCCGCCGGGCGGAGGATTGAACCGAACCACCTCGCACGGAGGGGGATGGAACGGCCGGGTGGATCACAGTTTCACGTCATGCTGGACGATAAAAGGGGAAATGGAAAAGGGGGGCTGTGGGGAGGCACCGTGGAGATACACACGGGCAGTCTCCCACAGGGGCGGATTCATAGGTGAATCAACGCAAGCGTGAACCCTGGAGGGGTCCACTGATGGACGAACCGACGTAAATACGACCGGGACGACCAGGTGGTGGGCTTGGACCTCAGGGAGGCTTCCTACGTACCCTGTATAGAAGACAGGGATCAAAGTCCACGTAGTTCATTCTGTCAGGACTTACGCACTTGGGGCAGCCCGGATACTGCAAAACTCAGTTGGAAGGGACTTGGACCGAAAGCAAAAGACACCTCGATCCCAGTCAGACCCTCTACTGGCTTCGGCAGTGGGGAGGTGCAATGGAGATACACATGTGCAGCCTCCCACGAGAAACTAGGGGTTTGTAATACCCTGCCCCCGTAGGGAAAAGCCACTCCCATTAAATCGTCCCAAAAGGGGGACAATCCCGACATCCCTGCAGAGACGAGCGGGTGGGGGCCACGTCCAAACCGGGGGAGACCCTGCGTGCGGAGCACGGGATCAGGTTGCGGACGGTTTAGCGTCTTGCCAGACGAAGTACAGTTTAACGTCATGTGTTGAGGACGAGGCACTTGGCAGTTTAACGTCTTGCAGCACGGACGATGGGGGCTAGGCAGTTTAACGTCGTGCAGCTTGGACGGGTGTGCAGTTTAACGTCATGCAGCACGGACGATGGGGGCTAGGCAGTTTAACGTCGTGCAGCTTGGACGGGTGTGCAGTTTAACGTCATGCTGGGCATAGGTTGCCGGACGAAGCACTTGGCAGTTTAACGTCTTGCAGCGCGGACGATGTACAGTTTAACGTCGTGCAGGACGTATAGGCAGTTTAACGTCATGCTGGACGAGTATGCAGTTTAACGTCATGCTGGACATAGGTGCGTGTCACTTCGCGCAAGCCTGGAGGGCCGCACGGGAAGACAACGCACGGTGCGGGCACCCGGGATGAGAATCATCGGGTGCCACACAGGCGGGTACCCTTAGGAGGTCAACGGGGGCGACCCTGGCAGCTTGCGCGCAAAAAGGAAGCTTTGCGCGCAATACTGCGGGCCGGCGCGCAATCGGGGCGGCTGGCGCGCAATTGGGCCAGCGCCTTGCGCGCGGATGCTTGAGATTGCTCACACCGGGCTTCGGATAGCGCGCGGGGGCAACAGCTCATTCTCTAATGAATGGCCACTTGAAAGAAGGGGGGGTGCGCGCAATCAGGCCGGATTGCGCGCACCCCGGGGCAATTGCGCGCAAGCGGGTTCTTTTGCGCGCAAAGGCCTTAGGGTGAGTGTTTATTCAAATGAAAGGAGCCAGCGGGGATTGCGCGCGAAGGCGGACCCCGAGGCTTTCTTGCGCGAAAGAAAGGAGGTTACCTGAAGTTCGTCATTGCGCGCGGAAGGGGTTGAATTGCGCGCACGGGAGACGTTTCGACTTCCAGCAACCTTTGAAACGTTGGGGGTCGCCTTGTATTTATAGGCAACCCCGGGCGCGGAATCCAGGGTGCGAGCGCGAAATTCTTCTCGCGGGCGCGGAATCGGGCGCGGCGCGTAAGGGAGTCGCGCGGACCCGCGGCGCGCAGAATTGCGCGCCGAGCCGGCGCATTGCGCGCATCCCGGGGGTTTTCCGCGCGGGACATCACCTTTGCGCGCGGGCCTCTGAAATTCCGCGCAAGGCCTCCGGGCCCTCCGAAACGTTCTTCCGACTCCAAATATCACGTCACTTTCCGCATCCGGAGCTTCGTTTGAGACCAACGGACTTTTCCGGCGTCTACAAAGTAATATAATCCCTTATCACAATATCTCTAATAAATAAGGTTTCATACTGGTGCCATCGACCTATCTTCTCAATGTATGTTTCTTTGACTTTTTTGGAAATTGAACTTTCCTACAGAACACCATGGTCATAGATTTAATTTGGATATCCCATTTCCATAAAATGGCTTGAGATATCAAATTTCATTAAAGAACAAAAGGTATAAATACATTCTCATATTATTCATTAATGAATCATTACTCGTGAAACATCCAATATATCACACTTCACTATGAACATCTTTCATCATGGTTTTCATCAATACATCAAAGTACGCAACTCATAATATCCATTAATAATAGTCTTAAAGTATAAGTACCAATACACTAATTTTCAGATAGGAATATCCAATGACATATATAAATGTGGATTTACTTCTAGCGGGCCTCATTCCTATAATATCCTGCATTGGTTTTTAGCATGGTCATACACCATGAGAAGGTGCCTCAAATTCCTATGAGTCTCCACCCCTGATAGCCTATATCATGTATTTCCATCAAATGATTTCTTATGACTGTAGAAAATATATTTGAGAATATTATTATGGCACTTTTGGGTTCTCATCATAGTAGGGAACTGGTATGACCTTTCAGTGTGACAACTAATATTATGACATTAACACATGGTATGTCATGTAGAAGAACAATTTTTTTGTGATAAAGAGTTTATTAATATTAAAAAATATGAATGTATATAATAATAAAGTACACTAAAGTTGGTTATAGGGAACCAACTCCAACAGATCATAAGTTTAAATTCCTAAATAACCCTTTTGAGGTTTTATATTGTCATGACCCATTCCACGAGGCCTGGACGTGACTACCCCAAGACCGCCTTCCATAGGCCCGTGGTTGGTGACTAGCACCTGATGGTTTTTCCTGAATAGGGAAGGAATTTGCTAAGAAATATGTACACACTAAAAAAGTTCAACTGAAGTAAACAACCAACAAAAGTAATGTATAGCCATGAGAGTAAAGTAAAATCACAAGTACAAATATAAACTGAAAATAGTGGGCCATAATAGAAGCCCTAGAAACTGAAAAGAAAGTAAACCTTTGTTGCATCTTACCTACAGCTCTACCTAGAGGGTAGTACCTGTAAGTCTGAAGTTGAAGAAGAGGATCCCGACTGCTCTCATCGCACCAAGCTCTACCAAGTCCCAAACCTCCAAAGTCTGCCTTAGATCATCAGTGTTTTTCACCAGACACACACGTGTGGGCGGAGCCCGTGCAAGGGTGAGTATAACAATACCCAGTAGGGGACCCCAAGACCCCTGAAGGTCTCTCAGTAATCCAAAAAGGAAAACATCACAAGAAATACCACAAAGGTAATATCACAAGCATGATCTAAATCATGAAGCACAAAGAAAAATAGAAAGCTAACTCTAATGGTATAATTTCATGGTTACTGGGATAGGGATGACTAGTCATAAATCCAGACCATCCTATCCATAGCAACTCTACTATTGATTTGTAGGTCACAATATGATGACCCGTATTGGTCGCTAGTTGTTGACCCGTATTGGTCACTGGTGTGGACCCATATTGATCGCTAGAGCTGACCCATATTGGTCGCCGATGCTGACCCATATTGGTCATTGATGCTGACCTATATTGGTCGCTGGTATAGAGGTAGGGCTGATTAGTCGTACAACTAGATCATCCCACTGTGTAGTTTCTGATGTTGACTCATATTGGTCTCTCTTCTTCTTCATGTCACATCCAGACACTAGATTCCTGAACGAAGCACACCTGGTCTCTAGAAGATACTACTCCTCAAGCCATCAGTCATATTTCAACCGGTATAAAGTTTTAAAAAAAGCATACCCAAGGGACCGCCCCGTTATAGGGGTCCCAACGTGATAGATGATGCGTCGATCAGACACCCAGTCTGTGAGGTGTGGACACTTTTGTATAAAGGGCTCGGTTGGTTTCAAGTCTGATCCAAACTAGGTCGCATGTCAAAATCCTTCAAAACTCACATAGAGTATTTCTGAAGGACTACTTTGACACAAAGGTCCTTATGCCACAAACGTCGCGTCGATCGGACACTCGGCCTGTTAGTTATACCCCTTTCCGTGAAATGATGGTGATCTCACCTTGGTCTGTCCTGGCTTGGTCGGGCCCGCTGGAATATGCCCAAAGGGACTACTTCCCAAAAGGGGTCCCAACACCACTGATGGCGTGTCAAACGGACACTCGATTTTTCAGTTACGTGAGTTTCTTTATTCGGGGGTTGGTTGGGTCTCGGCCTAGTCCGACTCGGTCAGGCCGACCCGACACAATGGGTCCCGGGGTCTACCTGACCCTACCTGGGTCCAGCCATTAATGGTTGGCCCAGTTCACTGGTTCCATCCCATCGGGGTCGGCCCTACTGGTTCGCGATCCTGGGTCGCGGTTGGCCCTGCCCGCCGAGTGGGGCTCGACCCGCCAGGTGGGGATCGGTCCACCCGCACCGGCCCGCGAGACTGCAGGTCTGGCCTTGCCCACTGGGCAGTTTCAGCCCCATCCCCCTGAAGGCGGACCACTATCTCCAGCTGGCCTCGCAGTTGTGGGGCTGTTTTTTCCGGTTGGTGGAGTGCTTCCCCACCGTTTCTCCAGCTAACATGGAACGGTGCAGGGCCTCATTGCCCCCTCCTACCACGACTGTGGGTGTTTCCCTTCTCCCACATGGCCAACTCGGGCCAGCCTCCTCTAGACACCGTGGTGCACGACGATGCACCGCCTCCCCACCACCCACGACCGGTTGTCGCGGGCCTCCTCTAGCCACCACCGGCTGCCGCCTGCATTGCGTGCCGGTGGTGTTTTTAGCAGGCCACCGGACATGCTCTGGTTGTCCGTTCTTGGTGTTTTCTGCACCCACGAGCCTCTAGGGATTCCACCTTCGCCGTGTAGCCCTTAGTTCCACGTTGTCGACAAGTTCATCATTTACCCATGAGGAATGCATCAAGCACAAGTTTGACGGAGGGTCTGGCCCTTGTTTGGATTTTCCCGTGCCCTCCACGTTAGAGTGATAACAAGAGGGAGAATATTTATCTAACATTAAAGATTAAATAAACTAATTTCAATAATGTTAAACCAAAACCAAACATAAACCCCCTACCTTGAGATCTATTGGAGGTGTCATGGTTACAGCAGAAGGAGCATCCACATTGGATGGAGTCGTCGATGTTTGTTGATCCCAGATCATTGCGGCATATGATTTCATCCCCCCTTGGTGGATGTTCCTGCAGAACTCTGCCAGAGTTTCCTCTTTTGATGAAGTCGTGCCCAAACCCCACCCTAAGATCCATTTAAATAGGAGGGGAGAAGGTGAGTTTACACATTGAATAATTAATGAGGTTCATTAAATAAATTAATGAACCTCTTTTAATTCACAATGGTGGAGTTACATAGTTGATGAGTCAAGCCATTAAATGGATTGACATGTCACTGGTCCCGCAACATCCGATCATCCATTGGAAAAAAGAAAATAAAATAAAAATTACATTTTATTTTATTATTCTTTAAAAAGTCCAAAAACATTATTTTTCTCCAAACCAACTTCAGTCAAAGTGAAGCTTCCCTTAAGTGAATCTCGGCACTGCAGATTCAACAGTTCTCTCAGATTTTAATTTTGAGCATTGGTTCAAAAGATAGAAAATGATACCCATGCGTTTACTGAACGTACCTAAAAAAAGTTCAGAAATTCATTACAAGCACACCAGGACTCAGAATCGCATGCCTTCAATTTCCACAGACTCGTAATAATCCCAAATAATTAAAAAAAAATTACATGGAATATTCCGGGTCTTTACATTCTCCCCACCTTGGGGCTTTACATCCCCGAAAGCGAAACAAGGCAATACAAACAAAGAGGTGTACTAGGCACACATATCAGCCTCTCGCTCCCATGTGCTCTTTTGGAGATTCTCGTGCTTCCATAGAATGCACACCAGAGGTATCGACTGCCCATAAAGGATCTTCTCCTGTCGATCCTCTATCTACACTGGGTACTCCGCAAAATTTTTCCCATCATCAATCTCCAGCTCACCATGGCCGATGACGTGGGATGGGTCATGCACGTATCTACTCAGCTGGGATATGTGGAAGATGTCGTGCACCCTCTCCAACTGTGGTGGTAGTGCCAAGTGGTATGCCACCTTGCCAATCCTCTGAAGTATCAGGAATGGTCCAATAAACCTCGGTGAGACTTTTCCGTCTCAGCCAAATCTTCATAGTCCCCGTTGAGGGGAGAATCGCAAGAATACATGGTCCCCCTCCTAGAACTCTAGTGGTCTCCATCGCCTATCAGCATAGGACTTCTATTGGCTCTGTGAATCCTTTATCTGCTCTTGGATGACCTGCACCTTCTCAGTGGTAGCCTGTACCATCTCTGGTCCCACAAGTGCTAGCTCTCCTGGATCTATCGAGCATAAGGGCGATCTACATGGTCATCCATATAATGCCTCAAAATGGGACATACTAATGGTGGAGTGATAAATGTTGTTATAGGAGAACTCCACCAAGTGTAGGTGGTCCTCCCAACTTTGACCAAAATCTAGGACACATGCACAAAGCATGTCCTCTATGGTCTGGATGGTCTACTCAGTCTGACCATCTGTCTGTGGGTGAAAAGTTGTGCTCAAGCGAAGCTGAGTCTTGAAAGCCTCCTGTAATCCTTTCCACAACTGGGATGTGAAGCATGTGTTGCGGTCTGAGACAATCATCTAAGGAACCCCATAAAGTGGCATGATCTCCTTAACGTAGAGACATGCCAAGATCTCTACTGAACCCTTCTCTTGAAAAGAAAGGAAGTGGCCCAACTTGGTGAGTTGGTCAATGATCACCCAGATGGTATCATTCCCTCTAGATGTACGTGGTAACCCCGTCATGAAACCCATTTATATCCCTTCCCACTTTCACTATAGTGTCCTGAGGGTTTGGCTTAAGCCTGCTTGTACCTGCTGCTCAGCCTTCACTTGCTGGCAAGTGAGGAATCTAGAAACAAACTATACCATTGATTTCTTCAACCCTGGCCACCAGTAATGACTTTGGAGGTCCTGATACATCTTCATCACACCTAGATTTACTACCAAGGGGGGTGTATGTAACTACCTCATCACCTCCTCTCATGGAACCATTGGTACAACTGTACATACTCTGAAAAGGATAACATGCTCCCCACATTCAGAATATCTATCAAGTGCATGGCCTGAGGATATCTAAGAACGTGTAATCTCAGAGCTACTATGTCTGAGTTGTGCCTCCCAAAATAGATAAAGGAGTAGAGGAGAAACTACCATCGACTAGAGGTCGACCGTCTTATCCCTATCCATGTAGGATATCTAAAGTGAGGCTAACTATTCTGAAACCTTATTCAGTTGCTGCGAACACGATCTCTGGCTAAGAGCATCTGCCACTATGTTCCCCTTATCAGGAGTATAGACTATCTCAAAGCAATAGTCTTGTAGGAAATCTAGCCAACGTCACTATCTCAGATTTAGATCTTTCAATGTGAAGATATATATGAGATTCTTGTGGTCTGAGTAAACAATGAAGTGCTCGCCCATCAAGTAGTGTTGCCACATCTTCAGTGCAAAGACTACTACTGCTAACTCCAAGTCACGAGTCACATAATTATACTCATGAGGCCTCAGTTGTCATGATCCATAAGTAATCATTGCATTATCCTACATCAGGGCGCAACCAAATATGGTTCCTGATGCATCATAGTAAACCACGTAGTTAGTTCCCTCCTCCAGCAACCTCAAGATGGGAGAACTATTCAAGATCTGCCTCATCTTTGGAAATCTCTGCTGGAATGTCTCTTACCATAGTAAGGGTTTCCCCTTCTTTGTCAAGAAAATCATAGGTATTTCTACTCTGGAGAAATCAGGTATGAACCTCCAATAGTAGCCTACTAATCCAAGGAAGCTCCACACCTCATTAACACTCCTAGGTGGATCCCAAGAAAGTACTGCCTCAATATTCACTAGATCTACTGTAACTCTATCCTCTAAGATGATGTGTCCCAAGAAATGGATCTTTCTTATCCAAAACTCACACTTCGAGAGATTCCCATATACCTTGTGTTCCCGGAGTGTGTCCCAAACTATCCTCAAGTGTAAATCATGCTCTTCCCTGGACACTTAGTACACCAAGATGTCGTCTATGAAGACCACTACAAACCGGTCTAAGTAGGTCTAGAAGATCTTGTTCATGAGACCCATGGACATTGAAGGGGTGTTAATAAATCCAAATGACATCACTAGGTTTTCTTATTGTCTTTACCGACATTTTAATTCTGTCTTTGGGATGTCCTCATCCCACACACGAAGCTGGTGATAGCCTGATCTAAGGTCTATCTTCGAGAACCACTTCGCTCCTTTCAATTGATCAAATAGATCATTAATCCTTAGTAGAGGATACTTTTTCTTCATGGTTACTTAGTTTCACGGCCGAAATCCCACGCCTAGCCTCATAACTATGTCCGCCTTATTGGAAAACAGCAATGGGATGACCATGGAGAAAAAATGGTCCTTACAAATACCTTTATCTATAAGTCCTACAACTATACCCTCAACTCCCGGAGTTCGTAGGGGCCATCCAATATGTTGGTCTAGATATCGGTGCAGTTCCTGGGTATAAGTCAATGCAGAAGTCTACCTATCTATGAGGAGGTAGTCCAATGACATATTCTGGAAAGACATCCTCATACTCATCCATCACTGTTGAGAACTGTGGACTCACCTCATCCACCATGTCGAAGGTCATGCAAGCCAAATAATATGTAATTGGCTGCACCCTCCTGAGCGCAAGTCCATCTCGTGCTTCTCTATTTTCCTTCTCACCAATAAAGGAAAACTAGACTACATCTCTGTGCGTACATCACATTGTACGTCTCAAGCAGTCAATCTGTGTGTGAACTATTGATAGCCAGTCCATGAATATAATGGCGTCATAGGGATTCAACACTGCTACTAGTAGATACCATCTAAAACTCTCTCCTCTGAGAGTAAGATCACACTTCTGGAACTAGTGTGTGACAGCTGAATCTCCCCCGTAAGAGTATCCAAATGAAAAGGTTGAACTAAAAGCTCAGTAGGAATCTCAGAGTCCTAAACTAAGTCTGCGGCAAGGAAATAATTTCTAGCACCTCTGTTGATAAGCACTGATTCTAAAGTAGAGAAGATACAGATCACACCTCGTATCATCTCAGGGATGTCAGGATCATGAGCCTCTATTGCCTATAGCTAGGCCTATCCCTGCCCACCTACTCCCTGAGCTCGCAGTGGACCACCTAGGGGTGCTAGTGGTAGTGCCTGGTGACCCTGACCACCTCCCGATGCATGTTCTTCTCCTCTACCTCATCTTCTTTCTAGATGATGCTCATACTCCTGCCACTATCACTGCCTCGGTGGGCCCTCCACCGTCTGTCGATCATTCGTTCGGGGAGTCAGGTAGTCACGAGCTCTGTGAACCTGTCCCCCATAGGAAAAACAGATCATGCCTCGCTTGTGGCTCCCTCGGACTCTCGAGCCCCGCACCTCTGATCCTGCATCCCCAGTTCTCCCTCTGAAAGGTTTAGCCCACTTGGGCTTCTGCGTCGTCTATCTACTTCCAACAGTTGATGACTCTGATACCTATCATCCGGTAGGGGCTCTCACTATCGATGCATGCGTGACAAGGAATCTCTCCATTATAAAATATCTCTCTAGCACTCTATCCTACATAGGAATTCTAAGAGAAACTGTCGTATCTCTAATCTCTCATCGGAGCCCCTGTTCAAAGGTTGAGGCGCTGAATTAAGGGTCTCATACAATGTTGGTGGAGTATTGAGAGAGGTCAGTAAATCTCACCAAGTACTGTGCCACAGTCTAGATGCCCTACTGCAGATGCAGCAGCTCTTGAATACGCACTGAGCATAGTGTCACTGACACGAAATCTTCCCTAAAAAGGCTCTCAGATTCCAGCCATGTTAGGGTTGTATCCTCATGCACCTAGAGTGTCGAGCTCCACCACCGTTCTGCCAAGCCCTGAAGAAGGCTATTAGTCATGATCGCCATCTGCTCAGCGGGTGTCTCTACTAAGTAAAGGACCCGCAAAACCACCTCAAGCCATTCCTCTACTTCCTGGGGGTCCATCTTACCTCGAAACCTCAGAGTCCTCTGTCTCTGGAACCCATGCAATGCACTCAGCCGACGTGCATGATCCACTGGTAGCATCTGCTGCTCAACGGGTGGTGGTGCTGCTGGTACACCACCCAAAGGTGTCATCACTTTGAGTGGTCCTTTTACTGACACATTATTTCTTGGTGGGCCACTATCACGATCTCTAAATGTAATTATGGATGGCTATCTTCATAGAGGCATCCTGTAAGAAACAGATGTGCCACAGTCAAAAAGTTATACCTAGTGAGAAGACTCATGAAGATCAAGAAAACTTTTGAAAACACTAGCAACCAGTGTTTTCATGTACCAAGTCAGAAAACATAATTCAGGGTCTTGGTGTATCAATAAGTTATCCACCGCACCAACACTAGAAATCCTATACTGAAGAACAAACTCAAGACGCTTTACACTATTGCCTCATTAAAAGTAGACTCTTAGTTCTTCTGGTAGAACCAACCTCCCTCTGATAACACTTTGTCACAACCCGTTCCACTAGGCCTGGACGTGACTACCCTAATCCCACCTTCCATAGGCTAGGGATTGGCGAATATCACCTGATGTATTTTCCCATACAGGGAAGGCATTGCCTTAGAAATATATACATAGACAAAAAGGGAAATTGAAGTAAACAACCGAAAAAAGTATGGTATAGACACGAGAGTAAAGTAAAACCACAAGTACAACTGAAAACTGAAAACAGTGAGCTGGAATACAAGCCCTAGAAACAAAAAAGAAAGTAAATAATGATCACATCTTCCTTGAAGATATACCTGGAGAGTAGTAGTTTTAAGTCTGAAGTCGAAGAAGTGGATCTCGACTTCTATCATCACACCAAACTCCACCAAGTCCCGAACCTCCAAAGTCTTCCACAGAGCATCAGTAGTCTGCACCAGACACACACGTGCGGGTGGAGCCTATGCCGGGGTGAGTATAACAATACCCAGTTGGGGACCCTGAGATCCACAAAGGTCTCTCAGTAATCCAAAATAGAAAACATCACAAGAAATAACACAAAGGAAATATTACAAGCATGATATAAATCATGAAACACAAAGCAAAAGAGACAACTCACTATAACGATATAACTTCCAGGCCACTGGGATAGGGATGAATAGTCATAAATAGATACCATCCTATCCGTATTAACTCTACTGCTGAACCATAGGTCACTGTATGTTGACCCGTATTGGTCGCTAGATGCTGACTTGTATTGGTTTCTGCTGCTGACCCGTATTGGTCTCTAGAGCTGACCAGTATTGGTCGCTGGTGCTGAACTGTATTGGTCACTAGTGTTGATCCATATTGGTAGCTGGTATAGAGGTAGGGATTATTAGTTGTACAGCAAGATCATCCCACTATGGAGTTCAAATGTTGACCCGTATTGGTCGCTTTTCTTCTTCATGTCACAGCCAGCCACTAGATTCCCATACGAAGCACGCCTGATCTCCGGAAGATTCTACTCCTCAATCCATCGGTCAAATTTCAACCCGTACAAAGTCCGGAAAAAATAATACCGAAGTGAATGCCCCATCATAGGGGTACCAACGTGATAGATGATGCGTCAATCAGACGCCTGACCTGTGAGATATGGACACTTTTGTAAAAAGGACCTGGTTAGATTCAAGTTTGATCCCACCCTAGTCACACGTCAAACTCTATCCAAACTCACTTAGAGTATTTATAAAGTACCACCTTATCACAAGGGTCTTTATTCCATAGATGACACATCAATCGGACGCCCGATCTATTAGTTACAACCCTTTTCGTGAAACGGGGGTGATCATACCTTAGTCTGACCAGCTCGGTCAGGCCCGCCAAAATATGCCCAAATGGACAGCTTCCCAAATGGGGTACCAATGCCACTAACGGTTTATCAAACGGAAACCTGGTTTTTCATTTATGGGTGTTTCTTTATTCTTGGGGAGAGTGGGGTCTGGGCCCGGTCCGACTCTGTTAGGCCAGCCCAACGCAACGGGTCCCGGTGTCTACCTAACCCCACCCGGGTCCAGCCCGTTATGGGTCAGCCCAGTTCACTAGGTCTAGCCCGTCGGGGTCAGTCCCATCCACCTGAAGGCGGACCACTGTCTCCAGCTGGGCCCGCGGATGGGGGGCCATTTCGTTTGGCTGGTGGGGTGCTGCCCCACCATTTCAACAGCTGATAAGGCACAACACGGGGCCGCATCGCCCCCTCCTTCCGCGACAATTGGTGCTTCCCTTCTCTCGCACGACCGTCTCATGTCAGCCGCATTTAGAAACCATTGTGCGCGATAGCCTCCAACTCCCCACTGCCCGTGAATGGTTTTCACGGGCCTCCACCAGCATGGCGTGCCGACGAATCTTTCCGCATGCCAATGGATGTGCTCCAGTTGTCCGTTATTGGTGTTGTCTGTGTCCACAAGCCTCCCGAGATGCCACATTCACTGTGTGGCTCTGATTTCTTCGTTTCCAACAAGTTCATCATTTTCCCACAAAGAACGCATCAAGCACAAGTTTGGTAGAGGGTCTGAGCCTTGTTTAGATTAGCCTATGCCCTCTGCGTTAGCGTGATAACAAGAGGGGGAATATTTATTTAACATTAAATATTAAATAAACTCATTTCAATAATGTTAAACCAAAACCAAACATAAACCCTCTACCTCGAGATCCATTGGAGGTGTTATAGTTACGGCAGGAGGAGCGTCCACATTAGATTGAGTCGTCGGTGTTCGTCGATCCCAAATCATTGTCTCCCGATCTTTCGTGATCCATTGGTGGATGTTGCCGTAGAACTCCTCCAAAGTTTCCTTACTTGGAGAATCCATGACAAAACCCCACCCCAAGCTCCATTTAAATAGGAGGGGGAAAGGTGAGTAACATATTGAATAATTGACGAGGTTCATTAAAGGAATTAATGGACCTATTTTAATTCACAACAGTGGAGTTACGAATTTTGTGAATCAATCCATTAAATGAATTGACAAGTCACTAGTCCCACCATCGTATCTCATCTGTTGGATAAAAGGAAAATAAAAATAAAATTACATGTTATTTTATTATTCTTTAAAAAGTCCAAAAACTGTCTTTTTCTCCCGACCAACTACGGTCAAAGTAAATCTTCCCTTAAGTGAATCTCGGCGCTGCGGATTCAATGGTGCTCTTGGATTCCAATTCCAAGAACCAGTTCAAAAGATAGAAAATGCTGCCTGTGTGTTTACTAAACGTACCTAAAAAATGTTTAGAAATTCATTCGTGGCACACCGGGACTTAGAATCACCCAACATCAATTTTTGAAGACTCATAATAATCCCAAATAACTAAAAAAAATTACATGGAATTTTCTAGGTCTTTACATATGTGATGATATTTAAGATGGTTAAGGATATTTTAAAGGCCTTTATAGGAATAAAACCCTTTTGTTTAGTATATGTTTTTAATGAAAACTTTATTTGAGGAATAATGCTTTAATATTTTTGTGGACATAAGTTGAAAGTTATTGATAACCTTTAGGTTTAATATTATCTTAGATGTTAATTTGGACAATTAGTATAAAAGGGTTATTAAAATATTGGAATATATGTTTTATCATATAGATAACCATGTGATTAAAAAGTGATTTTCTAACTAAGTGATTATAAGTGGAAATTTGGGTGAGGCTTTGAATATTAATGTAGTATTTTCTGATATGAAGGTTAATTCATATTGGATATTATTTTAGATTGTGTAATCTATTCAGTTTTATAAATATGGAATAATTTTTTTTCCTTTTGGGATCTTATAGTTTGTTAAAAAATTAATTTAGTGATCCATGAATGAAAAATTCATCTTGACTATTCATTTAATGGAGTAAGAGATACGATACCAGTGTAAATTCATTAAGTCATAACCAAAGAATGAAATTGTTCTTATGAAATGGAAAGAAATCAAGTAATTTTTTTTATGTTATCTATCTTAATGGTAAAATAATATCTTGACTATTGGGAGTGAATATTAAAATAAAAATTGTATCCTACCATCTTATTTTTTTAAGAATTTATAATTTTCTTTATCCCTTACAGATTTATGGGTTTTTGGTCATTAATGTTCTCATGATCATGTTCTATATCACTATGTATTATTCCTAGGATGTTAATTTTTCCCCTCCATTTCCATAATTTTACTTACCACTAATGTTCTCCTATTCAGATACCTAATTATATGTTATTATTGATGAACTTCAAATTTCGCTATCCCACTTTTTAAAATTATATTTCATTAACCATTTTTACGATGCTTCATTTCAAAAAATGGATTTTAAAATATTAAATTATTGAATTACCATGATTGAAATAAAATTATTAAAATGAAATTTAATTAGGGGGATAATTTATTTCCCAAATATTTTAAAATAGGACTATGTTGATAGTGTATATGACATGCAACACTGATCTTAAATAAACCACAAAATTATATTATTTTAAATATGATCATTATAACCTAGTTATTGAATTGGAATGTATGAATAAGAATAATAGTAATATGAAATATCTACATAATCGTCGTACTAAATAAAAATTTATTTATTAATACATAGGAAATATGCACTCAATTTTTCCATTGAAGACATTTTATGCTTCAATGAGATATTTTCTTAAAAATTGATTTTTATTTCTCTTTTTTTCAAAAACCTTATAATTAATTTCTACCACTTTTAAATATTATATTTTATAAAAAAAATTCATTTTAGAAATTTTAATATCAAAATTATTTTAAGGAGAAATTTTTGGATTTTTCTGAAAATACAAATTTTTCAATGAATGGTTAAAATACTAATTTTATAGAAAACTGTATGTTTTATTTAAGTTTTTTTAAGATCCCATTTTGTTTTGAATTATATTTAAAATTTAATTGGTTCTTTTTGATTAATCATAATCTAATTAATTTCATTATAATTGATATTATGCTTAATTTTGGTATAAAAACATTTTTATAATAAAAAATGCATTTTTCTATAAAAGTATTATTTGTCGCATTTTGTAGAATTATTTTAAAATTAATTTCTTCCACTTATTGTGATTGAATTTGATATAATTAATTGAATATTTATAATAATAATTTACAAATTCAATAAATAATTTATCTTTATTTTTTTATAATGAATAGTAACTTTTGTAAAGAAAGTCCCCCATAGTAAGGGTAAAATAAGTAGAACAAGGTTAAAACTATGGAATAAGGATTCAAAATCATCCATAAACATTCCAATATTTCATTGGATTAGTGAAATTTGACCAAACACTTTATATATTTGAAAATATATAATTTTGGTTCCATTTTTCTTTGATAAAGGTCTTTATATAATTTTAAATAAATGAAAATTCCAAAAAATTTCTTTATTACTTTTAATATGTATAGTATTTGGTAAACATGATAAAAAAAATTATGAATAATATTGAAAATTTCTTGAATGGTATTTTATGTTAAATAATATTTTATTAAATGATTTAAAATTAATAAAAAATATTCTAATTGGAAAATTTAATGTGATATGGCCAAGAATATCAATCATTTTCCACTTGTGGGTCACTTTTCCTTATATAGTAACTTTATTGAACCCGAAAGAGTAATTTTTTTTAATATCACGGAAGTTACCAAAAGGTTTAGCTGGGGTTAATCCTAAGATATAAGGGTTAAAATATAACCTATAAGTGTATAATTTCTATTAGATACTATGATTTTAAATTATAATTACTCTATCTCAGAAATATATGAATTTGGTGCCTCTTAAATAAGAAAATTAATTTATATGAATTTAATACTTTATGTAATTCCAAGGGTTCCCCTCCCCTCTCTTGTATAAGGACACAACCCCCTATCTTACACCAAATTCTGGAGCTATATATATTGACCATATCCTAATAAATACCCTAAAAAAAATCTTCCTCTCCACATCCTAGAGACAATTTTCTCATCAAATGACCAACCTAGAAGGCTTATATTATAAACCAAAGGTGTTTTTCTAAAGAAAAGCTATAACTCTTAACCAAGTATTTTATGTTTTTATCCTCTTATAACTCCTTCAAATATTCTATAATAATTCTCATATAATAAAATCACCATCTTATATATATAGAAATTTTATTATGTTTGTGGCATAAGCTTTATTAATCTCCCTTCTATCAAATGGAAAATAAAACCATCACTTGTGCGTATGTGCTGCCCACCATCTCGATATAGAGGTGTAATTCATTTTTCATCACAAGTTTGATTGGAAGGTTATAAAGATGTAAATAATTATTATATATGATATTTTCGACATAATTATAATTATTTAAATATTATATGTCATTTACCTTGTTACCCTTCTACCCATTACAAAATGATAACCTCGCTCATGCGTATATGAGGACTACCACAACCAGAAGCGATGTGATTTATTTTTCATGTATGAATTTCAAGAATGATTATATATATAATGAATATATATTATATTTATATCTTGATTTAAATTCTACAAATAATGAAAACATGAGGACTATTCATGGAATGAAACAATTGAACTTAAACTTAAATGAAAATCAAAATAGTTAACAATCAGAAATGATGATTATAATAAAATATAATTAATAAAAAAATGTAAAAAAGTTATATGTTGATCATATATGATATTATAATTATTTACATATTTATAACATATTACTAAAATAAATTTAAAATTTTTACATAGTGGGTTAGAATAACTTACGAAGCAAGTCAGGCTTGAGGTAAGGGTTCTTCGTCTCAATATTTTGTTGAGACATGTTTGATGTTATGAATCTATTTATGTTTATGAGGTTTATATACTAATAATTTGACATGTTATATCATTTATCCTTACTAATTCATGGTATTAAAAGTTATAGTTAAAATTTTTTAACCTAGGGGGTTTTGATTCTAATGTTACCGAAGTAGTGAGGCTTTATTTCACAATCACATCCTTATCCGAGATTGTTTATGTTCAAGTTTCTATTCGGTAAAATATATTTTATCTTTATCCTCAAACACACATATATTTTCTTCTCCTATATTTATTTTTGAACATTATAAGTTTTCATTTTATTTTCCTCTCTCTAAGTACTCAAAAGTCCAAAAAAAATATTTTTAAGGAAAACCGACTTTATTTTTTTTTCTATTCAGTCCGGAATGTTTTTATTCCATGTCCATATTTACATTAATATGTTTTCAGTAATATTTTTACTATTCTAAAATTATTTATTAAATAAATTTTTACCTGTGTTTTACTTTCTTTAAAATGGTTTAAAACGAAACATCTTGCGTTTTTTCCAAATGAGGCACTTTTTATCAATGGTTTAAATGGAATATTTTTTTCAACACCGACCACACGAATGATTATTCCCAATATCATGAATACTAGTTTATTTGATGTTTCCTTTAAAATATTATATTGTTCTTTAAAAATAATTTCTTTCCTAATATTTTATAATTTTTTAGATTTTAAATAAGCAATTTCAAAATGAAAAGGGTATTTTCATCAAGAAATGTTCCTGTGATCTTTTTAAAGTATTTTCTTCTATGTCAACATCATTTAAAAATATTACGATTTATAGAAGATATTATATAATGACACCACCCATAATATTTCTATGGATAGATTATAATCATTTTTAATGGGGGAATTATTAACATTCCAAATCCATGTCCTTCCAATATAGAATGTTATTGATTATTAAGGAATGTTTATTAAGTTCTATTGATTATTTATATGATGAATGCATTGGAATTATTAAGTTATGGGGTGTGGAAACTACTAAAAAATGGTCTTTGAAACTGTTGGCCTTTATCTGTGCTTTTCTTTAGCGTTGATAAAAGGTACCTTTTATCACTGCTTTATTTTTTAGCACTAATAAAGGGTTCCCTTTATCATTGATTTATTTTTTACACTAATAAAGATATCCTATATCAACATTGTTTTTCACTAATAATGGTTTCAAATAAAATGAAATAATTTAAAACATAAAAATTTAAAATGAGTCAATTAAAAATAAAATAAAATTTTATTAATTAAAAAATTATTGATAAAAATATATAAATTTATAATACTATATGTAAATTATAAATACTATTAAATAGTATATATTAAATATATAAATATGTAAAATAAAATAGTTAAAAAAATTAAAAATGCCCAAATTAAGAAAAATATTAAACATTTTATTAATTAAATATTTATTGACAAAAATGAATAAATTTAATATACATATATTTAGATTATAAATATTAATAAATAGGATATATTAATTATAAATATATATGCATGTATATAATAAATCCAAAATATGATTTATATAATAAAAAATATTTATGCTTTATGTTAAATAAGTCATATATTTAGTAAAGAATGGTATATAATTAAAAATTAATATGAATTAAAAATACTAACTAATCGCATCGAGTAATGGAGATAATTTAATACCATTTGATTTTCCAATTTAACATATATCAAACATGTGTTATATTGATTTCACACATATATACATAATTAATTCATTTTTATATACAACGTGTACACACAAATAGTTACATAATTGATGAAATATTATATGGAAACACATACACCTAATATTTATGAAATTTATTCAAATTTTATTATTAATTATAGAATTTCATTATAACATGATAAATTTTATATATTATTTCTTTAACCAGTAAAATTTATTTATTTGTTTTTAATTTTATTATACTTAGGTATTAATTCTTTTTTAATATTTTTTATTTTTTACTTTTATTGGAATTTAATCGTTTTATTATATATATATATTTACTATGTTTTAATATTTTCAATATATATCTTTATTTTTTAAAAAATTTATATTTAATTAATAAAACATATCCATTTTTCAATATTTTTAAAGTGTAATCATTTTTAATTACTCAATTTCACTCATTTATAACATGCTTTCATTTAAGAATATATATTCACTAATGCCCCTTATAGACAGCTGGGGTGGTGAGGGTGGGTTGGGGTTTGGGGCGTGGTCGTGGGGTTGAGTCCCTGGGCCAACAATTTATTTACACCTTTGTTGTAGCATCATGTGTCGCACTTGCAGTTGTACCAAATTTTTAAAGATTATATATTCATTAATAATGTAAAAAGTATACTTGTAAATAAGTAAAAGTAAATATATTTATAAATGAATATTTACTATATTTATAAATTTATATATCTAAAATTATAAATAAATAAATAAATATATATTTTTAAAAATTGTTTATAAAATTATAAATAAATAATTATATTTATTTAAATAATTATAAAATTATAATAATTTTAGTTAAATAATGAGTATATTTACTATATTTATATTTATATTTATATTTATTTTTTATTTTAAATATATAAAAATAATTATATAAATATTTAATGATATAAATATTTAATGATATAAATATATAAATATTATTTAAAAAAAGTATTTGTATAATTATATTTTTAAAAAATTATAATAAATTTATCTAAATAATGAATATACTTACTATATATATTATATAATTATATAAATATATATAGTGATATAAGTATATCTATAATTATAGAATTATAATAAATATATTTAAATAATGAAAATATTTACTATATTTATGTTTATATATATTTATTAATATATATAATTATATAAATACATATAATCATATAAATATATTTATAATTATTAATAAATAATTATATTTTAAAAAAAATATATATATAATTATAAATAAATATTTTTATATTTTAATAATTAGAAAATTATAACAAAAAAATATATAATTATATAAATAGATTTACAAATTTTTTTATTTATAATTATAATTATAAATACTTTATTAGTGTTTATGTTTTAACGCTGATAAATATTACTTTTATCAGCACTTCTTTAGACTGCATAAAGATGACTTTTATCGGTGCTTTTTTAGCACTGAAAAATCTCTTTCTTTAACAGCTCTAAAACAGTACTGATAAAGATTCCTTTTATCAGCACTTATTAATTTAGCACTAAGAAAAGAGATTTTTATCAGTGATTCTTTAAAATCATTGATAAAATTATCCCTTGTCTATTTAATAACCCTAACTATGACTGATTCTGTTGTGATTTATAAAGTTTTCCATGGAAGCCACCTTCCATCATTACTCCTCCGCAATGAATCCAACCTCAAATAAAGTCTCGAATGAATCCCAAGCTCAAACGAATCAAGGATTTCATAATCCAAGGCTAGAAAAAATCCAATCATTCACATGCGATATCTCTTTTTCTCTTGGATGAATCAAAGCTTCAATCCAAGGTATGCTATTTTTTATCCTTCTCCTCACTCTTTTTGCTTGGTTGATGATGTCTTTTTGCATTTTTTTTGTTCTTTATCTCTTGTTATTCATCATCCATTGCTTCTTTCATGCTTGAATTGTTTGTACTGGCATGCCTCTTCACTGTGACTACTTCTATTGCAAATACCACATATATTTATAATCATTTCAACTCTAGTTTTGTTTAACATATTTGTGTTCAATGTTTATAGATGTTTCATCATCTGAAGCATTTTCCACCTAAAAATAGCCTTCCATTGTAGCTTTAAAATTCATAAATTATACAAAATATCCAATTCATGATTCCAAAAAATTATAATATAAAATTAAATGACTTATAATCCATGGTTTATTATTTTAAACCACATCGTGTCTAGTTTTTTTATAACTATAATCTTGCAGTTTTCAAGTGATTGTATCAATTGGTTGGGATTTATTTGGTGAAAAAATAGTTATACACTTTCTACCAGCCACCTTTGATATAGTGGAGTCCTTCATAAGATCTCATAAAATATATTCTCAATAATTTATATTCCAAAAATGTAGTGCACATGAAAATAGTTTTTAAAAAAAGTATACTAAAAATAGATGGTAGATTTCCATTTTAATGTAGATATATCTAAATGATTAGATGATATGAGGATTTTTATTCTCCCAAAACGAGTTATTTCACTATAAGAATCCTCCATGGAATATCGGGGGGTATGATCGTTCTTTTTTACTTTTCAAGAAGAATTTGATTATATTGATTTCAGACTATCCAATTTATTATAAATATCAAATCATTTCATATTTAGAATGATTTCTCATTCTCTTCTATTTTTATTTTGAATTCACAAGATATTCTTATCACTCTAGTTTTATCTTCATGCATTTCCCTATTTTATTTTATTAGATGTTTAATCTCTTTAATCCTTTTTTTCTTTAATCTTCAGTTGATCATCTTTGATAATAATTACTTATTTTAATTTGTTATTTATCTCTTAAACCCCTTTCTTATCATCATCATCTATTTCTTGAATTGTAGTGAGCCACACATTTTTAAAATTGTTTCATTATTCTTTTAATTCCAAAATCATTTTATTTGTTTATGAAACTTGTTTTGAGGGATTAAAATAGATTTATAACCTTTATTTTAAAACCTTATCCATTCATTTATTTTCATCATCATTGGCAGTGATCTCATAATAAATATTTCTAAAAATTCAAAAAATTGTAGTGACTGTTTCGTTGGAAATTTTCTTTAGGTTCTTCAAAAAATATTTTTGAGAATCATAATATTATTCCATTTGAATTTCTTTATTTAAATTTCCATTTAAAAATATAGTTCTAAATTTTTTTTATGAACACACAAATGATTTATCAAATTTAAAGGCAAATAATATCCTTATTTTAATAATTTGAACTAAATGAGTATAAGAATAAAAATAATGAATCCATTACATTTTTTGAAACCTTTGATTACTAATCTAGCTTTAACGTATGAATGTTATCATTGTAGTCATACATTCTTCTAAATACCCATTGACAACCAATATGAGTTGAATATTTTAGAGAATTTGTAAAGATTCAACTATTATTTCTCATAATGGAAACTATTTCATCATTAAATAATTGTTTCTATAACACAATATATTTTTAAGAAAATGATTCTTTTTATAACTTGATATCATCATCTATGGTTAGCCTTATAAGATATTTTTTCAAAATATAATTATGTTGATATATATCAATAATAAAAATTAAATATTTAAATTATATGAATTCATGATGTAAATGTTTCTACTTTCTAGGTCTTGTACTCTATTTAGGTTCAACTCAAGAATCATATTTATTCTCTGCCATTATATCTTATCTAGATAAAACACTAGATCTATGGCTATGAGGAACAATTTTATTTTAATTATCTTCATAAAATTTATTCTTAAAAAAGTATACAACTCTAGATTCAAAAATGAAATTATCTTCTATGTGCATTATTCTATATGATTTATTATTATTTTATATAGGAAAAAAATTTATTTAATTTTTTTAGTTTTAGTTTTAGTTGTTTTAGGAATAGAAACACTAAAAATTTCTAAGAACCCCCATTATTTAAGATAAGATGTTTTGGATTCATCCTCATCAACTTCATATCACAAATATTTATTATTATATTTTTTTGCTAGAGACTCATCCCCATCTCTTCTATGTTTTTTGGACTACTCTGAGGGGTTTTCATCCAAAATGATCACTATTACCTAATATGGGATTAATTTTGGTTGTAATAGTTAATGAAACATATGTGGATTTCTAAAAGAGATGGGGTTGAGTCTCAAGCAACAAAATGAAATAATAACTATTTGGGAGATGAATTTGATGAGGTTGAATGATATCTATAACTTTAATCTTTGGATGAATTCAAATGATAAATCCTACCATAGTGGAGTAAATATTTTCATAAATTCAATTACCAATTTTCATCAAAGTATACTGATTTTTTTGAAACAATCAAATGTTAAGTTCCACTTATTATAATTATCTATTACTTTCACCTTTGATAATTAATATCTTATTTGTATTTATTTATTTATTATACAAAATGAATATTTTATGAACCAAATAGGATGGATATGAATCAAAAGTGGATAAACTCTAATATTTTGACCAAATATTATGAATATAGAGATAAAGAGTTCTTTAAGTTTTCAATAGACCAAGAATATGACCCTTCTCAAATCCTTTATCTGTGATTATTTTGTTGTTATTCAAGAAAAATTAGTCTGAAGGAGTTGGAAAAACATTTTATTTGTCACAAAATAGATCATAGCTATAAATGTTGGGCTATAAATTTTAAAAAACTAAAAATGTGCACTAATTGGGATGCTACTACAGCTTATAGATAATTTGATATCAATACAAGTGTAAATGATGATGGAGATCGCATGAAAGAAATAAAAATTGAAAATGAAGATGAACTTGGAAATTGTCCAAAGTTATTTGAGGAGTTAAATAGTAATTCTAAGAGATCATTGTATACTGGTTGTTCTGAATACACAACATTATCATCTGTATTGAAGTTATATAATTTGAAAGGTACAAGCGAATGGAGTGACACTAGATTTATAGAAGTACTTGTTTTGCTGAATGATATGCTGCCCAAAGAAAATGAACTTTCATGTATAACATAAATTGCTAAATAAATTCTATATTAAATGACCATTATCTCTAAAAAATACATGATTTTTTAAATTATTGCATATTGTTTCACAAGGACAATGAATCACTCATAAAATTCCCACCGTGTGGCACAACTTGATACAAGAAAAATGAATCAATTCCTTCAAAAAATATACGGTTATTTGATATCATTCCACAGTTTAAAAGAATATACGGATGTCATGAAACTGTGATACAATTTACATGGAATTCAGATGCATGAATTAAAGATAGAAACCTATGTCATCAAGTAGATTCTCCTCAATGTAAGAAAATTGATTATAAGTATCCTGATTTTTGAAATGATCCATGAAACAATCATCTTACATGATCTAAAAATGGAATAAATCCTTTTGGAGTACATAGTAGTAATCAAAGTACATGACCCATCATATTGATAATTTATAACTTCCCACCATTGTTATGTATAAAGTGAAAATACATTATATTTTCACTACTTATATCTGGACCAAAGAAATCAATTAATGATATTGATGTCTATTTGGATCTATTGATTGATGATCTGAAATTGATGTGGGATATAGGTTTTACAATGTATGATTCTCATATAAGTTAATAATTAACATTGAGGTCCATATTTTATGGGATGATAAATGACTTTCCTTCTTATGAAAATTTATTAGACTATGATTAATTGAATGTTAGGGTGTTCTATTAGTGAAGAATGAACAAACTCAGTTTGGTGGAAAAATTTCTCAAAGTCTGCTTTTTTAGGACATCAATTTTTTTTACCTCTACATCATAAATACTAATCTTGGATGATAAGATTTGATGGGAATATCAAACAATGTATAACATCATATCCACAAAAGGGTTATCAACTGCTTAATAAATTAAATGATATTGATACCATATTCGGTAAACCATTTTAAAAAAACCTTATGAAATTAGGTTGGAAGATGTGATCAATTTTCATTTAATTACCATATTATAATTGTTTGTAAGTCATACATTTTCTTGATATCATGCATGTAGAAAAATATTGTATTTGATAGTGCTATTGGTATGTTACTAAATGTTCCTTGAAAAAAATGAAATATGGAATAAAGTCTAGGTTGGACATAATTGACAAGGGGATTAGGGAAGATTTGGCACCAGTGAAGAGTAAATAGAAGAATTTTATAACTCTATTAGATTACACTCTATCATGAAAAGAAAATTTTCAATTTTTTATTTTCCTTAATAGTGTAAATGTTATAGAGGTGTATTCATAAAATATTTAGAATGTGATTTCAATGGATAATTTGAAGTTACCGGGACTAAAATCACCTGAATGTCATGTTTTGATGCAAGATTTGATACATGTTTCTATCCATTTCATTCTTCTGATAAATTTATGGTATACATCAACCCGACTCTTCTTATTTTTCAAATCCATATGTAGTAAAGTAATAGACCCAAAAAAGTTAAGAATCAGGAATACAGATGTTACAATTAGATTATCTGAGTTATGGATGTTATTCCCACCATCATTATTTGATATAATGGGCCACCTAATGGTTCACTTGGTTAGAGAGGTTCAACTATGTGTTCTGATCGATTACATATGGATGTACCCCATTAAATAGAATATGAAGATTTTGAAATGGTGTGTCAAGAATTGAAGTCGTCCAGAAGGTTGTACTGCAGAATGATATATTTTTGAAGAAGATGTTGAATTATTTATTGATTACCTATCAAATGTTGATAGCATCTGTCTCCCAAAGTCTCTTCACTATGGACGCCTTATGGGTGAAGGGATTTTTTTAAGAGATGTTGTTACAATTACCTTCACATAGTGGGAGAAAGTGCACCTTTACATTTTACATAATAGTGAAGATGATAATCCATCTGTTAAAGCCCACAATGAAATTATTGGATATTTGAATCCATCAATGGCTAAAATATGGAAATAAAATACACATAATAAATAGGTTATAGGATTGTTCCATGATCAAATTTATAAGGAGTTATTTTAAAACAATAATTCAATTTTCGAATGACCTCAAGGGATATCTAGGGGACTGAATTAAAATATTATATCATACATTGGTTTTTAGTCAATGGTTATATGTTCTATACAAAAGAACATGATAACTACAATATAATGAAAATTAGTAGAGTTACGCTTGTGGTGGAAGCGATTGACCTATTTGGTTCCAAGGATATAAATCCAATTTATGAAAATATGTCATATTTTGTAATTATCAAAATTATATACAAGTTGGATTATATAACATTTCAACTTCTTATTTTCTATTTCAAATGTCTTAAAAATAGGAGTGCATTGATAGTTGATGAAATAGGATTCATGAAGGTTAATTTCATTATATAATCAGTAAATGATGAGCCGTTTATAATGGAATCATAAGAAATGCATGTATTTTTTGTCTTAGATCCAGCAAACAAGAATTCGTCGACTTTCCTACTGGAAACTAAAAAACTATCAGGTTAGATGAAAATTAAATTTAGGATGTGACTTTCATTAGGAGATCACAATCAGTTCATTTGAGTCCCAATGTTTACAATTTCATGTATTTTAGAGGGGACCACAAAGAGGGGATTTGGATTTTGGATATAGGATACAAATCCCTAAACCTTTTAAAAAATAAAGAGAGTTTAATGACAAGGTAAAAGTGTTTTTTAATATACTATGTTTTTTCTCAAAATATAATATGTTCTCTACTACATTAACATAATCTAAATTAAATGTTTGACTACTCATGTAGACAATTTCCTCCACACATGATGATGTTACCAATCCCATGGGAGAAAAAACTATAATAAAGGAAACCCTTTGAGAAGTTGTAAAGGTAATGTTATGATATACTTTCTCTATTGTACCAAAAAATTATATAATGAAATATTGATTTGATTTTCACTATTCCTTGAAAATTTCGTTTATTTTATAATATTTCTATCCATTTTTCATCCCTTAATGAACCAAAACCTCTAGAAAATTTATTCACCCTTAAAATTTTTTCAACCTTATAGTGTTGGAATTTTCCACTTTTCTTCAATTTCCCACACATCCTTTTCAAGAAGATCAACAACACTGCCTTTGCTCAATCATAAAGGTAATTTTTAGGTTTTCACATTAATTTTTTTGTCCATATAATTAATGTATTGTTTCATATTTATGGTTAATTTATTTCTTTTTATTATTACTCACATAATAATTTTGTTCTTATACTTGTTGATTCTTTTGTTCGAGTTGGGGTGGTTTGTTTGAAGTTTCTCATGCTCATAAGAGATTAGACTTCAAGGCTGCAACTAAGATTATAAAAACTAGGAAATGGATCAAAAACGTATATAACCATCAGGAAAATTTGAATTAATAATACTTATTTAATTAATTTTTTCATCAATTTATCTACTATTTTTAAGTTAATTTCTTTATCATTTTTATCTAATACTTATTTAGTTTTTTTTCACAAATATTTTGGGACGTAATATTTTGATTTAAATTATATTCCACATGCCAAAAAAGATATAAGAAGTTCCTTTCTTCTAATGTTACCATGATTTCTGTTTCCTTTCTTTTTCAAACTTCCAACATTGTCTATTGAGTTGATTTTCTTAGTTGAAAAACTTTTTTCAGCTATGAACATCAACCCAATATGTAGTTTTGTATGTTTGAAAAATAAAGGCAATGGAAATACTAGTATTATTAGAATCTTGTATTGTTTTAATACTTTGGTATGTGTAGTAATCAATCTCACCTCAATCCACACATGGTGTGAATGGTATGGCTAAAAGTGCATATTTTTATTTAAAATTGACATTAATTTTAGTAAAAAAGAAAATTGACATACTCAAAATGAAGAAAATGTATGCATATTTTTTTTCATACTTTAATAAAATTAATCATTAGTAATTTTTGATTTTTAGGAATCATCTTCACTTCAATCCAATATATGATGTGCTTGTTATGACACAAAGTGTCCTTTATTAGTTTAAAATTGACATTTTAGTTCAAAAAGTGTCTATCACTAAAAATTCAGAAAATACACATGGAATATCTTAATAATTTAGTAAAATGATTAATAAGTCATTTTTTGTGAAGTAAATAGTCTCACTTCAAATAGATACATGATGTAATCTGTATGACTCAAAGTGTGTTTTTCCATTTTAAAATGACATTTTAGAAAAAAAGAAAAGCGACATACTCAAAAATGAGAAAACACATTATGATTGATTTGATACTTTATAAAAAATATCCTTAAGTAATTTGGGATGTGTAGGTTTTAGTATCACCTCAATATGATGCATAATGTGACCAGTATGACTCCATGTGCATCTTTTTGTTTAAAATTGACATTAATTTAGTAAAAAAGACAACATATATACTCAAAACTGAGAAAATCCAGTAGGATTATTTTTATAATTTAGGAAAATTATCCACGAGTAATTTTTGATGCATAGGAATCATCATCACCTCAATTGGATAAATGATGTTCCCAATATCAATCGAAGTGTACATTATCAGTTTAGAATTGATATTTTAGTTCAAAAAGTTTCATTCAATTAAAAAGTGATAAAATGTGCTCATATTTTCTTCATAATTTATAGAAAACTATTCATAAGTCATTTGTGATGTGTAGGAATTATTCTCATGTCAAACTAGCACACGATGTGACTGGTATGATTCAAAGTGCGTGTTTCCAATATTAAATAACATTTTAGTAAAATAGAAAATTGGCGTACTCAAAAAATATCAAACAAATTAAATTTTTTATGCTTTATGAAAATTATACATATGTAATTTGGTATGTGTAGGAATCATCCACACCTCAATCTGATGCACGGTGTAACCGGTATCACTCCAAGTGCATGTTTTTATTTAAAATTGACATTAATTTTAGTAAAAAAGATAACTCATATACTCAAAACTGAGAAAATGCATTCGGATTATTTTTATACTTTATTAAAATTTTATAGAAGTCATTTTTGATATTTAGGAATTATCCTCACCTTAATATGATGCATGATATGTCTGGTATGACTCAAAGTGTCAGCTATCACTTTAAAATTGACATTTTAGTTCAAAAAGTGTCACTAAAAAATAAGAAAACATGATTAGATTGTCATGGTAATTTAGAATAAATATTAATAAGTAATTTTTTATTTATATGAATCAGTCCCATGTTAAACTGATACACAATGTGACCAGTATAACTCAAAGTGAGTGTTTCCAGTTTAAAACGATATTTTAGTAAAAACGAAAAGTGATATACTAAAAAATAAGAAAAAGCTTTTATATTGATTTGATACTTTAGGAAAAGGATACATTAGTAATTTTAGACTTTTAGAAATTAGCCTCACCTCAATCTAATGCACTGTGTGACCAGTATGACTTAAAGTGTGAATTTTTATTTAAAATTGATAATAACTTTAGAAAAAAATGAAAAATAACATACTCAAAATTGTGAAAACACATTAATATTATTTTGATAATTTAGGATAATGATACATAAGTCATTTTTTATATGTAGGAATCAGCCTCAACTCAATATAATACATGATGTGCCTGGTATCACTCAAAGTGTCTGTTATCAGTTTACAGTTGACATTTTAGTTCAAAAAGTTTCACTCTCTAAAAACCAAGAAAACACAATAAAATTGTCTTGATAACTTAGGAAAATGATTCATAAGTAATTTTTGACATGTATGAATCAGTGTCATATCAAACCGACACACGAAGTGACCGGTTTGACTCAAAGTATGTGTTTCCAGTTTAAAATGTAATTTTAATAAAAAAGACAAGTGACGTACTGTAAATCAAGTAAACACCTTCAGATTGTTTTTATACTTTAGGAAAAATATCCATAAGTCGTTTGGTACATGTAGGAATCATCCTCACCTCAATCTAACACATGGTGTTATCGATATGACTCTAAGTGATTCTTTTTATTCAGTAAATATCATTTTAGTTTAAAATGTGCACCACATCACTAAAACCAAGAAAATGATTCTAGATTTTTTTTCTAATCATTAGATCAATTATTAATTAATTAATTTCTTCATATTTTTTTTTTCTAATGCTTATTTTGTTAATTTTCACAGTGATAATGCTTGAAGATGGACAAGAAATGATGTGACTTGCAAGAATCAACCACAACTCAATCTGATACATAATGTTCTTGGTATGACTCAAAGTTTAGTGTAAAAGTAACACTTTCTGTTTGAATTATTTATTTATATTATTATTAACATAATATTCTTTTCTCTTATACAGGTTTGTTTATTTTCTTGGGATGGAATGGTTTGTTAGTTAATAACATGATTTGGGGTTTGGGGAAAAGAAAAAAGAACATTAATGTTTTTGAATGTATAAAATAATTTATACTTATTCATGTAATTATATAAATCAATGTGTTAAATGTCTATAATATAGTATTTTTTCATGTATTTTTGTTGTAAATTTTATTTCATTTAAATTCCGTATTTGTACCTGATTTTGATGCTTTTTGATGTTGTTTCGGGTACTACAGTGTTCTATTACAGCATACCGACCTAGTGCTTCAGGGATCTATTACAACACATTTCATTATGAACCTTTATCAGTGCAACTAAATACACCAATAAAGTGATCATTTATCAAGGGTTTTACAATTGCTCAAAAAGGATATCTTTATCTGTGATTTTTTAGAACTAATAAAGGACCCCTTTATCTATTCTTTTATTGAACTAATAAAATCATAGGGATTTTAATCGCACTTTGGTAGTCAGTGCTTCTCTAGTACTGATAAAGGCCATTTTGGGTATTATTAAAGGTTCGGTTTTTAGTGTTTTTCCTATAATTAAATATACCCTTGATGCACCAGTGGGTATCATGAGATATAATAAGTTTTTTATTTGGAATATTCCATACCCATTTATATATAATGTCTTATAAAGAGGCCTTGATGATAATTTTAAGATGTTTGAAATTATTCATTCCATTATTATGAAATCAATTATTAATGTTCGCATGATTATTTGAATATGTATGTTATCCATGGATATGTTTCAATCGCATGTGATTCTTTATATGGAATCATTTGATCATCATTTATTCCTACCATATTATTCATGCCTTAATTTATTCTATGATAACTTCCATTTTTTTAATTCCCTTATTTATCCTCGGAGCTCACTATTTTTTTCCCGAAGGATTCTTGGAAGTCTACTATTGTTGATATGAATGGATATATTAGAGGGAATAATAATGTTTTCAAAGAAAATACCATTTTGTATTTTTTTAAATGTAATGTGAGATTCATGCATGTATCTAGTCTCCCAATACTAGTAAACTATTCGATACTATCATATTTGATCTCTTATATCTTGTACCAATGTAGTAAGATAACCACCAGCTCTGGGCTAGTACGATTGAGGTTGTTACACTAATAATCTACAATAGATACACTACAGAATGAATTGATCCCAATATAAATCATACAAAAGTATATGTTATGATCACATGTGTATAAGGATTCCATAATGATTGGAATTTAAAACAATCACAATAACATTACTCCAGTATAACCACAAGCACACGACAACTGATACAAGTTAAAGGATTATGGAACTCAGCGACCTCAAATATTTTCCCACCATGGTCAAAGGAATGAACATTGAATGGGGTATCCTTCTAAGTAATACTATCAAGATCACATTTAAAATGGTTCCCATATTACATCCCTTTATTTAGTCCCTCTTCATCATACTTACCACTTTCCAAAAAATATTCCACTTTGTGATAGAATGTTTCATGTACTAATCCTATAATTTAATTTTAAAACTAAATATTAAGGTAAAATAAAAAATTAATTAAAAAAATTCTCAATAGCTAATAAATATATATTTTAATCTTCTTAATTACCGATGATGGATAGATTTTAAACTCCTTTAAACACTCCCTTAATTTATTCCCCAATTTTTTTCATCATGTGTCCATATGTTCCCCCATTTTTAAATTTCAGTGAGCATTTTTCCTTTAGAATTTTCACTTTTTGGCAATAAATTTATTGATTAGATTGGTGAATGTATTAAAAATATTCCACCACTTTTTTGTTGATATATGTATTCTAAAGAAAACTATCACAAATAAGAACACATATAATAGTTTTCTCACTATCAAAAGGGTTATTTAAACTAAAAACCATATACATACCATGTGTGATGATTTATTTCTTCTTGGTCTCATGCTTTAATCTATTTCATACATTTTTATAATGTTTTGAATATATTAATAATGGTATTAATAAGAAATTCACCATTAAAGACCCTAAGACTATTAAAATTTATTGATTGCTCGATGATAATTCGAAATCATACATATTTCTCCAACATCAATCATTAATTCTCATAGTAAATAGAGGAACCAATTCCAGTATGAGAAGATCTCTTGGTCATTACTATAAAAGGCTAATGGAACCAGAGTACGATTTTCAATCCTCTCTGGCAGCAATCAAAAATTTTCTAGTATAATTTCCATAAAAAATGTGTCCTCAATGTGGATAAACTTCTTACAATTTCTAAAATTAGACTTACAATGTAAGAATTTATAAAAAAATCTATCAAATACCACCATTGGTTGATAGAATTGGTTGTGTTATCAAAGATATTTAGCATTGTATAACTGGTAGAAAACTTGATTTCTATAACATAACAACTCCACGAGTTGTGGAAAAACCTGGTAAGAGTCATCCCTATCCTCATACAATTTTATGATGGGATTTTTTCAACCATCCCATGCCTTCCAGTGTGAAATTTGATAACCGTGAATTTTTTTGATCTTCTCTAACACCAAAAAATTTTGAATGTCCTGATATACTCTTATCATTTCAATGATAATAGTTGAAATGAATCCAAAATCTATGGTCGTGTGACCCTATAAGAGGGTTATATTTATATATGTGTGTGGAGTAAATCTATATATTCTATAATAGATGAAATTTCTATCAAGTATAGTTTTAAGAAGAATCTAACAATATGAATCGAACTTATTACATTTAATTATATAACAGCCCTCTTCAATACTTCAATGACATAACTACAATTTCACTCAATGTGATACTATTTGATCAATGTATTCATACATTCCTTATTGTAAAATTATATCCCAATGTTTAAAAAACCTTCATCTAAAAATATATTGGTGCCACTAATAATTCTTGTAAATTATATATTGGGAGTGATGATTGAACGATCAAATTTTGTTAGTTGTTTCATACCTCATGTCAGCTATGCTACTAATGGTGGTAGATGATTCAAATGTTAGTGTGAATACACATGGATCATCTATGAATGTTCATCAACTTTTTATTTATGTTCTATATCTCCAACATCTTCATGTTCAGAATATACATCATTCTCAAGATTTTACACCATAAAATCTAATTAATATGGAGGAAATTCCCTAAAAACACCACTATCTTGATTAGATGTCTAAATCTGATGATATAAAAATGTATCATGAGTATGCAATAGACCAAAATCCATTTTTGATATAATATATTCAATGGTAAATATAGTGACATATAACTGTATAATTTGATCTTTGGGTTAGTCCTTAACCAAGAAAAAATATATTCCCAGTCCCCATCATCTATAATTAGTTAAGATACAAGCCAAAACCCATATTTAAATTACAAATTTATATATATGAGGTACTGTATCACTTGGTTAGCCATAAGTTCTAATAGTTAGTGCATTTTTCTATAGAGGTCTTCCACTATTGTATAACCCTTGGGCATTGTCACCCATTCCGGTTATCTATTATAACTCAATCCTTATTCAATATCACTTATTTAACCATTGAAATATATATTTGAATACATATTTAAATACGATCAAGAAAATATAATAAGATTTTAAATTATTATAACTTTTTTTTTAAATTGGAATTATTCTAACAAAATGCATCTAAAGATATTATTTGGTGTGTTTGTTAGAGTATATATAAATTGAATCACCAAAGAAAATATTCTGGGAGTGTCAAACTAGATGTGTAGTTAAGACACATTTTCATGCACTCTGGGACAATTAATTTAATACCAAATCTCTCTTTTTAGTGCTATTGCCCCTTGGTACATTTGTGCCAGATCTTTCATCCACTTATAATATCCATATAAGGATGTAATTCTTCAGAGGTCGTATCTTCTTTACTTTACCAAACCATTTTTGTATTTATGCATCTTTATCATGAACCAATTGATGATTGAGTTAATACTCAATGCACCCTTTTCAGGGCTAATACCCCAAGGTGCATCTGTTCCAGAGCCTATATCTACTTATAGTATCCAAATAGGGATATCTTTATTGGGATACTACACACTATTTAAATAACAATTATATTTATATTTTTACTTATGGTTAGAATTATCCCTAAGGATAAAAAATTATATCCTCGTTCTAGATGAACCACTGATATGGGAGAGTGATTCAATGGACACTTTTTATGAATTGTATTTTTAATTCACACTTTGTGGCTAGTTAATGCCTTGATCCCTACTTCTTTGAAATCTCACCTTTGAGGTATAAAAACAAATGAAAACACTAAAAACAACATAAGTAATTTTACATGGTTCATCCTCAATAAGAAAGACTACTCCTTATCATGATCAACATGTGGTTGTTTCCTAGATTTTATTATTATGCTAATTTTTATTGATTATAAGTGTAGTTTATTTCTCTCAAAACATTAACAGGTAATATTCATGTCCTATAACAGATATATTTCATTATTTATATTGGAACCACTATTTTATCAAATATCTTCCAACATAATTTATGAACAAGATCACTCTACTGCATTGGATGTCTTTTCATTTATTGAATTACCTTGTTCATCAACTATATTTCTTTGACTAATACTTCATCAATAATATAGATTATATGAATTAATTTCTATTAATCTTTAATAAGTGGAAGATAAAACTTCCACCACAAATCATTTTTATATCAAAATTAACAACTAAAGATTTCTCATCACACTACAAGTTTTCTTTTTCCTTACTACATTGAAAGATATAAATTTATCTCAAATAAATTATGTGAATATTATTTTTTAAATTTCTTCATGTATGAAATATTATGAAAATTATTTTCATTAAAACAATATTTAATTCATGGTGTCCACTTTCTTTATGAAACAACACAACTGTTTGTAACTCACTTTACTTCATGTATGTATATCATAACATGCATGGAATACTCTCATGTTTTTCTAATACTAATAATATTAGAAATAATACCACTAAACACACTATATCCATGTAATTCATGTTATTTATAAGAACACTATAGTTTACATAATTTAGTATGCGGGTTCCCTTTGAATTCCATATTACAATAGTATATATGATACTTTTTCTCTTTATTTTATTTATGCATGAATAGATCATGAATGTTATTCACACAACTTAACTTAATATTTATTCACATTACTATATTACATGACACCACTTCTTCTTCTTCACACAGCTTACTTAGGTTTTGGAATTGTATCGCTATTCATCTTGTATCAACAGAGTACATAATATTTTCTTCCTTATTTATGTAAGTGTATGTGGGATCTGAAATTTATAAATCATTGATGATTGCGGAAAAACATCTCTACTTCACATAATTTTGTATAAATAAACATAGTTCTTCAATAAAATTTAGAGTATGTTATAAACTCAAGTATATGGTTCTTGAATTCATGAAAAGTTTCATGGAATCTCCTCTCCTTTAATTTGTCAAATATGGCTCATAGGGGGCCTTCTTCTTCATCGTTGAGCCTGGAAGTATCACAAAAAGATTTTACTTTCTTGTAAGTAGAAGCATGAGAATGCTCTGTTTTATTTTAAGAAAATGATATCTCTTAGAAATCTCAAGCGAAGAAAACCCTCTTAGTCTTAGATGACCAATATTTATAGGTGAGGTACCCATCTCATTTTTCTTTGAGTTTAACCAACATGAATACCTATTTTTTATTACATTTCAATCTACACATTTTAATTCCATAATATATCGATATTTATCAAATGAAAATTTCTTTCTTTACTTAACATCAATATTTTGGAATCTTCACATTAACTGGATTCTTCTCCCTTCACGAGTTTGGACTCAGGTGCATGCAATTATAATTTCATGAAACACCTTAACCCAATCTCACCCATGATACTAGAAACTTGAATAAGACTATACAACTTTGTGTCAACTTCAGCTGAAGATCATTCTTCATGTTAACTGATGCATGAAAGATGTATATTGAATGAAGGATGTAGAGATTATTTTATTCTATTATTTTGATCACTAGAGATGGTAGGACTAATGTGCATTGAACACTTGTAATGGTGATTCAGATTATACTGAGCTCTCATGTAGAATCCTTGATGGCCAGAGATTAAAAATGATCAAAGAAAGTGATTGAAAGGCTGAGATTCATTTAATCAGGAGGTTATTGTTTTATAAACATCAGTTATGATCGATGAAAAATGAAGTGTTTTGTTATATCACATGTTAAATTTGTGTTCATTCAGGCTATCCTTTATAAACAGTTTTCTTCTAGTTGAGAATTTAAGTCAACATCGAGGTTCAGAAACTATAAAACCTAACACACACCACACTCACCGAGCTACGCCACACTTTCAAGGTTCACCCTGGAACTCTTCATGAACTACATGAACTCTATCCACACCTCCATGTGTGCTTATTATGGGAACTATGAAATCCTATATCATTCTTCTTTAATGGATGGCTGTCTTGGACCTCTCCCACATGGATGACCCCTAGGACCACATGTGAGTTTGAGGGCCCCTATAGTTGGTCAAGCTATATGACAATTTTTTGACATAGTCAACTCGCATACTTAGTCTTTTCCATGTATGAAACTCCGAATCCACCTAAAATACCTTCTTAAAAATAAATCATCATGAAAAAAATATAAAATGTATTTCTTTTTTTTCATGGAATTTAAATCGCTTTAGAAAATAAAATATTTTCATGGTCTTCAATCATCTTCATTATTGTAGACAATGTGCTACCCAAGAGCACACGTTCTTTAAACATGTATATTGGTTCATCAATCTTTGGAGTTTAAAAGGAATTAATTATTTCCTTTTGACATATAGAGTATGACAAAGAGCTTCACGTATCAAACTTCCAAGATATGTTTTCTAATCTTTATTCACTTAATCAAAGATAAATTCTATTTGGATATCTTTAACTTGAATCTTATGCACTAAGTTTCTTCTTTAATTCAATTCCTCACCAAGATTCCTCAACATATTGACATCAATGAATACTCATTATTCAGTGACTATCTCAATGATAATAAATAAAAAATATACAAAGTGGTATCAACATTTTTAATCCTATTTTTATAAATTAAATTTAATAACATTCATACTAAATAAATAATTTATAATGTTTAAAAGATTATAAATAAAACATAATATTGATAATTACAACATTTTACTAATAATAAAACATTAAACAATCAATTTCATATTTTTATACAAACAAGTTATTAAAATTCCTAACAATTACAACGGTATACTAATAATTTTAAAATTATACAAATAATTAAAACTTTATAGTAACAATTAATTATTTTAAACAAATAAAATTTTTAAAAATAATATGTGTAAATAAAATCCTAATTAATATAATTTAATTAAAAATGAAATATAACATTTTTAACAATTCCACAGGCACATTAAATTTAATAAAATTTATTATTTTAGACTAATATTAAACATTAAAATAAAATCATAATAATTAAAATATATTAAATAATATATTATACTACAATATAACTAAAAAATAACAAATAATTAACTAATAATAATAATTACCTAATAATTATCTATCAAAATATTAAATAACAATTCACTAATATTAAATAAAATATTATACTAGAAAATAAATAACCACTATTAATTAATTAATTAATAATACAAATTAACCTCTAATTAACTTATAATTAACTAACTAAATATTTACTAATAATTAACTAATATTAAATAAAATATGATACTATAAAATAAATAAAAAGTTAAGTTAAAAAATACCTAAAAATTTTGAATATAAAAAAAAATAAGAACTAAAGGAAGAGGAAAATGTCTTTGATGAGTTAAACAAGGGTAAGTGAGTGGGTGAGATGAAAAAATTTAGAGGGGGGGGGATTACCTTTTGTAGGGAAATCCTACCACCGAGTGTCAATTTAATTGATGCACTTAGTTAAGAAAATGATCAAAGAGTGTCAATTGAATTGACGCACTTCAATTAGTCGATAAAGGCCATCAATTGAATTGATGATGTTTTCTAATGGTGTTGAGTGTAATTTTATTTTATGATCGGTTATCCTTATTTGGAAACCAAAAATCCTAACCTAGATAATTAAAAAAACTATTTTGAAAAAAAACTGGTATAGTAAGCATGTCGGGAATAAAGAGAGCATGAAAACTATACTTATCATGGATGTGGTGATACACAAAAATATTTAAAATTATTAATATTTACATTATTTTATATTTTAAAATTAATATATTTTCAAAAATAAAAAAAGAGAAAAAATTGATCAAATTTCCCTTCCATTTTTTAATCAAATAGGTATATATTTATTCAAACATTCAAAGGGGTTTTTAATGGATCTAAAAAATACAACATATAAAATTTCCATATTTTTAATAGATTTATAAATTTTAATTATTTATAATAAAAAATTATAAAAATAAATGATATGATGGTCTGTTTGATATGATGAAAAAAATTATGTATAAGGAAATAAAAATTACGATAAAAATTTGAATTTTTTTATTTAAAATGCCTTTTCATATAATTATTGTATACTAAAAAATTGAAATTGGTTTTTTAACAGCTCAAATTAAATAGTTTCAGAATACTTAATTCATGATCTTGTAACTGATTAAGAAAAGACACTAGCCACACAACATCCCTATCAATATTCCTTCCACTTGTAATATAGTGATCCACTTGATATCCCATTCCCTAAACAATGGAAAATTGAAAAGAATAAAAGTGAGTGGACAAAGATATTATCTCTTCAAGAACAAGTAAAAATATTTGAAAACATTATTAATGATATGAAATGTAATTAATTAATAACCATTTAGAAATTTTATTCCATAAAAATATTCCACAATCCATTTAACAAAGAAAAGTCATTTTCAACAAAAATATATTTAGCCTAACAACTGTAGGGCTCTATTTAGCTTTCAATGACTTATGAAAAACTTCTAATGGTGAGACAATATCATTATGAACAACTAATATGATCCTAAAATTATTATCTCTATTCGCAACCACATATATGATTTTGTTCATAACACCTAGGGTAGTGAATTAGAGGAATGGACTTTCTCTATCCACCAACCATCGTCCTTACATGAACTCCAAACTGCTAACCAAGTACATGATCAGTTAACCCATATACCATCCAATAATAAACTATACTAGGTAAAATAATCATTAAAACTTATCCAAATAAACCACGAAATTGTAATTAATTCTTGAATAATATAAAATTCATGGGATGGTGGACACTTCTAAAAAAATCTATATAATACATGATAGATCAATTAATGAGAAAATTTTAAAATGTCATTATGGCTAGATCCCCCTCATCGTAGGACATTGAAGAATATCATGATTTGATGTTTCTCTAACATATATACAGAAACAAAACTTGAGATATTCCTATATATTTCACCTTCCTAGAAAATCTTTAGTGGGTAGAATGTTTCTACTGACTTTCCTTCAGAAACATATAACCTTAGGAGGAGATAAACCCACCCTATCTCTTTCCATACTTTATCATTAGAGGTGTGGAAAATTTTATCACCATCATATAACCTGATCACATAAAATAACACTATAAAGGATCCAAAATCCAATATAATAGATCTGTACACATAAATTATATCGAAGTAATTATAAGAAAATTATTTTTAACTCTCTAATTGATCCAGTTAAAGATGTTGTCCAAACACCATCCATTTAAATCATCATTCCTAAGATCTTGGACTATCACATATTCCCATCATTATTGTACTAGAAATGTAACATTATTACTCACCATGTCCAATAGCCATGAGTCTTTTCAAATTCCACTATTATAGATTCCTCCATAGACAATATTTAAAATAGACACTTTCTGCACTAAAAAGAACTGGCAAGATAAGATCCCTAAAAATATTGTTATTTGCACTAACAAAAGTCTTGATAAAGACCACCATTATCATTACTAAAATAAAGTCTAAAAAATTACTTTATCAGTGCTTTTATAACACTGATAAAAATCAAAATAAAATATTTTTAAATTTTTTTCACTCTACCCACCCCTTTAATCAATGCCCCCCATCAATGTTGTGTGCCAGGTGAACCCACTTTGTATCCTTGATCAAGACCATCCCCTTTTATCACCTCCTTCCATCCCCCTTTATTAGTGATTTCTATACCCTATTCAGCCTTTCTTATTTCTAGATTAAAACCTCTTACCTTTTCCTTCAAGCCTAATTCCTTTACCACTACACCATCAATATTTTTTTAATATTTTATGATATATGTATCTAATTATATATATATATATATACATAATTAATTTTTATTTAAATATTTATTCATATAATTATATAAATTAATATAATTATTTTTTAAATACATTTTTAAAATATGTCTATGTATTTTCTAATTAGATATAAATTCTATACATACTTATATATATATGTCTATATATTTTTATATTTTTATATATATATTTACATATGAATGTATATTTAGATATAATTTTTTATAAAGTATTTTTAAATATTTATTGTAAATGAATTCATATGTTTTATTTAACTATAATGATATATTTATTAAAATACATTTATATATGATGAATTTACCAAATATTGACAGACACATACGAACACATACAAATGAATATTTATAAAAACATTGGTACACATTTATATTTCACACATACACACAAAAATATTTACATATATATAATTATTTAAATATATTAGAATATACACATAAACATTTTTTTGTTTATTGACAAAAAAAATACTTATATATAAACATTACTTGTATTAGAATATATATATATATATATATATATATATTAATTTCTATAAGGTAAATGAAATGGATAATTATTAATTTTAAATAAAATGAATAAGAAATATTTATTTCTATATCGTTTATATATTAAAAAATATATTTTTATGAAAATATGCTTCAATATTTATTTTTTAAATTGATTTATTATATGTAAATATATACAAATATGTACATATTTAATTATAAATAACACTAAAATATTAAAAATGGTAAATTTAAAATATTATAATATCCATATGATTGTAAGACCTGAAAATAAATTTAGTCGCCCCTGAAAAAAAAGAAGACAAGAAGACTCCCTTTAAATAAGGCTAAAATTCCATCAAATGTTCAAAAATTAAGCTTCCTTCAAAATAAACTCATTTTTGAGGTCTTTCAGGCCTTTTGACCTCAAAAAAACATTGACTGGGGTACTCTTGAGTCACCAAATCATAGATCTTTCATGAGCTTTGATTTGATATGTGGTATAGCCCAAAGAGACACCCATATCAAAATTATAGTCATTTAAAGTTCAATTATTGTTTTAAACTTTTCCTAGATCTTTCATTATTTTGTTAATTTTTTTATCATCTAATTGTTATTATATGACTATTACTCAATAATAGTTAGAAAATTTTAAATGAATATTAATTTTTAATTATGTTTCAATCCATTTTTCACTAAATATCCTATATATTGAGTGTAAATTCATATTTAATTTTATATAAATCATATTTATATAATTTTTGTTATGAAATATACCTTTTATCATTGCTAAAATAGCACTAATAAAGGTATCCCTTTATCAGTGCTAAAAAATGCTGAAAATGTGTGCCTTTATCAGTGCTTTTTTTAGTGCTGATAAATGTTATCTTTATCAACACTTTTATTTGGAACTAATAAGGTAATCCCTTTTATTAGTTATTTTTTATGATAAAGGGTAACATTAGATACAATATACTCTATATTACTTTTCTCACCTTATACTCATTTGTTGTTCTCTAATATAGACCTTGACTCTGTAGTTAATTCTATTCCCATGTACCACTCTATAGGAAACTAGACATAGGTCCTAGACTGAAATTATAAAAATCAAAGTGAGGATAATATTTAACTGGTGTTACTTTGCAATAAATGTATGTAGGGATATAATGAAGTCACAACACTTGTTTAGATGATTGGGGTTTATAAACCCGAGACTACCAACTACCATGGAGACATAACTACTCCCCTGAAATCTTGAAAACCATATTTTTCCCTCATAATCCCCCCACTAGAACTTTAATAAACATGAGTGGAGATACTTAATGATAGATAAATGTAGTTTAAAAAGATTCATAACAATTTTTGGAATACATTAAGAAACAACTTTCACCAAGACCTCCTTCACAACAGTAAAAACTTCCTTCCCAAACCATCCATGGATCCTCTTCCCAAATTTATCTTAAATTCTTATGAATACTTCTTTAATAAACCTATAAATTATCTTAGGAAGCCCTGGGTACCTTTAATGGTACATATAGTTTAATTATTATTACATTTAACTATTATAATGATAAAAATACCCATTTTCACAACCCCATTATACATTAAATATATTTCTAATTGGATATATTAATAATATTTTGTAAATTTATTATTTTTATTATATTTAAGGTTAGAAATTATAATTATATTATTATAAATACTGTATTATTAATGTTACATGAATGTTTGATCATATTATTTTTATAAAATTTAAATTATTTTTAATTATTATAATTTTTATATAAATTTGTATATAAAACCAATATAATTATTTTAATATTAAATTTCATTATATAATATCATTTAATTAATTAGTTAACTAATTAAAATATTTATAATAAAGAAATTAATTAATTATGAATATTAATTATAATTATAATTTTATAATAATATTCAATAATATTATATTATTATAATTATGATTATAATTATGAAATAGTGAATTATTTTTAATGGAGATATAAAATCCATTCTCATTTTTATCTCCATCATTATAGTAATTAATTTAGATAATATATGGGTTAAAATTTAATGGTGTGACTAGTAAATAGACTTGTATTTATGAAAAACGTGTATATTTATTTATTCATTTATAAAAAAAATTGTACATAATTTAGAGGAATGAATTGTGGTTATTTTACTTCTACATTATATCAAAGATATTTCCCAACCTTACCGACCCCCGACTATGATTCCCTATCCAAGATGAAAACCTATCTACTGCACCCACCACCTTGACCATGACCCCTCCCAACATCCTATGTTGCATAGTTTCCTTGCTACCCCACCCCTCCCATTGGCACTTCTTGTTTACCTTCCTTCTTTCAATGTCTTTGCCTATAACATTACTATGTTAACTAGTAGTTTATTTTCCAACTCTCCTATTGAAAATTTATGAACAATTTTATTAGGGTTTCCATTATATCCACACCTCTATATATTATTCATATATATTTTATTTTTAGTGATTTCAATATTATTTTGTGACCCTGAAACATTCTTCCAGTCTTCTATAATACATCACTACATCCACACATCATGTGGTTGATTGTCTTTCCATGAATAGTTTTTCTTTCTGGTGGAAGATGGTGATTATGTCTCTTGAAGTCATAAAACCCACTCTCGTATTATGGAAAATAATTCTTATTAATCCAATACAAAGTATAAATCATGGAAACCGTGTGATAGAAAAATCATTTAATTACTAGAAATTTCCATGGAAAATGTCAGTTAAGTAGGTTTCCTGAAACTCAAATAAAATTAAGGAACTACTGGATTCTTTAACTCTCATGTACATTAAGGTAAGAAATCTAGCATGTTTTTATATAATTTTTAGAATCTTTTCCATATTCAAATGCAAAATCAGTCATATCCTATATAATTAATAAAATTTAAATCAATTTGAGATGAGCTCTCCCAACTATAGAATATTCCACTAACAAAGGTAGAGTCCATGACTCATGCAATTAGTTATATCTCTTTTGAATTCTTAATGGGAAACATCCCATGTATGCCACTAATAAGATATATATTCTATAAAGTACATCCATAATTGAAATATATTATATCTATCATCATCTTAGTATGGCCAATCATATCATGCCTCTTACCCCAGTTCCCCTATGCTAGATCTTAGTTCCATGACATCATCAAGATGATTTGGTGTTGGGTGTCATTCCAACTGCAACAACCAAATTTTCTATACACCGGTCCATTAAAATATTTAAACTATTATTTTTGATATTTATCAATGATCTTTCATACAAATTTGAGTGTCACAAAGATTTCACAATAATATATTATATATAATAAATTATCTTTTAGGTCACCAAGCGAGATTATGGGAATATGTAATTTCCCCAATTAATGGGTCATTGAATGAAAAATGTACATAGTATTTATGTATGAAATGAGGGGTTTACCCTAGGGATGATGTAATTACATTTATCACTCGGATTCCCTAGGATGGGCCTCCACGAGTGTTTTTTATTTAATGATTTTTCATTTTTGTGATTTTCGGTGGTGAAAACCATAGAAAATAAACCTATAAAACCATCATTTTATTTCTTTATAGGGTTATACCAATTTCTAACTAATATTTACCTAGATCAATAAATAGGTGAGGGAATAAATCATGGAGGAGATAATAGAGGATTAAAGTGATGAGACTAGATTCATGATAACATCAACGATCATATTGTGTAGCTACGAAGAACAGAACCCTAACATCAACAGAAGGTTAGAGTGTTGAATGTTATTCCTTGAGGTAGGTTCGGATATTTGAATATCTACTAAGTTATTCACGATTCATGTTGAATCAAATCTCACAAACCAATTTCTTGAAATCCAATTTTTCATTTATGGTTTGTTCCTCATTATTGAGTTTTCAATCATGTTCTATTAATTTTAGGATATAATTTATATCCCTTAAATGTTATCTTACTTTATAGAAATATAAATTTTCATAATAGTAGGTTATTGACATGAGGTGGTCATTTTGGGGCCTTTCCACCAGATTCCTTCCCCAATGGTCGAGTTGTATGCTTTTTGGCATTGATTTGAACTTCTAGCATTATGCAGTAATGAATTGAATGGGGACTAGGTTGTCAGCCAACAATATTGATTTCCCCATATTCATCTTCTTTATGTGTTTGATATTTAAGGTCATCTACCAGCAGTAGTAATAGGTGGATCTATGGAGTGCTTAAGAAGATGAGTGAGTGCTGAATTCAATAGGAGGTACTTGTAGTGGACAGTCATGGAGTGGTGGCGGTTGGACCATCCACAATGAAAATTTATGGGTGTAGATAAGGACAACTATGGTGGATTTATGTGGTGTAGATGTAGTAATTACATCCATACTGGTGTTTACTGGTAGCACTCATAGGATTCAGTTTTAGTGGGTGGTTACGATAGAGTAGGAAAGGTTTCAGCAACAATCAACATACAAAGAGGCGGTGACCAATTAGGGTTCTGGGATGTGGGATGATTGTGAAGGGGGTGGCTATGTTTATACTCCCAACCAACTGATCTATTAGGGATTGGGTGGTGATACACCCACAATATGGTGGTAGAAGGTTTACCTAGCCTAGCCAGTTCTGTGGCCCAGCCACATTGTCGAGTAGGCACCAAATCTCATGTCGGGTCCGTCCCACCCATCATAAGGGAGGGACATGTGTGGGTGTTGGATGGTCATATGTTTCCTATGTTTATAGAGATATATTCTCACAATGGTGTATTCCACCCCATACTAGAACACCATGTGGTCTTCCCAAGGGCCACCACACAACCCGGTTACAACTATGTTGGGAATTTTTCCTAACTTTTTCACTATGTGTCAGTTTTGGGCAAACAAATAGCCTATATTGAGAGTATTTCTATATAGATCATGATGGAATGGTTTTCTTATTCAAATGATCCCATTTATGATTTTATATAGCTAGTTTTAGGATTTATCTCTCTAAATTTGATGATGAGGATTGGCTCTGGTGATTTGAGAACTCTCAAGGTTGGAACACCCACTTATAATATGATTTTTTAGGGTGTGGGTCCCCATATTTATACTGGATTTTTGTACCTCTTTTGTCTATTGTGTTTGTGTTGTGTGATACTCAAGGTTTGGGTTATCTATTTATGAATTTAGGTCCTTCACCATATTTTTTGTGGTTGTTGTGTTTTACTTAGGGTGAAGATTCTATTACTATGGATTTATGTACTAATATGTTGTGTGATACCTGATGAGGCATGGATTTTACACTATGGTTTTTATGAGGTTACATGGGTTGGATCCTAATTGGGCTATTATGATGGTAGAAATTAGTAATCCTATCTAAGATACCTATCCTTAGCCTAGGTGTTGGATTCCTAATGAGTTTTTATAATGGTGGTATAATATGGTGATGGTGTGGTACTCCCTCTACTGAAGTGCATGCCTTATAAAGGAGCGGGTTTCACTTAATAATTTATTGTGGCACTCTAGAAGGAACTCTGATAAAATCAAACAATTCAAAACATATTATTTCTCAGACGCCCCATGGTTAATTTCGAGGTGCGACGTCCCACTGGGCCATCAACTTTAGAATTTGTGGGATTTTTGGTACTATGAGCATCCTGAATTTCTAGTGAGGTATGGACTTTAATGATTGGTGTTGAGATGAATAAGTCTTATTTTCATCCCTATGTCTTAGCAGTTGAGGATATCAAGATATTTTCATATATTTCTCTTAGTTACCCTCCCATAACAAGAGTTATGAGTTGACATATTTCTCATCTTTCATTTATGGTTTAAGGAATCCTACTGATTATATTTATACTCACCTATTCACAGGATTTTTCCCACAAATGTTGTGTATGTAATTTAAAGTTTAAATATAGTCTTGGTGGACATGGAGTTGGTATGTCTTGTTCAAATATAATGTCTGGTAATTCTTAGTGATGCATGATGGGACATGGTGGTTTGTGATATTAGTGGGGAATATTATAGATGGATATTGATCTAGTAATACATGTAGCAAGGAGAATATTTATAGATACCTTATTCTTTTCATATTTAGAGCTTCATTACCAACCAACAAACATTTTTTGGTTTTTAAATTAAAATCACTTTAAGGTTAGCTGAGAACCAAAAAAGCAAACCACATCCCAAAAAGATTCATAAGTGGGATGGGAAATGAACCATGCCCATGACAAAACCCTCCCAAAAGGATAAACCCAAACAACACCAACCAAAAATAGTTCATCCAAGGATCCCATCCCAGGACCAGACTCGCCCAAAAAACAAAGGAATGCATCAGGGCTGTGCCCATCCCTTCGATGCCCTATACTATTCCTTCATCACATCCATGTATTGTACAATGTTATCTTATATATATATACTACAATTTTTTCTTGTTATTTTATCTATTAGAGATATCTGTATTTTATAGGTTGATATTAGATAAGGCCTCTCATATAATGTTATATGCCTACTCAGTGCTAGTCCCTATACCCTAGCCTATTGTAATCAATATTTTGGTGGAACAATCAACTTACTACTAACCCATGTGGGGCCTTGTTAGGATAGGTCAGGTCTTTGCGGTATCAAAACATTTGATTATTAAAGAAAAAGTTTGGAATTATCAATCATGTGATGGATGGTTTGGTAATTTAGACTAGCGATGTTAAGGGGGTCTTGATTTAGGTTATCAAACCTGGGAGACCAATGTAGGTGCAATAGATGATGTATCCTTTCTCTAGGAATCTAATAACTCATTAGTCAACCCAAATCTCTAATACATCATTTCAGGGTACACGAATGTTAGTACATGCATTATATAGTCATTTGTTATTATCTTTCGTGTCCTTACCATGTTAACTTATCCATGTATTCTATACTCCTTGTGGGTTTATTCTATCTAATTAAGGGTGATACCTATTGATATATAGATCATGCATAGAGGAAGGTTTATAATGATCCCATGCCTAGAGTTGGGTCTTTATCTTCCGATTAGTGATTGATGAGTCATTCTTTTGGGGACTCAATTGAGATATATGATTTATTTATTACATAAGGCTGTTTTTGTCACTTTTGTGCTTAGTTCATACTTTTTTAAAGATTATAAATAATTTTTAGTTATTTTGAATGGGACTACCCATAATATAGATAAGATACATGTGTTCCAATGATAGAGGCTCCATGGATTTGGGTGGTGGTCCTAATCCTTTAATGATAGAGGTTTAGATGGAGTATGAGACTCTCATTCCTATATAGACCAGACTCTCCCAAACCATATGGATATCCTTTCATTGATATCCCTACATGGAATTGTGAGATATTAGTTGGTGGTGTTTTTATTGAACTCATGTTGGGATTATGCTATTGTAGTTGAATATTGATCCCTTTTCTAGGATGTAGTATTATTAAAGGATGTTAACCCATTCATAAGGAAGATTGACTATGTATGAGTATGCATCAAGTCCTAGAAACCTCACAAATAATTCTATTGATATGTTTTATGGTGTAATTTTTTGAGATCAAAGATTCAGGTGGTGACCCCAAAGGAAGAGTAATTGAGTTGTGGTTGTGTTTTCACCAAAACTCTGCCTATATCGGTGTCACCCAAATAGATATTGGAAGATTCATTGTTATTTTCTTAGATAAACACTACTTATAGGAGTAGGTTAGAATAAAACTTGATTATATTCATAATGGTTTCATGGATGGACCTCCACATTGATGATAGCATTGAGATCATATACCCGTGTATTGTAGTCCTAGTTTCCTACTAGGGAGAAATTCCGTGGAACTGTTTGTTGTATGATAGTTGTTGGTGATGGATAATATATCAACAATCACCAAACTTTTTTAGTTCTTAACATACAAATAGTGATAATAGTTAGAGTTTAGTGAAGATTAATGTGACGGAATACAATGGTCATGTATCAATGAATTCATTTTGAAGTGCAATTCATGTCCTCTATTCATGTTCCATCATATCTTATAACATAGGAATGAGTTATTATTCTTTTATTATATGATTGGGAGTTTTAGATTTCAGTTTAACCAATATCTAGACCATTTTTAGATAGAGTTACTATTAATAGAGACCATATTTCACTCACACCCCCTTTGGTAATGTGGGTAAGTCTTTAATAGAAAACATAGTCTTTAAAGTAATTCCTTGATGGAAGAGATGAGATATTGGGGTTCCTACCTTGGAATCTATTGGGTACTAGTGATAGTACTACTAGATGATGTGAATTTGATTAAATGAGGTGTGATTTACCCCATGTTGGGAGTGGGATCTCGAGATGTGTGGAGAGAAGAGCCCACACTCAAGAAATTGTGTTCAGTTATCCATCAAATGGTACACATGACTTTATGTGCTATGTTTGTTGATACGAGTTCACTTCCTGGGACCATGGAGGAATTCATGGATACTTCTAAATAGAGACCCATGGTTTTCCCTCAATGCTATAATATAGTATGCATCAAATTTCAATTTAGGGATGTAATTATAGTGTTATTGTGTGGATTTATGTACACCCACATGTTGTTTATGGGAATTTTATAATGAATCTTACCTTTTTTCAATTCAAGGAGGAGCCTATTTTTCATTTTGGGATAAGTCTTGGTCTCATAAACTATCATAGTTTTAACTTCATGAAGGCCAACTACTATTCTATGAATCTAAAACTCACACTAAGATAGGTTACTAAAAAAATAATTCTCTCACAGTCAGCCTAGGGCATCCACCTGAACACTAAATAGGCTCCTCCTTGAACCAAAAACCAAGAAAGAATCAATATAAATTCTCCTTAAAAACCACAAGTTTTTTCATTACTCCATGTAGGAACACTATAATTATATGTCTATAATGTAATAAATTTCATATTTCGGTCTCCCATATTGGTATCACCATGTTCCACCCTTCCAAAGCATTCATGTATTCCTCAATATTAATAAGAATTGAACTCTCATCCATGTGAATAGCATAAAAAATGAATTCATAGCATCTGATGGGTACTTGATCATAACTTATTAAGGGAGGGATCTAATATCCAAACATGAAGGAATCCCATTCTTGGCTGGGGGTATATCTCACCACATTTAATCAATTGGGCATAGCCACATAATAATAACATGGGTAGCCAATTTTTTCTGAGGCATGAACCACTGCATGTGATCTCTTCCATGAATGAATCCATTGAAATCTGAATTTCACCACTAAGGATGAAATGAATTTTCTAAATTGGGGTGAGTGAAATACAATAAACATTAGTGGAAACTCTCTAGAAAAAAAGTATCTAGTTGGGGGTTTACTATAACCTCAAACTCTAAAACATACTATGTTATAAGAGTAAATCGTGTTTGTGTTAACTAGTATGAGGTTCCATGAATAGGGGACATGAATCCCACTTCGAACAACATTGATTAATACCAAACTATGTGAATCCATTATAAGAATATTCCCATATATCTGACTATCATCACTGTAATGCCCCGGTTCCGGAAACCACACAGAGGCGCCCCATACCCGGTTGGTCACATGGCCTCAAGCGCATTTCCCCGAATGTCAGAGGCTGCCGACTAGTAGTGAGGGCCTTGGGTGTGATAGTAGGGAAACTATGCCCTCATTAGAAGAGTACAAAGTGGAAGAGAAAACAATAAACAACAACAGAAGTAGTGAATAATCCATATACAAGTGAACAACGGAAGACAAAATAAGATAAGCAGCATGAGCATATATATATATATATATATGATGCCTGATACATACATCTAAGAAAAACAGCCAAACAAGTCACAATGCTGGAAATACAAATAGTACTAAAAACAATTACAAAATAAAGATAAACAGCTCCTCAGCATCGCAAGCCTAATCTTGGTCCCATGCACTCCAGATCCATAGTAGTCAAGTACCTGAAGTCGAAGGGAACTTTCCCTTGTATATACTTGCAAAAATATAAACTGTTTGGGCCCAAAATCATGACCCCAATAGGGTGTGAGACTAAATCCCAGTAGGCAACCACCCAAAGATCTGTGCCTAACAGTCAGTGAGTATAAGGCAGATAAAAGTACAGAAAACAGTAAACAAGAACATGTTGAACAGTAAGTAATCCATAGTTTCAGAGTCAAGCGATAGCTAACAAGAAGCATAGAACAACAGGTAACCCTCTGGTCCTACCTAGAAAAACCAACAACCCTCTGGGCAGTGTACTCAACCTAACCCCTCTGGTTTGGTCATACGGAATTATAAAGGCTCTTTGAGGAAGCACACGTAGTCAATTCCCCTTATAGTCTAGGGTATCGAGGAACTCTCTGAGGAAGCTCGCACATTCAATTCCCCTTATAGCCCCAATTTCAAGAATTCCCTGAGGAAGCACACTCGGTCAATTCCCCTTATATCCTAGGTCATTCATAGACTCTCTGAGAAATCTCACACAGTCAATTCCTACTATAGCCTATGATATTCAGGTGATTCAAACAAACAAAAGAGAGACTCTCTAAGGAAGCTCACACAGTCTATCCCCGTATAGTCTAAAACAGTCAGGGACTCTTTGAGGAAGCTCTCACGGTCTGTCCCCTTATAGCCCAAAGTAATCCTAGGCTCTTTGAGGATGCTCACTCAATCAATCCCTGTATATCCTAAATCACAAAGACTCTTTGAGGAAGCTCACTCGGTCTATCCCCTTATAGTCTACTACTGTCCAAAGACTCTCTGAGGAAGCTCACTCAGTCTATCCCCTTTTAGTCTATAGCACCAGGTTCTCATGGACCCAGGTAGGTCAATGCATAATAATGCTATATGGCCAAAGTAAACCTACAGAACTACTTGGATAACTAGTATACAACATCTCAAGCATGTCAAAAAACAACACTCCATCCTACGATCACAAGGCATGGAAAACAGGTAAATGACCAAATAGGCTAAACAGGACAAAACGGTCGTAAATAGAAGGAACCATGAGAAGGGAAACCAAGGTATAAAATTCATCCCAAAATATTTTCAATTTACCTCTACAAAGGCATACAAGCATGGCTGGAATACAATGGGGGTAAAACAATAAACACACAATACCCTGTTCAAGGGTATTGGTGGAAATCATACATAATATTCTAGGACTTTCAATGGAAAGGCACAAACCAACTACATTGATGCTATGAGATCGATATACTTGAACCACGAGCCTTGAATCTCCTTAGAATGTTTTAGATCGCTATGGTTCCAACGTAATTGATGGCGGCCGATTCGGAGAATGGATGGAGGCTCGGGGGCTCGGAGAAGTTCTGGCGCCGTACGACTTCTCTCAGTCAAATGGGACCTAGAAGAAGACGATTCTGGTGGTCAGATGTGAGCCCGGTCCATTTAATGAAAAAAAGTACACGACGTTTACTTTTGGAGTACATGGCATGTACTAGGCTTTTCTGTACTCTTCTTTAAGCGGCCTCCACATCACCCCACGCGACTGTGTGTGTGGCCCGGACACAACTAGTACACAGCCTCGTACAACATCGAAGTACACGACGTGTACTTATAAAGTACATGGCATGTACTTCAAAAATTTCCAGAAACTCCTCTTTTCTCAAAAACTCAAGAAAAAGGAAAAACATACCTGAAAAGAAGGTCAGGGTACTTACAAAATTTCCCCCTTAAAGAAATTCATCCCCAAATTTCCCTAGTGAGGCGTAGAAGAAGAAACCCTGAACAACTCCGGCCACTGCGATCATACATCGGCCTCCCTCTCCTAAGTCTTGTCCTATACTCGCCCATGCTGCCATAGCACCCGTAAAAGAGGAATAGACCAGCCACAGAGAACCTTCATACTGTGATCGACAATCTGGATAGGGTGATTCTCAAATGATGCATCCACATTAAGATCAACCTCCTCAGGTTGAAGGACATAAGACATGTCTAAAAAGTAATGTAGGAGCTGAGAAACATGGAAGACGTCATGCATAGCCTGATACCTCTGAGGTAACTGCAACTGATAGGAAACCGACCCAACTCTCTCCAACACCTCAAAAGGACCAACGTACCGTGGTGTAAGATTACCTTGTCTCTGAATCCTCTTGTGTCCCAACCTCAGGGCAACACGCAAGAAAACCTGATCCCCGAACTCGAACTCTAGAGGTCGTCTTCACTGATCAGCATAAGACTTCTATCGAGACTGTGCTATAACCATCCTCTTCCGAATCAACTCTATCTACTCTAAGGTCTCTTGAACAAGACGAGGTCCCAACAAAAGTACCTGTGTACCCAAATCCTTCTGAATCCCCTGCCAAAACCGAGAAGTAAAATGTGCATCCCTGTCTGAAACAATGGAGTGTGGAACTCCATGTAGATATACAATCTCTTAGATGTACAACCGCCCCAGCTCATCAACACTGAAGGTCTCCTTGATCAGAAATAAGTGAGAAACCTTCGCGATTCAGTCAAGGACCACCCAAACAACATCATTCCCTTGAGGTGAACTTGGAAAACCAGTCACAAAGTCCATCATGACATTATTCCACTTCTACTTAGAAATGGGCAACTACTGTAAAAGCCCCGCTGGTCGCTGATTCTCTGCATTCACCTATTGAAAAGTGGAAAACCTCATGAAAAAATCAGCCACATCTCCCTTCATACCTGGCCACCAATACTGGCAGTGTAGATCATGATACATCTTGGTGACGCCAGGATGAACTGCCCAAACTGAGGAATGAAAATCCCGCATCAGCTCCTCGTGTATGTCTAATGGCACCCATACGCATCCTTGGAAATACAAGATATCATCCTCACCTACTGTCCACCCAGGAATAGGGTCCTCTCCTGACATTATTTTCCGTAGTACTAGGCCTTCAGAATCTGATAGCTTTCTCATTCGTACCCGATTGAGAAGAGTAGAGGTAACAGCTACAGAAGATGGAAAAGTCTGTCCCTGTCAGTTGTGCACCTCCAAATGCATCTCAGAGAATAGAACCATAAGCTACCAATCAATGCTAACCTCCTTAAATACCTGTATCTGAGTCCTCCTGCTTAGTGCATCAACCACACCATTTCCTTTCCCAGGCGTATAAGCAAGCTCAAAGTCAAAGGACTGAAGATACTCAACCCACCTACACTGTCTCAAATTCAGATCACGCTGAGTGAAGATATACTTGAGACTCTTGTGTTCAGTGAACACCATAAATTTCTCTTCTAGAAGATAATGTCTCCAACAACATAGGGAATGAACAACAACTTCCAACTCCAGATCATGCATTAGGTATTTCCTATCATGTGGCCTCAACTGCTGAGACCCATACACAACGACTCTATCTCCCCGCATAAGAATAAATCCCAAGCCGAAACCTAAAGCATCATAGTAAATAGTATAGCCCTTTCCTGGCTCTAGCAAGACTAGTATCAGTGCTGAAGTCAAACTACCTTTCAGCTTCTGAAAGGATGACTCACAAGAATCTGACCATAAGAACTTTGCACCCTTCTTGGTTAGACTGGTCAGTGGTGCTGCTAAGAGTAAAAAGTCCTGTATAAAGCGTCTTTAGTATCTAGACATCCCTATGAATCTTCAAACCTCAAAGATGTTCTTCATATTTTCCCAGAAAACTAATTCCCTTACTTTCTATGGGTCTACTGATACTCATTTCTCTGAGATAACATGACCCAAGAAGTGAATCTGGTCCATCCAAAAGTGGCATTTTGAGAGCTTAGCATATAACTGATGCTCTATCAGTGTACTCAGAACAATCTCAAGATGGGTATCATGGTCGTGTCGAGTGTGAGAGTACACCAAGATGTTATCCACAAAAACCACCATGAAGGAATCCATGTATAGATGGAACACCCGATTCATCAGGGCCATGAAAACTATCAGCACATTCGTGAGGCCGAACGGCATAACCATATACTCGTATAGACCATACCTGCTAGGAAAGCTATAAGAGGTATATCAGATTGTATAATGTGCAATTGATGATAAATGGATCTTAATTAAATATTTGAGAACACCCAAGATCCTCGAAGCTGATCAAATAGATCATCAATCCTCGGTAAAGGATATCGGTTCTTGACCGTCAACTGGTTCAACTTCCGATATTCAGTACAAAGCCTGAGGGTACCATCTGACTTCTTTGAAAATAGGACAGGCGAACCCCAAGGAGAAGTACTGGGTCAGATGAAACCCTTTTCCTGCAACTCCTCCAACTAATTCTTGATCTCCTGCAACTCAGGTGTAGCCATCCTATGAGGAGGAATGGACACTGGTGCCGCTCCTGGCACGAGCTCAATCGAGAATTCTACCTCATGCTCCAGAGGCAAACCTGATAATTCCTCTGGAAAGACATCTTTGAAACAATCCACCACTAGAGGAAAGTATAACTGTGAATTCCCCTGGTCATCTAGATATAGATTGACAATCTAGACTGTAACTCCTCCTAGATCGAGATGCTTGGGTCCTGCTCGACTCGCCTGGACATCCCACTCGCCCCGATGAAGAAAAGATCCACCCTCTGGTGATATGAAACTCACCCTACAGGGATAGCAATTGACAACTTCCTGGAAGGGTACTAACCAGTCCATTATGAGAATGACATCATAGCTAGTCATCTCTAGGACATAGAGGTCCCATACAAAGTGACACCTCACAACCTCAAGATGGAACTCTTTGCACTGACGTACCCTAGCCGTCCTAGTCCCCAACGGTGTGTCTAGTGTCAAGATGTCGGTAGAAGAAAAGATGAAATGACCAAGACTCTCCACAACAGTGACATATATAAAGCTATGGGAAGCCCCTGTATCGAAAAGAGCTGAAGATAAAAATAAGGCTACTAAGATCGTACCTCGAATTGTGGAAGGTCTGCGATCTGGCTCCTTCTAGGTTTGCTCCATCGTAAAAGTCTGGCCTGCTCCACGACCCTATGACCCTGCCTGTCTGCTCTGAGCTGATCCGCCCTACTATCACTGATAGACCGATGATTGACCACCTCGTCCATGACCTCCATGTCACACACAGTTTTTTTCTGTTTTTGTATTGATCCGGCCCATTAGAAATCCCGATCCTTTTCATGGGTATTTGATGAGATGAATCTTGAGTTTTGAAGTTTCATATATGTCTAACCTCCATAATTTGGGATCCCCATTTCTTGTTTAGGAGTTTTTGAAGAAAGGGTGGTTACTTCATGATTTGGTCCAACCGTGAGCCCATTCCCAGTTTTAAAAACTGAATTTGTTTCATTTATAACTATTTTGTTTTTAATCCTTTTTCACCCATTCAACTTACCAATTGTCCTATAATGACATATTAAAATTTATTTATCCTTTTGGACCCATTAGAAATTCATAAGCCGGGTGAATTTGGGTTACTTATTTAGGAATTGGGCCAGCCCATGGGCCCATTTCCTGTTTTACAAAAATAATTTGTTTCATTTATATATTTTTCATTTTTTACTCTTTTTCGGTGATTCCACCACCCCCTAGAAGCCAATAACCCTATCCTAACCCTAATAATCGATTTTACCTCTTTGGATCTCATGTGGGTCGTGCATGAGGGCGAAAATTCTCCGGAAACCTCAAATCACCCAGAATTGCCAAGGTAACTTTTATCATTCATAAATCAATAAATTCTTACTCTTTTAGCCACCAATATTCTTCCCCTGGTTAGCCCAGACCTTAGTAGTATCTAAATGAATTTTCAAGCCATTACCTTTTCTCTAGGGCTTCAGATCTAATGGAAAACGAAGAGTTTTCTAGGATGAAAGGTGAGATTCCTTCTCCTTTCTTCTTCCTCTTCCCCCTCCTTTCATTATTTCTTGGTTTTATATTGTACCCTAGTCTTGATAGACCTAGGGTTTTGTTATAAAATGTTTTTTTATGGGATTTAGGTTTGTTTAGGTCTGATATTTATAGTTTTAGGGTTTATAAACCCGCGGCGGGTGATTTCGGGTGTGCGTTTCAATTACGCCAAAGATTTGAGGTAGGATACCCCTTGCACATGCCTTTATTATTTAAGTTTCATAATTTTATTATTTTTAATACCTGATATATATGTTTATTATTGTTTTTCATCCTTTGGATAATTTTCTTGGTGTGCAAAGTGGTTGTTTAATCATTGTTTTGTGAAAGGTAGTGTTGTTTTGTCGTGAAAATGCTCAACAAGTGTTTGTTTAAATGTTCCGTTATCTTTTGCAAATATTTTGTGGGGTTTATAATCTGGTTTATGGTATTTTTAACATGTTATAGTATCTTTAATGAAAATATGTCTTTCAATTGGGTTTTTATTCCTTTTCATGTACTTAAAATAAATTATTTTGTTTAAAAAGGGCATGTCATGTGTTCGGTAAATTGCCCGGTTGGCTTTTATGTGTGATGTGTAATTTAAAAGTTATTTGTTTGGATTTATAAAGGAATTTGAAGAATGATAAATGTTATTTTTGGTTACTTATATTGATTTACTATTTGGATTTGTTTTTACAATCAAGTGGGTTTTGATTTACAACATATTTGGCCCGAGTTGCCCAAAAATGGACTGTTTCACATCTTTATGAAAATGGTTGTGTTTTGAATATGTAACTTGAGTATTATAAGAGATTTATAAATGTTGTTTTCTACTATAAATGGTTTTTATACAGATCCTTAATATAATTAAAATGCATACCTTCCTCAAAGGTTAGTTTTGAGAAAATGTTTAAAGGCCCGTTTGGCATTTCCTAGAAATGATGGAGTGTTTTACTTGTATATAACAAGTTGTGCAATTGGGATTGTTTTATAGTCCATTAAATGAATTTATTAAATGTTTATTGGGCTTCAAAATATTATTTGGTTTGGTTTTGATGTGTTTTTATAATTGAAAGAGTGTTTTTGAAAGAGTTTTATGTGCAAATCCTCAATACACTTCATGAAATTGTTTTACCAAAATATTTAGCGATTTGTTGATTAGTGTAAGAAATGTGAAGAAAGATTATGGGTTGTTTGTGTTTTTATGGTTTTGGAATGGAATGTGGATATGAAATGTGTATTTGATAATATGTGTAACTTTATTGAGCACTAAAGGGAATCCGAGGTATCTAGGTGGGCGGACGTGTACTAGTATGCTTGTGATTCTGTGGGGGGTTGGCCCCTGTTTCACGTAGCAAGTTTGACGATGACAACACTAACTAAACTATGATGATTATGATGACTGGGGACCGCTAGGTTATGGGTATGTTCCCTACTAGTGGCTCGTGCACGAGAATGGATATTTATTATGGTTACTTTCACCGAGATACGAGGTACCTGGGGCTCACAACTAACTAGTGCCTAGTGGTGTTCCTGTGACTAGTGCTCATTGGCTATTTTGTACTCACCATCGGCATACGGTGTGTTTGGTTGGTAAATTCAGTATTATGTGTTATTTATTTAAAAGTTAAAATTCTTTAAATCAGCCCTCTTGAAAACTATGTTCATTTTGAAGTTGCACCTCTTTGAAAAAAATAGTTACTTGCATTTTTGTTTATTAAACATGCATGTTTTTGTCTGATAATTATTATATCATGGAACCTCATTTGAAAACCATACTTTCATATCTTGAATTTAAAACTATAAATTGATGTTTCATTTATTTTAAAGGAATTTTCATTGGGAATAGAATATCGGGCTAACCTACTGAGTTTTAATACTCACGCCTATAGTCTTGTTCTTTTTTTAGCCCTTGTGCAGGTTTCATCTTTAGTTCGATCACCTTGGGCGACTTTTGATCATTGTGTTGGAGAGTGACCAGAAGTGTCACATGGAGTTAGTTGGTCATTGGGATTGTTCATTTGAGTTTTTGATTATGTTCTACCTTTAGTTTCTTGTATAAATAATATTTTGTTCAATTTTTATATAAATTCATTTTGGGCTATCCGTTTATTTCTTCTGTTTGTTTGATTGTCTATATATGGGAGAAATCATTCCCTTGTGTACTCTATTGATTCCCTTGGTGCTTGTCACCATCCCGGGAGGATCGGGAACACCTCTCGGGACTTGTCGCGGGCTGGCCTGGGTGACCAGTTCAGGGTCGACTCAGGCTGGTTCGTGACACTCCACCTCAGCCTGAATTGCCAGAAGAACTCTAGTTCCCAGACTGGTGAGAAACTGGTGGTGATGATCCCAAATACGGAGTCATAGAAGAACCCCTGTCTTTGGTTGCTGGAGGGAAAAACTGACAGAAACACTAGAGATAGCCCATCCTGTCGCAAGATCGGCACACCATTGAGTCTCTCAGGCAATGTTTCCTCGTATGCCCGCTCCTCCCGCACTGGTAGCACACCACGTGGCTACCAGAAGGTGCATCCCGCCTACTCTGATATCCTTGAGAAAGCTCTCTACGACACTTCCTGCTATCATTAGAAGGAACGCTAACTCTGGATGTCAAACCACCCTGGCTCACTGCTCCATAATCCCTCATATTGTGCTCTTTGATCAGCACCTGGTTGAAAATAGAGGATATCGAAGTCAACCTGAAGATGTTCACCTGGTAACAGATCTTCTGCCTGACACCGTCCTCAAACATCCTAGCCAGGAACATCTCATCACATGCTAGAATCAGCGTGAAATGTTGCAGATCCATGAAACGAGATGAATTCTCCATCATAGAAAGAGTACCCTGCTCTAAGCTCATTGAAATACCAGGCTCAGTTGTCCCTCAAGGTCACTGGGTAGAAGTAATCATAAAAGATATGCTTAAACGCCTCCCAATCCATATTCTGGTGGCGTCTGGCCTGAGAGATGACATCCCACCACCTCTTGGAGGAGTCTCAGAGCATGTAGGTCGTGAGCTTCACCCTCCTCTATGGTTGTACCTTGAGATGCTTGAAGATCGTTAGCGTGGCTTCGATCCACGACTCTGCAGCCTGTGGTCCTCCTTCCCCTGAGAAGGTGGGAGGATGCTGCTGCTGGAAAACCTGTGTCAAATCAGCCATCGATGGGGTAGGAGGCTGCGCTCCCTGGAAGGTATGCATCATCCTCCGAAAACCCTCCCTAAACTACACATCGGCGCCTGCAACTAGTATAACCACTGGTGCCAAGGTTGAAACAATAGGAGGATCTACATGTAGTCCCTGATCAGCCATATCGGGCGTCTGATCACTTCCCTACAACTGGCGGTCAACCGGAGGACGTCTCAGTGGCATGAATCTACAAGGTCAAACACACAACTTAGATTCAATATTATCAAAGACTGATAACCCAAGAGTACAAGAGGGGAATGGGAGAAAGAAACATTCAAGTTTTACAAAACATGACTACACAGCGTGTATAAAAACTACACGACGTGTTCTTTAAATCCATTCACATAGGCGTGTACTTTTTCCACAACTGGTTGTGTAACGCCCTAACCACATGGCATGTTGTCCCCACACACAACCTGTACTTGAACTCTATTCCCTTGCCCAAGTATCCTTACATGACTAACCCACACGTTCCTCTTAATACTAGACTACATGACGTGTTCAAGAGGGACACAACGTGTACTAGACAAGGTTTCAACAATCTGTGTTGTTAGTTACATGACCGGCTATACAGTTCACTCTACACGGCGTGCTCCCTGAGAACATGGTGTGTACTTGAAGGTTTTCCCCAACCTGTGTTGTTTGTGACATGACCAGGTACTTAGGTTACATTGAACGACGTGTGATAATTGGACACAACGTGTATAGTCGATTTTTCATCCATCCATGTCGTTAGTCACACAGATAGAGACACAGTCACTACAACACGGCGTGTACGTACTGTACACAGTGTGTTCCTGAAAAATTTTCACAACCCTGTGTTCTTCCCACACAGTTAGTGACATAGTTTAAAAGCTACACGGCGTGTATTCATAAATTACATGCCGGGTATTTTGGGTTTTTCTGGGCAGTAGCTCAGATTCTGCTCCAAATCCCAAAAAACACAGAAAACAAGTCTTAAGGTCCCAAATTTCGATCCATGAGGGCCCATACTCCCCACGAATCAAAGCTTGGCATCTCATACATATCATATTCAAGGGAAACAAGTCGATGATCCACCATGTTCCGATTCATGTGGGTCCATAACACCTCAAGAATCGAAATTTGGAGTTCATCCAAACAAGACCTTACATATAGAAATCTTCTTAAAAGCAGGTATTCTATCAAGCATCTATCACATTAGAATGCATATTCTACACAACATCTACCACAACAATAAGAAATCGCTAATGCATCCAAGATTATATGCATGGAATGTGATTTCTAGAAAGTTCATATATGATGCATGAGATGGAATACCCTCATCTCATCGGGTTGCAACAGAAATAGAACCTCAATAATATCAACAGCAACAACACAAATTATGTGAGTCACTCAAGGTGAAATAAAATAAACTGTAAAAATTGCAAAACCTGAAGAAATTGAAATAAATGAGGTAGATTGGATTTTACCTGTACACGGGTTAGCTACTCCCAAGAACATCTTATTACCAAGTACCTATTCCGTCCTATCCCTAGCTATAGGATCCAAACAGTAATTCAAGGGAAAAGAAATCCTCTTATACTACTTTGTAACACCCTGGTTCTAGAAGCCACCTGGAGGAACCCCGTACCCGGTTGGTCACATTGCCTCAAGCGTATTTCCCCGAATGCCAGAGGCTACCGACTAGTAGTGAGGGCCTTGGGTGTGATAGTGGGGAAACTATGCCCTCATTGGCAGAGTACACAGTGGAAGAAAAAACAATAAACAACAACGGAAGCAGTGAACAATCCATACATAAGTGAACACTGGAAGACTAAATATGATAAGCAGCAGGAGAACATATATATATATGATTCATGATACATATGTCTAGGAAAAATAGACAAACAAGTCACAATGCTGGAAATTCAAAAAGTACTAAAAAAATTACAAAATAAAGATAAGCATATCCTCAGCATCGCAAGCCTAAGCTTGGTCCCATGCACTCCAGCTCCATAATAGTCAAGTTCCTAAAGTCAAAGGGTGATTTCCCTTGTCTATACCTGCAATAATATAGTTTGTTTGGGCCCAAAATCACGACCCAAACAGGGTGTGAGACTAAATCCCAGTAGTTAACCACCCAAATATCTGTGCCTAATAGTCAGTGAATATATGGCAGGTAAAAGTATATAAAACAGTAAACATGAACATGTTGAACAGTAAATAATCCACAGTTCTAGAGTCAAGAAACAACTAACAAGAAGAATAGAACAACAAGTAACCCTCCGGTCCTACCTAGAAAAACCAACAACCCTCTGGACAGTGCACTCATCCTAACCCCTTTGGTTTCGTCACACAGAATTATAAATACTCTATGAGGAAGCACACATAGTCAATTACCCTTATAGTCTAGGGTAGTCAGGAACTCTCTGAAGAAGCTCGCACAATCAATTCCCCTTATAGCCCCAAGGTCAAGGACTCTCTGAGGAAGAACACTTGGTCAATTCCCCTTATAGCCCAGGTCATTCATAGAATCTCTGAGGAAGCTCACACAATCAATCCCTCCTATAGCCTATGCTAATCAGGTGATTCAAATAAACAAAATAGAGACTCTTTGAGGAAGCTCACATGGTCTATCCCCGTATAGTCTAAAACACCCATGGACACTCTAAGGAAGAAATCACAGTCTATCCCCTTATATCCCAAATTAATCCTAGGATCTAAGAGGATTCTCACTCGGTCAATCCACATATATCCTAAATCTCAAAGACTCTATGAGGAATCTCACTCGATTTATTCCCTTATAGTTTACTACTGTACAAAGACTCTGTGAGGAAGATCACTTGGTCTATCCACTTTTACTCTATAGCACCAGGTTCTCACGTACCAGGGTAGGTCAATGCATAATAATGATATGTGGACAAAGTAAACCTACAGAACTACTTGGATAACAAGTCTACATCATCTCAAGCATGTCAGAAAACAACACTCCATCCTATGATCAAAGGAATGGAAAATAGGTAAACGACCAAATATGCTAAACAGGACCAAACGGTTATAAATAGAAAGAAGCATGAGCATAGAAACCAAGGTATAACATTCAATCCAAAACATGTCCAATTTACCTCTACACAGGCATACAAGCATGGCATGCATACAATGGGGGTAAAACAATAAACACACAATACCATTTTCAAGGGTATTGGTGGAAATTGCACATAATATTCCAGGAATTTCAAAGAAAAGGAACAAGACAACCACCTTGATTATAGGAGATCGATATACTTGAACAATGATCCTTGAATATCCTTAGTACGTCATAGATCGTTGTGGTTCCAACGTAATCGATGGAAGTCAATTCGAAGAACGGATGGAGGATCGGGGCTCAGATAAGTTCCGCCCCTGTACAACTTCTCTCAGTAGAACGGGACCTAGAAGAATATGATTTTTTCGGTCAGATGTGAGCCCAGTCTGTTTAATGAAAAAAAATAAAGTACACAACGTGTACTTTTGGAGTACACAGCATGTACTTTTGGAGTACACGGTGTGTACTAGGATTTTCTGTACTCCGCTTTAAGTGGCCTCAACATCACCCCACATGACCATGTGTGCGGCCTGGACATAGCCAGCACACAGCCTTGCGCGACATCGAAGTACACGGTGTATAATTAAAAAATTTTCAGAAACTCCTCTTTTCTCAAAAACTACATAAAAAATGGAAAACATACCTGAAAAGAAGGTTTAGTTTCTTACAATCACCAACCAAAGGTGATGGTTTTTCGAGTGGATTGATGAATCATATATTTCTAACTACTATCACACCATCAACACTTCCACTAAACATACTAATAATTAATATTAAACCATTTTTGTGCTATCCAGTTTGAGGTTCCATGAAGAGGGGACATGAATAATACTTCAAATAATATTCATTAATTCCAAACTATGGCCATCCATTGAAAGAATATTCCAACATATCTGACTAGAATCACCCCATATGTAAAATATAACTAACCAAAGGTGATGATTTTTGAAGTGTATTGATTCATCATTTAACTCTAACTACTCTCACACCATTGAAACTCCCATTAAATAACTCTACAATAGGAAAATATTCCTATAAAAGGGAGGTATCTTATCTCAATTCTATATTTAATACGTAGGTCCACCCATATCAAACCCTTATACAATATGATAGAGGTTTTAACATGGAAATTATATTAAATATAAATATGGATTTCCTTATTGGAGACCACCCCAATAGAGTGTGTCCTTCCATGTGGTATGTCCAATAAATATTTGTGTGTGTACCCATCATATGTAAACTCTTTCTATGTGGTAAAGGGGTAGGTTTTTTATGGAGGTTGTGGTTCTTGGTAACTCATGTTTTTTCAAGTTGAATCATGTGGTGTAGAGCTGATAGAGAAGTGACATATAAATATTTTTGACCATCCTATTTAGATGGTGGTGGATTGGGAACCTTAAGGATAGTTCTATTATGTTGAGTAGTTTGTAAAGGATGGTGTCATTCTAGATGTACTCATTTGTAGAGTTTATGAAAGAAAGATGAAATCACAACCTGTTTGTCTTAAATAGTGGATGAAAACTTTTTGGAGATCATGATGTAGATAGATAATTCCCATAAATGGTTTTAATGAGATTGATAAAGAACACCCATGTTGCCTTTTTTTTTTGGATCTAGAGATATTGGAACATGTTCCTTCCATGTTGAAGTTAATGTAGGATCAATAGATCATGATTTATTTTAAATATAGATATCAATTTTAAATCTTCATAATGTTCTTAGTGGTGGATTATATCGTAGTTTTATTGTTATCATATGAAAACCATAAATAACGGTCATTAAAATATAGGTACTAGAGTGCTCCCACAATAGATAATATTTTATATGAATCATTTTGAGGTGGATATCTATGGATATTGGTTTTTATTTCTCCCATATAGTTAGATGACCATTGGATGAGAATTTTTTTTTGGGTGTAGAGGTTTGGAGAGACTTGCATATAATAGAGGCGTTCTTCGATTAACATCTTTATATGACAATATTAAGAGATGATTACCTTAGGGGATTTGGTTTGACGGTCCCTATATATATGGTTTTATAAAAAGTTCATTGAGATACCAGACTTCTAAAGATAAATGAATTTCATGAAAAGATGCATTGTTTTCAGTACAAGGTTATTTTGGGAACTTCCATTTTTAAGATCCCTAGTTGTTTCCTTTCTAAGGTAGAAAAGGTTTAAATGTGGGGAGGATGTGGTGAAATAATTTTTTGTGAACATAACACTTAAAATATTTTAAAATCTATTTTTAATATTTTTTTTCTGAGTTTTCATAAGGTTTTTATCATCATGAATCATCGATAATAAAATGTTAAAAATAATATATTATTTTTTAAGTGATGTAATATGATTATTGAAAAAATGTATTTTTCAAAATAAATAGAGATTTATTTTGGAAAAATATTGTTGTGATTTCATATTTAATGGGGTTTTTATTCTAAGGATGACATAATTTTAGTTTATACCTAGTCACCAGGGGATGATCTATCGTGTGTGTAATTTGTTTAATGATTTTCAATTTTTTTGTGATTTTTGGTAGTATAAACCCTAAAAAACTCAATAAAACCATTCTCATGATTTATTACTATGGTTTGAAACATTTTTTTGGAATAAACCTAGTTCAATAATGAGAAGATGGACTAGATCTTGGAGGAGATGATAATGTATTTATGGGACGATACTAGATCTATGATGGAAACAATGATTGAATCACATGATAGTGATGAATAGAACCTTGTAATCAATAATAGATTAATTCAAAACCCATTTTACCATGAGTTAGGGCTTATTATTTGAATTATGTCTTCCTTCATTCTGATTCATATCATATCAGATCCCTTGAAACCCATTCTTGAAATCATCTATCAGATTTATGATTTGTTCCTCATTATTGATTTTTTATTCCCATGACATGAATTTTAGGGTAGAATTTTTATCCCCTTACCGTGATCTTTCATTGGTGCAAAAAACATTTTTGGAATGATGGTGGATCAACATGAGGTGGTAGTATGGAGGCCCTTCTACAAAATTCCTTCCCCTATTGTCGAGCTGTGCACCTCCTTGGAGTGGATAAAAAAGTCTTGCCTTTATCAATGGTGCATTGAAGGGTGGATGGGTTGTTGTATTTTGATCTTTATTTAAACTCTTCTTCTATTATTCACACGTGATACCAATATTTTGATGATAGTGTCATAAGGAGTCAAATTCATAGAGGGATTTAGGTGATATTAGCAAGAGGCAGACACAACAGGCAGGCATGATGTTGCAGTAGTAGGGTTGGACGTAACAAAATTTGATGGGTGTATAGAAGGATATATGTGGAATGGAAATAATAAAGTTTTCCAAAAAGGTATCCAATGATAGAATCCATAAAATGAGATCTTGATAATGCAAGGGCATCCACATTAAAGTCAAATGGGTTAAGAGGATGTGATCACTTGGGCCATTACAACATCAGATGATTGAGTGTGGGGTGGCTAGGGTTCCACAACCAACCATATGATACATTTGGGATCAAAATATCCTATTCTCACTACATGAAGGGTGGAGGTGTAGTTGAACCGGCCAGTTAGGTGGCTCAGCCACACAACTGAGCGGGTGCCAGAGCCTGGGTTAGGTACTCCCAACCTGACCTATGGGAGGGGTGTGTATAGTTTTTTTGCACTCTCACACCTACTACATGTTTTGAATATAATAGGACTAGTGGGGAGAACCCTTCCCCTCCCAATTAACCTCGTGGCACACCCAGGGGCCTCCATTTGGTCTTATTACACTTGTGTGGGGATTTTTTTCAAAATGTTTTCACCGTGTGTCGGTTTTATGAAAAAATATAGTATCTTGATAATTTTTACACATAGATCACATTGGAATGGTTTGTTTGGTTATACGTGGTCATTTACATGGTAGGATATAATATTTTATGATTTATAACTATAATAATTATAATGGGGATCAGTCATGGTGATCAAAGTGTTCTCTGGGTTGGTACCCCCTTGAAACATGTTTATGTTATGACACAAGTCTATAATATTCATCATGTAGTTTAATACTATTCCCATATATTGTATAATTATTTTTTATAATCAGTGTGTGGAAGCTCTATTTAGGAAGTTAATATATTTCTTATCTATCACATGTTTTTTGTGTGCTATATGTGGTTAGGGTCCTCTAACAATGGAGTTAGACACTCCCTAATCCACATTATGCTACTCACAAAGGCATAAATCCTCGAATACCATTTCTATGAGGTAATATGATTTGGATGATATTTAGGTGATTATGATATTAGAGGTTAAAACTCCATTGGTTGATAATTATACATTGTTTAATTTTAGTTTCTCTTAGGGGTTTCTAGAATGGTGGAATGATATGGTGGTGGTTGAGTATTCCCTTGATAGAAGCACTTTCCTCAGAAAGGATTGTTCTCCCATTAATAGTTTCTAGTAGAAATATGGAAGGAATGTTGAGAATATAAGATACTTAAAAACATGTGACTCCTTAGGCACCCCCTAGTTTCCTTTTAGTTGTGTTGTATAGTTCGACTCTCAAATTTAGACTTTCTGTGATATTTTGTACTCTGAGCATCACTATATGCTCATGAGGTAAAAAACTTGAGGATTGGATATTATTTGATTGGGAATTATTTTCATCATTATGGATTCTAAATTTGAACATATCTAGATTCTTTATTTTATTCCTCCTAGTTACCATCTCAGACCAGGAGTTTTGAGCTAACTTGTTTTTTGTCTTTCCATTGTTGTTTGGGGCATCCTACTTAGTATGTTTGGACTCACCCTTAAACGAGCTCAATTCCCAAACATGTTTTATATGTGTATATTATTCATAGTTCATAGATGTTTTTGGTGTATGTGGAGATGGTATGGATTGGTTCTTGGTGATTTGTGATAAATGTTGGAGTTTCATGATAGTACATGTGACTATTGGGGACAGAGATTGATCGAGGAGTAAAAATAGTGATGGAGAGATTTTCAGTTCCTTGGGTATGTCAGATTTATAATCTCTCTCGATGTGAAATTCCTTTCATATTTTCTTAGTTGATATTTTTTTTCTGTCTTGTACTTGTATTTTATATAGTTATGGTGTTTATATACATATATACATTATAGATGTTTATGGTTATTTTATTCAATAGAGGTATGTGTCTATTACAGGTTTATATAGGATAAGGCCTCCCATATTGTGTGATATACCTACTCAATGCTAGTAACTAGTCCCTAATCTATTGGAGGATCACTTATGGTGGTACACTCAGATTTCTTACAGCCTTGGTGTGGCCCCAACGGGTTGGGTTGTGTTGACACCACTCATGGATTTACCTGTGGAAGTGGTCATGGATGTATATTTTTATAAAATTATAGAAAATTAGGCCATATAATTGATGATTTTTTTATCTCTTGTTGGATCGCCATAAATATCTCCTCATATAACCCAATTTTCCTTCAGTGAGCCGGGGGGGGGGGGGGTCCACACCAAAACTATTGACTAAATAACTCTAACTTATTCATTCTTATCATGACACTCCTCAACCATATTCCTTAGATTCAATACCTCATAAAAGTTATTCCTTGACCTATGCCTCTCAAATACCCTGATCATGGATATTGGATTTAGGTTCCTTCAATCACATCACTAATGATGATTATATGTTGCATGATTATAAACCTCATACAGGTACTACAACGATCAGGGTTATTGAAGGCTCAAAATTTACAATTTTTATATTTGGAACATGTATTCTTATATTAGAGAATAATATTTCATAGGTGGGGTATGCTCCAATAATACCTTTTAATTTTCTATCAATTAATAATTTCAATCGTGAACTAAACTATATTCAAATCTTTTCAGCCAATGATGATATATTTTTTTGAATGTTCATTAACTTAGGATCTTAGTTAATGGTGGTTGTGAGGAGGTGTATATATATTCAATATGATATCCCCTATTTTCTACTCCACCTCATCAACTCATGTGTTAGAGTATCACTCTCTCAATGTTTATCCCTCAATTTTGTCTTTTTTTCATGAGTTGGGATCCTCCCACTCCTGTAACCATGAGGCCTACACATTTTAAAATCCTCATCAAGTGTCCTCTATTCCTCAATCATTATCCCACACTGATGTACCTTTTATTTTATTCATTATGATGTTTGGGATCCCTTTTTGTTACCAAAACATTTGATTTTCATTATTATATTATCTTTATTGATAATTATTCACATATGACTTGGATTTATCTCTTATATCAAATGTATGAATTTAATTCATTTTTATGCATTTTACACATAAAAATAAAACAAAATTTTCTAAAAAATTAATACTTACATATAGATAATAATCATGATTATTGTTCTTAATCCTTTATTTATTTCCTTATTGGTCATGGTATTACCCAAAAAAAACATCTTCTCAAGAAAAACCTTAGTAAAATTGAACCATGAAGAAAAATAACATTCATCTTCTTAAAATAATTCAAGATATCTTATTTCACATGAAAGTTACACTTCAATTCTAGTGATATGTGATTCAGAAAGTAACATATCTTATAAATCTCCTTCCATCGTCCATGCTCATGGGGAAGTATATATTTCAAATCTATTTTCATAAAATTAATTTCCACCCTATTCCTTTTCAAATCTTTGGGTTTTATTGTTATGTTTTGGATTATTTTTCCTCATAAAAATTCATTCCTTGATCACTTAATTTCATATTTTTTGAATGATCATAATTATAACGATTATCAAGGTTTCTCTCCTAATCACTACCTTTATATTATTTCTTCTAATTTATCATTTATCAACATCAAAAACTTCTATTCATAGACACTTCTTCCTAACTCTACAAATTTCTTAGATAAATTCCTTCCATTTATTATTAAACTTATTCTTTCCCACTCTGATGGTAATAGATTTTAACAGGTGAATAATTATTACTTAACTATTATTCCATCTTATCTACTACTTGATTCCCATAACCTTCCATCGATTGAGTTCTGAATACATCTTTATACTAGTTTTCCATTTATTTTTTGCAATGAGAATTATTATTTATTATCTCTACCATTATTTACACATTCCTATCAAGGGTTATCTACTAATACTCCAACATTTATTCAAACCCTTGATATGATCTAGTCCCCTTTCAGGGTATCTAATGTCGAATCTCATCTTGGTTGGTGCTAGAAAATACAAGATGAATTACAATATCTTAATTAAAATCACACAAATATCATTGTGCTTATACCCCTAGTAAGTATGTAGTGGGGTGTAAATATGTTTATATTTCCTAATCAATTCTAATGGCACTATCAATAAACTAAATGCTTATCTTTTTTCCAAAGGGTATTCTCAAATGTATGGAGAGTACTATTTTGATTCATTATCTCAAGTGGAAAAGATATATTTTATTCATATGGTCATCTATATAGTGTCATATATCATTGGCCTCTCTACCAACTTGATATTAAAAATGATTTCTTCAATGGATTTTTGGAGGAATAAGTTTATATACTGAAACCCTATGATTTGTGGATTCATTTTCTCCTTTTGTGGTATATATCCTTTGCTTCTCACTTTTTTTCTTAAATAATACATCATGCTTGGTTTCGAAGGTTTTAAAACGTGGTCCTATATTATAGATTTTATCATATTATGATGGATTTATCTGTATTATACCTCTATAATCCATATGGATGTATTTTATTGGTGGCTTACATTAATGATATCATTATTATAGGTAATGAAACTTGAGGATTGATAATATAAAAATATCTATTAAAAAAAAACACCCATGAAATATTACCCTTGAAGTATTTAATTGGAATTATAGTGTTCCATAACCATAGAATAATATCTCTATCTCAATGATCTCATTCCCTTCATATCCTTCTAGATACTATAAAATATCAAGAGATATCATTTCACACACCACATGGCCTACTTAAAATTACATAAATTTTTATTATTCATCATTATTGCATCCATAGTGCCAATTTTAACCTGTTAGGAAGATCAATTATCTCACTATGACTCAGCATGAAATTTCTTTTTTATGTTATTAATGTAAACCATTCATAGAGTACCCTATACAGTAATAGTTGGAGGTCATCCTATGTAATTTACAATATGTTATACATGCACCTTGATATGTTTTAGTTGACTCAAATAATGAATTCTTTCTTATTGAGTAATTTTTTGATACTAAGTATATCGAGTGCTTATATTTTCAGAATTACACCTCAGGCTTTATCATATTTATTATTGACCATATCATCTCCTAGAGAAGTAATAAACAATATATTATCAACCATTCTAGTGTCAAATCCAAGTACAATGTTCTAGATCATTGCATTAATGACATTATTTGGTCACAAAAATTACTTGATGAGATCAGGTTTCCAGTTTATCTGTTATGCCAGATATGGCATGAAAATCACATCTTTGTAAAGACTGTGAAAATTTATTCTTAAATGAGAACTCGAAGTATATTTTGGTCAACTATCTTTTCATTTTCTATCAATTTTAGTAGAATAATATTAGCTTTGGTTATTTCATTACTTCCAAACAACTCACAGAAATCTTTAAAAATGGTTCATTGGGCCCACTTTCCATAGTAAAAACATTGATTTCACAATATCTATATCCCAACTTGATAGGGAGTATTCTCTAGTTTCCTTTTATTTTTTGGGTTTTATTTTTATTCTATGTTATGTACTATATTGTAGGTGGAGTGTTAAAGTAGTAAATTTAGATATTAAATATATGGGAAAATGGTTAATGATTTGGTTGGTCATTGTCCTTACTTATATATAAAAAATAGCATATATATTTATTTATTGATATACAATTAATAATTACCCATCCTCATTTAAACTTATTGAGTCTGGTTTTTTTACTTCTAAATATATTTATATTTACACTTCCATGGTCACAAAATTTTAATCAATAGTAATTCCAAAATATAAAATGATATGTTAAAGTCATATATATTTTAACTGATTTAGGATGTTTTTTTTAATATTAAATTCAAACTATTTGATAATTTTATATGTGTGTTTTTTCTTTTTTGTCTTTTTTCAAAAAAAAATTTTAATTTGGGAAACATTTATTGGTGGTATTATTGAAATTAGGCCTTATATGAGTGAACAAAACTCTGTATATAATAAATTATGAATAAAATTAAACATTATATGTGAAATAATAAATTAATATAAATAAAATGATATTAAAAACATAAATAATTCATGTATAGTAAATAATCAATCCCAAGGAAAATATTATCTCTCTATCCATGAAAATAAGTTTTTATTTTGTAAAGAGATATTAAGGGAATAATAAAATTCATTAGTTAATATTTGGTATAATCGAAGAATTTTTTATGGAAAAGGAATGATAAAAAGTAAAATAAATAAATGTAAAATGAGATAAAAAATCTATTATCTTCTATTATTATAATAAAACACATCCTCACCCTTCAACATATCACCAGAACAACCCTCCACAAAACCTGTTTCTTTACACTAACCTTTTAGTCTCCCCTACCCCCCAATCCATCATTCTCCTCTATATTCTTCCCTTAATGATGTGGGGGACACTCCCAAATTGGGAGTTAAATATTGAAGAATATTTTTGTAAGTATTCTGTTAGTATAGGAGATGGTATTCTTGGTTGTAAATAGCTATTGGATGACTCTCTTGGTTGATATCCTTTATAGAAAAAAATGGTGATGAATAATTTCAATGGAAGATGAACTAAATAATAATTTATGATTCTAAGTATTGTCTTTTAAAATGATATGGTGATCACATGTATATGGTATCAGTAATTATTCTATGATGATTTATGTAAGGAGGAATAATAATATTTACCCCATTTTCTCATGAATGAAGTCACGATATGGAACTAAGTAAAATCATTATGATCATGTGTTTTTATATTCAGTTTGTTCATGTTTGAGTGTGTGTTAGTTTTATTTCCCCATCATAGTGGTATCCGATCCACATTATTCAAAATTGAGATATGTAAAAGAGGTTTTAAAGTGGCATTAAATTTTATTACATCCATATTAATGTTTTGAAGTAAAATTCATGAAGATATCATCAAGATAATTTTAAAGTTACAAATTAAATTTAAAGAAAAGAAAAAAAATCTCTATAAAGTTAAAAAAATACAAGTTTAGGTCAAGGGTTTCACAATACCCCTTTACAAGAGAATGTAACATTTTTCACACCATTAGATTCTTTCCAATGATTTTTTTGTAATAGTTATGAAAAACCATGTAAGTACTACACCATCAGTTAATCTCAATCATTGACACTATCTTGAATATAACATAGTCAATTGAAATCCATTTTTGGAAATCTAGGCATCGATTCTCACTATCTTTACTATGTCAAACACATCCATATGGTTATTTCTCCAAGATCCATAATACATTGATAGAGTAAAATACAAGAAAAATTATTAATCTTACTGATTTTAATTATGTTATCTCAAAACCCAAAATGGAATATCTTGTGTATATTAATGATTTTTGGAAACCCATCATAAATGATACAAAGACCATTTCTTATCTAGTGGAGGAAACTTTAAATAGTGGTCAATATAGTTATAATATGTGTATCATTACCCTTCCAATTGATGTAGAGTGGGTTATAATCAAAAGGAAATTCACTACATAAATTAGGAAGAAGATCAACAAGAGTATATTCCAAAAAATATAAAAGATATATACAAGGACAACCACATAAAATAAATAAAACATGATACAACAACATTTCATTATAAAGTACAAGGATAAGAATAATGTATCAATGAACCTGAAGGAAATCCAAGGTATTTTTTATTGGTTGAATTATAATATCATGATGGTTAATAATGAGTTGTAATAAGTATTTACATTGATCTCTTTACAAAACACATGGGACACACTAGTTGTGTCAGTCAGTAACTCCACTCAAGATAGAAAGATTAACCTGGAAATGAGGAAGGATAAAATACAGAAGGAAGTGTCCTGAAGGAAGGATGAGTTTTATACACCTAAATCAATGTCACCTATCACTAAAAGAATAGTAAAGTATAGATGATAGGGATAAATTAGTGGAACATATCCCCATAGATGAAGTAGAAAAATATGTAAATGTTAAAAATCCATATCAAGATATGATATGAAGTGCCTACATTATGGAAAACATAGGCACCTCATCTAAGAGTGGTGAAATTTGATAAAAGATTAGTGGAATCAATAAGGTAAAACCAAAAATAATGATAATTTAGTTATTATTGGTGATATCATTATTGTTTAGGGAGTTGAGTGGTTCAAACTTAAAAACTAAGATTCAATATGGGTTATTGATGAAGAACTTCTTACCATGTCATAGTTATACAATATTTATTATTATTTTATACTTCAGGGATTTTTTGACATCAAAATATATAAAATTAAGATACATCCAAAATCACTAGTATTAGTAATATTCTTATCGAGACTAATATTATATATAGGTTATTATTTAATAATTTGAGACATGATTCTATTATTTTACATAATTTTATATCAATCATAATTCTTGATGATGATGGCTATGTCAGTTCCTTCAATGATGGAAGATAAAAGATTACATAAGGTATTGTTGTTATAGCTAAAGCTAGTAAAGATACCTCTATCTACCACATAGATGCTAAAATATGTAGAAGAGAAATAAATACAACCATAAATGATGTTTTTAAAGTAGTGTGGAAAAAATTATCTATATCGGTATTTCATTACTTATCCCTAAGACAACCCATTCATCTTTCATCCTACCTTATGATGTTGGGCCACCACAAGCTTCCTAAATCAATTGCTATCAGAGATCTAGTTGACATAGTACACATTTATCCTTTATTTAAACCTTTTGTCCAATATATTTTTTTTCTATATTATCCACCAATTAAAAAAACTTTTATTTGAAAACCTCTTGAATTTACATTTTATTTTTGGAGGATTTAAATATTCTATTGATTTTTTATCTATTCATATTATTTTCATATTTTATTCATTATACGTGCTTTCAATCCTAAAAAAAGAAAAAAAATATATACTATAAACTCATCATTATATGATTTTAAAATCTGAGAACATCTTTTCCCTGATATATTTCAAGATGAGTAAAAAACTAATCATCACTTCCTCATGTCTTTATATTGTATATTTTTGACCATTTTCATTTCAACACATTATTTCCCCATTTATTTTTTTTCATTGACATATTATATTTTGATCATATTTTTATTAAATTTATATATCATTCATAGTTGATAAAAATATTAAATATTGATCTTATCTATAATATTCCACATTTTACTAATATTTTCAACCCTTCTTTTCAACCCTTTACCATTTTGTAACTATTTTCCCTTCAAAATGGTTATGTAAATCCTTTCACCTACACCTCCTTTATTGTGTAATGATTGGTTGCTTGTAATCACTCCAATCAAGGTAAGAATTTCATAAGATATTATTATTTTAATTATGAGTTAAGAGTGGAAATAAATAAGAAAAATAATTCATTAGTGTGTAACTTTTCATATGTTTTAAGGTGTTTATATTAAGTGTGTGCATTAGTACTTATGGGTGTATGCAAATCTTCATGTGTGTGAGTGTGTATATATTTTGGTGTGTGTGTGTGTGTAATTATATGTGTTTTTTTCTATGTTTTTTTCATGTTAATTATCATGGTATAAGGAAAATGGGAAGATAATTTTTTATGATAGAGATGAAGGAAACTAATGTAGACCACCCACACCAGAATCTGTGAAAATCCAAATGAAGGAATTGGAGAGAAATTTTTATAAAAACCTTAATATCATATTGTAAGTCCTTTATGTGTATATAAATCACATAGAGATCCAATATTGGTTAAATATGATCCATGTTAACCCATATCTTGCTTCAAACCCATGAATACCCTATATCTTATAGGATTAGATAGAACATTTTAATGATTATTTCAAGGATATTATAAAAAGATGATGGTTTCTCTAACCACATAGAGGAGGATAAATGAGAATATATGAAGACAACTTTATTTGAGGCATCAAGGTAAAGGTACACTCTTTACATGAAAAAACTGATCCATAACCATACATTGAGTGGGATATGTGGATCGAGAAATTTTTTTTGTCTCATGAATATTCTAAAGAGAAAAATTTCTAACTTTATTCACTTGAATTTTATTATTATGATTCAATTTTTTTGGATAAATTGAAAAAGCAGTTATCTCAATAGAGAGAATTCATAATTCATACATGGGAGGAAATGAAATTCGATATGAAGATTTGGTTTATTCACTCAAACTACAATATCTATCTTCATAACAGGCTTCAATTCCTGACCCAATGGAGTAAGAGTATCAAATATTACAAAAACGTGATGAAATTTTCCTTTGACCTCATAAAACATGTAGAATAATCAAAGGTAACCATGGAATTATTTTTACATGACCACATTCGATAAATTTTTGATCAATTGGAGAATCACAAATATGTGGAGATACAAGATATAAAATTCCCAGACATCAAGGTTGAGCTAAAAATGAAATGGAGGACCATAATGAAGAATATTGAAACCCCTTTCATACCTTAAATAATTTCAAGGTTACATATTAGTGAAATATAAAAGATAAAGGAGGTTTTTTATGTTAAAGGTGGAAAGGTAATTATTCCACTACTTACTTTCAAGGCTAAAAAAACAATAAATGAAGATATATGATATTTAAAATGATAAATAAGGGGTCACATTGTAATAAAATGCCCAAATTGGCTCAACATGACCATCAACAAGTGTGGATATTGAGATACTGATGTAGAGAGATCATTAGAAGAGGATAAGTATCATATGAAATCGATAATGGAAACTTTTTGGGAGAAGGTAGGTTCCATATTAGATGTTTAGCTTTGAATTCTTAAATTTTGACAAACTAGAAGGAAAATTGGGAAAATATTTTCCATGATTGATTATAAATTATGAGGAAGGTATGTAGTGTCATCATTGATGAGGTAACTTTTAGCAAAATAGTGAGAAATTACATGGTAAAGAATTTGGAACTCTTGACTTTGAAGCACCAACATCCTTACCAACTTCAATTGTTGAATGAATCTAGAGATCTCAATTTTACCAAATTGGTGAAGGTTTTTTTCTCCATTATTGAGTACAAGGATGACCATTATGTGATGTTTTACTGATAAATAAATGTCACTTGTTTTTAGGTTGACTATGTGAAAAAGGTTCAAAATTGGGAATTTTTTATTGATTTTTATTACAAATTATCCTCCATATTTTTGTTAGTTAGTGGTAATTAACACATTTTTTTGATATTTATTAATAATCTAAAATTAAAGTGTAAATTTTCTAAATAAATGTTTTTAATTTATTTATTCATTTTAAAATTACTTGAATAGAGGCCATAAATCTATGGGGAAACATGGAATTAAATGTGAAATTAGCTAAAACGTTTTTTTAATAATTTAATTGTTTGTTTTGAATTAAATTTTCAAGTTAAACTTGGTATTTTGGTGTTCTATTGATTTTTCGAAAAAAATGTGCATCCATATTTTATTAAATCTTCATTTTCATGGGAAAATGGTATTATAAGATAATTATAATATCTTATATGTGATTTAATAAAATAAATGTGACTTAATGTGTAATTAACGGTCACACCATGTCACTATTTTAGATAATAGTGCCCTATGTTAGATTAAATGGGTTAGACAGTAGCTGATGTCAGATTAACCATAAGGAAAAAGGGATCATGTTAAATAAAAAATCCATCCCTCATGTAAAAATAAATTCCAGTGCATATCAATCACATATGAATGACCCCAAAAACTATGCCATTTTAGATTAATTTCTCTCGACCAAGAATTGTATAAGATGAACACAAAAGGGGATCCAAACATACTATTCTCCCTCTTTAACCATCATCTAATGTTCCACATCATATGAAATTTCTAATCACATGGTATTAAACCATATTTACAAATAATACCTCATGCTCAACATAAAATAAATAATAAAAAACTTCTAAAATCACCTAGGTAGATCCCACATAGAATCTATCCATTAGATGAAGGGTAAGAATATTGTGGGATTGTGGGGAGGAATTTCTCACATCAATGAGGATTTATGATGTACATACCCTATAGAAATATTCACCTATCTACTAGTCCATGTTGAAGTAATCTAGAAAAGGAAGTATGGTAATGGAATTTAATTAAGAAGGAAAAAGTTCAACTAAATATGATAAATTACATTCTATTAATACTTTGTAAGTATTCTAACCCATGACCTCTTGGACAAGGTTTTATTTTTTTATGATTTTTTATTTTCATATATAGGTTTTTATTAATAATTAATTCATTTTTTTTCTAATTTTTCACATTTATATTCTCATTGTTTCTATTTTATAACTGTGATCTCTCCTTCCATGATCATAGAGTGCTAACCCAAAGGGTGATTATGGAGAGTTGGTGTGGGATTCTCAAGCCCCTATGAAATTTAATTAAATATAAAATTAAAAAACTGATAATTTAAAGGGTGAAAGGATATAAGGTAGGTGAAAATTCCTCTTATGTTTATTCTCCTCTATTACCTTCTTCTACTGAACCATTATTTTCCCTTCCTTAACAAAGTCATCTTGTATAGAATTCATGTTTTCTATAGTGAAACTCTAAAATTTTATTATATCAATTGTGAGAAATTATATTTTCTCTTCCCATTACCTTGTTCAAGATTAATTTATCATTCTACTTATTAAGTTAGTGATCGAAGACCACAAAAACCCCATTTTTTACCACAAACCAAGTTCATCATTTTTTTGGATTATCTACTACATCCCTCCCTTAAATGTGTAATGTAAGTTTTGGGTCACTGTCTTTATAAAATATTTTTGACTACTTTCATCCAGAAAACCACTATCCATAGCTATTATCCATCACATAACACAAAATAAAATCCATCATCCTCTATCATGTGTCATAATGGTAGGCCACCCCAATTATCTCATATCAGTTGGTATCATATATCTAGATGAAATTAAAGGTATTTTTCATTTATTTAAGACTTTATTCTATCATCCTTTATTTATTTACATATTGTCAAAAAATTCAAAAAATAACAAAAACCCATTATTTTTAAACCCTATTTAATTTTCGTTTTATTTACAAAAGGTTGAAATATTTTATTGTGCCAATTACTCATACATATTATTTTCATATTTTGATTTGTTATAAATGACTTGTACCCAAAAAACTCTCAATACATCATTGTTTTCTTTTCGAATTTAATCACGTTTTTTGTGATATTTCAAAAAGAAAAAAAAAAGTTACCATCACTTTATCAACTCTCAATGATTAGTAATTTTAGAAATTTCCATTTCCACACAACATTTTATCTTTTATTTTACTATATCACAATATTATTTTTGGAAAATATTGTTATTGATTTTTCTAATCTTTCATAATTGGTTAAAACCTCATATACTACACCCATACACACTATTCCACCTTTTACATCTTTTTTCTAGACTTCTTTTCCACCCTTCAAAATTTTAAACCCTTTTCCCCTTAAATGAGTTATGTTAATCCATTCCCCTACACCATTTTGTTTGGGTAAGCATTGGAATATTATGATCACCCCAAATAAGGTAAATATTTCATATGATATTGGTATTTGAATTGAGTGTTAATATTGGAGATAATAAATAAAAAATAATTCTTTAGTGTATTATATTTCTCAAGTGTGAGTGTGTATATCTCTATAATGTGCATGTGTAATTATAGGTGTGCATATATATATTTATGTGTTTGAGTGAAAGTATATATTTAGTAGTGTTAATGTGTGTGTGTGTGTCAATGTGGGTTTTTCCTCATGTGTGTGTGTTTGTTTTACTTTTCATGATATAACATTGTGTGAAGATAATTGTTCATGAAAACGATGAAGGAAGCTAGAGAAGATCACTAGTACTAGTAGTTATGCAACTATAAGTGAAAGATTTGGAGATCCATTTTGAGAAACTTATTGATAGGAAGTTAGAGGTACTTTATAAGTGCTTAGATCACATATAAGGATAATCTAAACCAATGATAATACATGGTAACACACAGAACACTCTGACCCTACATTGCCTCTATAAAATAGAGTAGGAGATGGAGAATTATGACGATGATTTCAAGGATAACCCATAAAGAATAATGTTATTAAAAAAAACCTTAATGAGGCCAAAGGATACCACATGAATATGACATAATTATAGTTGTCAAGGTGAAGGTCCCATATTTTTAAGTAAAAAGTGATCAAGAATAATACTTAGAGTGTGTGATGTGGAAAGGTATAATATTTTCCTTTCATGAATATTCTAAGGAGAAAAAGGTCAAACATGAATCCCTTGAATTTTTTTTATTCTATAATTTTTTGGGAATAATTAAAAAAGATAGATATAGATATAGAGGATTGATAGTCCATAATTGTGAGGACCTAATTCTTTTTATGAGGATATAGTTTATTTCTTCACACTACCATATAGATCTCTATATCAAGCTTCAAAACTTCTCCCATTGAAGTAATAATGTTGATGATTACTATAAGGAGAAAAAAATATCTATGATTAAATTTAATAGTGATGAGAATCTAGATATGAACATGAAATGATTTTTACATTATGTGGATTAGGAAATCTTCAATCAAGTAAAGATGTTTCATAATGTGGCGATACATGATATGATCCCCCAAGCCACCATGATCAATAAAATATTATAAAGGAGGAATTAAAAATAGAAATTACCTACCCCATTTATCCTATGGAGATATTTAATATAGGTTATCATATAAATATCAGATCCAAAATAAGAGGTTGATAAAAAAAGTGAGAAATTAACTATTCAACCTAGGAAACATACTTTTTAGTCTAAGTATACAGAGGATTTTTTCCTTGGAACAAGTGTGTAACTATGGGTTATTGGCCCAGCATTAACTCTATCTACCTTTCCATATCTCTATTATCAAATATATGAAGATAAAGAACCTAAAATACCAGCAAACCCTAAAAATAAAATTTATATGGTGAAGATATATATTACATCCCATTATATGGGGAATAATACTTGAAATCAACTATTCATATGCCTAAATCCGACACATGGGTGGGAATTTATGGGGAAATAGTGGAGGAATAGTACAAAACATGTAATTTAAAGAATGTAACATATAATACTTGATTATAAGATACACGTATATCATTTTCACTCAATGCATGTTGGTTCGACATACAAGTCATTTCTAAAAGAGTACATAGTGTGTGGAACCGTCTAGTATATTTGGTAATACCCTAGTTACATGTCATGGAATCTCGCAAGATATACATAGTGAAAACCCTATACCACATGACATGTGATACCAAGGTGCTGACTTAGAATGTACTTAGGTATATTTCAAGTCATGTATTCTTGATATATATATAATTTCACCTACAGTTATATGACATAAAATATTTATAATAACACATAACCCTAGTACAAAAAAATCTATAATACATGGTACCTATTTCAGTAATACATTTCATGTATAATTTATGCAGATATTTTCAACATTCAAAACATGTGACACAAAGGATTACATGATGTGTGGTAGGTAATATCTCAGAACACCAGAACCTAATTTCACACTATAACCACCATCACTTCCTTTGTTTTCTATTATTCTTCCAATACTAATCATGCATGATGCCTTTGGTTCCACCTTCATCCCTTGTTAGAGATATTTTTTATGATTCATGGTCCAATTAATCACTATCATACCATTTTTTAATCCACAACCAAAAATATCACTAAAATTCTATTGTCATTCAAATAAAATACAAATTAAACTCAATCCGTCGGTTATTCCTCATTATTGATCTTTCTAATCATAACTGAACCATGAAATGAAGCATCAGGTGGAAGAATTATGTTGAAAAGTTATCAATGGTAAGAAATACCACCCAAAATTAGGATCATGTAGGTTAATAAGTATAGGGTTTAATATAATGTCCAATGAATAGCATCTCAAGTGACTGTTTTGATGGTGATTTTTTTTATAATTAAAAAAAAATCTATCAAAATAAATACTACCTAATTTATAAGTAATTCACTACCTTCAAAATTTATAAATTAAATCCACATTGTTAAAAATTTACTATGAATAAAAATACAAACTAGAATGTTTCGGTATACTTCACTTCATTATCTTGGGATTATTTCTTAGGTGTTTGAACATTTTAGGGTTTTAAGCTTTAATAATTTGATAATGGAGAGCGGGTGAGATCAATAGAGCTGACATGGGGTTAATAACCCCTTGAAAGCATGTATATTTTAGGGTAAAAGTCTTATATATACATATTGTAGTATTTAACCCCATATTATGATAGGGTGTGGGTATTTAACCTCTAGAATAGTTAACCCTCTCAACTGATGCAACTCCCACATGATGAGTTTTGGGTTCTCCCAAGGCACCGGTACACCCACGACTGGTATGTTATATTCATTGAGGCATGGGTCCTCCTTTATAATGATAAAGATATGGAAAAAATGGTTGGTATCTAATTAAATGGAGTTTATGTATACCTTATGTAGTAGGGTGTTGTCCTTTATTGAAGCATATGATTTTTTTCCTGAGTATTGGTTTGTATTTATCCATAGGGGATGATATACTATCAACTGATATACATTAATCTAACTGGGAATAGTTACACTCTTTAATTATAGTGTGGTGATATGGGAGTTATGAGGTGATGTATTTTATAGATGAAAAAGGTTCTATGATATTCTTGTGTATCCTCAGCGTGTGACCATTTTGGTGGTAGAATTTGGATGTTTGAAGATTCTATTTATATCCTTTATTTCCACAATATTAAGTCTTGTAACAAGGCTTCGGACTATAGGATCTTAATGTATTATGATATCCTTAGTTACCTAATTTACATAAAGATATTAGTATTTTGTGAGATGGACTATATTAATTAGATACTTACCTATATTCATGTGTTTTCTTCCTATAAATAAAATTTTGTTACTTCCATATATTTATTCAAATCCCATATTATTTTAGATATTGAATTCACATGATTTTATGTATTTCATCTATGTTTTGAGGCTTACACATTAGTATGTTTATAATCACCTCTACATGGGGATTATATCCATATGAATTTATTCTATTCAGATGATGCATAGTAAATGGGATAGTTTTGGTGATTATGGAGACATAGAATTTTTTTATGAGCAGGTTATTGGGGGTGCATGATGATACTCAGTTATGAAAATTGATATTAACAACCTATTACCAAGATTACTTATAGTTATGAGATGATATCTCATTTCATATGTATATTCTATTGTCTAGCGTTAACATGTTTATTGATTATATGTCATGGTTAACCACAGGGAATTGAATTATATAGTTATTTCCCATGAATCCATTGTTATAAAATTGGTTTTTTATTTATATCAATTGTGTTTTTTTATATTTTGTGTCTTATATTGAATTTTTATTACATAATTTTATATGATAAGGTCTCCCATGTATTTTTATTGTTTCTTAGTGATAATATTTGGACAATTAAAGGTGTATTTGAAGTGTTAGGCTAGAAAAGAAACATTGGATAATAGTAAAATGGATATTAAGGTATCTATGAGGTATATCTAGAAATTGTTTTATGTTTTTTGAAGTTATAATATTTTTTTATAAGGATATATATATAACTGAAGTTATTCCTAAAATCATTTTTAGATCTGCGGTCATGCATAAATCATGGATTCATAAGTGTGTGGAATTTTCTACCACTAAATAAGAGTATATCACAATCACTGAAGGTGTTAATAAGATTTCATGGATGAAATTAATCTATAAGAGATGGGATAGAACCATGAAAATAATATTCTCTATTATAACAATCAAATTTTTATTCATCTCAACAAGAACCCACCATTTCATTCCAAATATAAATATATTGACATTTAACATCACTAGATTCCTATTATGTTGAATTAAAACCCATAGTAAAATAAACATCAATGGTAATGGGGTAGATAGAATGGAAAATAATCTACTGAATGAGAATTTGAAATCTTGTAAGGAGATTACATGTCTAGCTTATACCCTAAATTTGTTGTGAGTGTTAGATTTGAAGGATCCACTCCCAATTTAAGAATATTATGTGTGATACATTTTTGGAACTCTTTTTTTTGACATGGGATATGGTCTTCTTGGTTGAATAAAATAGTAGGATGAATAACTTGGTTGGTATACATGATGGAATTATAAAAGTGTGTGGTGAATAATATCTAGAATATGTGAAATAACTAAACTACCATTAACAATGATGAGATTTTTTCTTTTAAAATGTGGTGGTGATTACATGTATTGTGTATCACTGATTATCATCAAATTATTTATCTATAGTGGAATAGTAATATCCATCACCATTTCTCCCATGGTCATAGAAACCTTGTTGAACATTGTTAGATCATCTCGTTCTTATGTTTCGATTTTCAATTCATGTGTGTTTCAATGTTTGTGATCTCCAAAAATGAAATTCCTAATCTCTTCCACCTTTTTTATCTTACCTTAATCCCCATTTGTAGTCTGCCTCCTCACCTCATCCTGTGACTTTAATTCCATGCCTCCCTATATTTGACTCAACACCTACTTATCTCCGCTTATATCTCAACCTCAATCTCTAACACCTCCCCTCTCTCAAATCCCCATCTCCATATCTCTACATTTTATAATGTGATCCATTATGGATTACTTATATAGAAAATAACCCAAGTTAATTTCCCAATAATTATTGGTACTCTCACCATTCATTACCTATATGGAGTCATATATCAACCATTGACCTCCATTGTTTTCCATAATTGTGTCTCTATAATTAATTTTCATTTGGATATTTTTTAAAGACCAATACACAATATTAAATAAATTTACTACCATATTAATCAATTTTCTATTTATAATGACAAGTGACCAAGCCATAAATCGTAGACACATTAGCATAGTTATTGATTCAACTTCATTATATATTATTCTATTCTGAAATTTCATTCATGATTCAATTTTTACACCTTGTCAAAATATTTCTTCATGAAATCCCCTGTATCTAATAATTTTTTCCCTTTAATTCTCCCCTATATTATATCTATAATAGTTCATTCAGTTTGTGTTTTTTATTATTTCTTAACCAAAGTGGATTTCATCACTAAAAACTCTTTCTCAACAAAATTTCCTAACTTTTATCCACCTAATTGTTGATTATTACTTTTTAAAATATAGAATAGGATTCCTTAAGAGAATAAAGTATTTGATCTTTCTAAAATGTTAACATTAATCCAGATAATCTCATAAATTAAATTTCTTCCTTTTTTGATTGTTTAATATACCATTCCGAATTAATTTATATAATCCAATATAATATTTGGTTTTGGAATCTTTGTGGGGTTTGATTTAATTTTTTTTAATATAAATGATCTTCATCATTTCAAATTATTGTTTTCTATGGTTAAACTGGATAATTCACTTCTAATTCAACATCTTCCATTTATGTAAATTCTTAAAAAATATATTTTTTGTCACAAGGATTGAACCCCCAAGATCAAATTATAATCCCATTTTTAAATGGATTAATTATTAAATTTTATGGATATTATTTTTCTGAATAGATATTTTATATTAAATTAATAATAAAATAAATTATAATGTTTGAGAAATTTTAGACACTTCACTTTTTTATAGTCTTAGTTAACGAGATATGTTTTTAGACTTCTTTTACATCCTATTGTTTGGTATATCTTTCTTGTTTCAATTTTCAATAAATATGAACACAAATTTAAAATGTATATATTTACCATAATTCAATTTATTATCAATTATAACTTTCAACAAACCAATATTCTGATATTTTTTTCTTTAACTCATGATCCCTAAAGGTATTTTATAGTCTTTTGTAACCAATTTTCACTTATATTTCAAGTTGTAGGTACCTTTTAAAAATTCCATGATTTTTTACGTATTCTCCATATGACCATCATCATATTCCCTTAACCACACCTCATTTTTTCAAATATTATAGTTTTTGTTAATATCATTATCTTATTTTTTATTTTTTGGGAGTTGAGACACCCTATGAGTAGGTGAATCAAGGTGATACCAGGTTTTATATTTTTATATTCTCCTCATTTATATTCTTATTTTAGGACCATATTCCTGTGTTACAATGAAGAACTGTTCAACTTATTTTCCCAAAAATCCATTCACATCACCCATTGTGAACATGTGCAGAAATTAAATCACACAAAAACACCATGGTTTTACTTAGTTCACACAAATAGGATAATCTAAGGAGAACATATCAACAATATATTGGTATAATAGGAAGAAATACTACCCATGTTTGGATTACTAGGATTTATAAGGGTTCAATACTGATCTAGGGTCTCTTTATTTTCCCTACTCTACATAATACTATTTTAATGATGAACTTAAATTACAAAATTTAGGGTCCCTTCATGATCTTCATAGTGTGAACTGATAACATATTTTATCTAGATATATTTTTATTGACCTTTAATGCATGTTTCCTCCTTCTATCAAACTAGATGCGACTAACACCTCAAATTTAAGGGTTAGGTTTTCTGTTCTCATTCAAACTAAGAAAACCACTTCTAGATAATAATTGAAAGAAATTAGAATCATCTTATTTGAACCTCTCATTATTCTAATGCCTGATATAGTATAGGTTAACTCCTCCTCCTTCTCTCGGATTGTTACTCCTTTAATAAAAGCTAAATATAAATCTTTAGAACACCTAATTATTATTCGTTTTAAATATAAACCATATATAAATATATGAAAAATCCTCTTCTTTATCTCTTTTTAAATAACCAAATATGGAAATATCTCCCTTATATTATTCGTTAAGTTCTGTATTCTATGACGTGTAGGTATCTTTATCTTTTTCAAATTTCTCTATGAAGTCTCCCTTCTTATTATGCTCATAGTTGTATTGATAAGTGTGGTAGGATCTCTCCCTTCACTTTCTATTCAAAACTAGGCATAGAAAAAATTTCACTTCTCTGTCTCAATTTTCTTTATTTCTTTTGATGAACAAATATGATCATGGAATAACAGTCATGTCCCTTTCTTTCTTCTTCTTCAATTCTTCTTATAGGTTAACAAAGTAAAAACATTTAAAAATAAATTCCATATTTATATTTTTTGAATTCCTTTGATAAGCATAGCTTCAATATCTTATATTCCTTCCTTTTTTATTCAAACTCCTATATTTCTCAGACATTACTTTTTATCAACCATTGACGAGTTATTACCATATTCAAAAAATATTGAAATATGAGAGATTAGTATTCAATATTTTAGAATATGAAACTTCATTCAAACATCCTAAATTATTATAGAATAAATTATTCTTATCCTTCTTAAAAATCATGGAATTATTTCTCTATTTATTTAGATTCCTTTTTTATCCATGTTGAATATCATTCAAGGATATATTTGTTCCCCTTTTAAGATCACTGAATAACTTAGACATTATTCTCCCAAAATCCTTGCAGTTTCCTTATTCAAGGATGGACACTTATGAATTTAAACTTGTATAAATCCATGAACAATATTATGAGCTTCCTCATTCTTTATTATAGAATGTTAAATATCTCCACAGTGAAAGCCTATATTTTCACTAAATATAATTCTCCTTAGATTTTATGGTTAATTGTTTAGTGAATTAGATCTAAATAACTTAATTAATTTCTATATTTACCATTTTATAAAAATAAGTTACGCTCAAAATCAACATGGTTTATCTTTATGTGGGATAATTTTCCCTCAAATTTCCCAAGGAACTTTAGCACTACCTTTTCATGAGATACTAAAGACCTTGAAGTGAGATACACTATGGTGAATCCTTTGTCATGGTTCCAAAATATTCCCTATTTCATAGTGACCATTTCTTCTGTATAGAATGGTCAACCCAAGTTTTTCATTTTTCTTCACCACTATTCCATATACACATCTCTAGCTCATCCATTTGAATGTGTCATATAACTACACAATCATGAATTTGTGAAACTCTTTTCATGAGACTTTTTTATTCATTATCTATTGAAAACCATCCACATTCATCAAAAAATTCAAATGGCCTTAAAAACACATGTTTTCATATTTGAATAATCATTTGTGGTGTCTCAGATATAGTGAAAAGCATATCTTTATAGATCTAATGACCCTTACATACAGTTTCATGACCCATACATAGACCTAGAATGACCTTTATGCATGGTTTTCCATACTAACCTTACATATCCACAACTAGTTACCTATACATTGTCAGTATATAACCTTACATACTATAACCAAGAAACATTACATAGATTTTTCAAATTAGTTCTATTATATTATCCACATATCATTTACAACATCAAAAATTCCATTCCAAACTTTATTGACTTCCAAAAAATCTTACATATCCTCCACATCAACCTCATTTCTTATTATACCTTTTCTCTTTGAAATATATCCATGAAATCTATATCAACTCCAAGAATCACCAATATTCCATTCATCCTTATCAAACCTGAAATCTAATTAAACACATCATATATTTTTCATTAATTCTTGAATTAATATATTTTCAATAAATCCACCATCAAATCATAGTTGAAACAATATATACCTTTCACTTTTTGAAAATATTTAATAATAACCATCCTTTTTATCCCAGTTTTGCAATAAAATAAAAAGAGAAATTTTATCCTCAACTGTTATATATCAACACCATATTTGAAAGAATATTTTCATTCTTACTCCCCCTTTCTCTTCAATAATTCATGCACCAAATTTTTCAAGAGAATTTACCCTTCATCACTTCTTTAAAAATTCCAAATTTAATAAAGAATTATTCCCCTTAATATTTTCCTTCATAACCATATAGAATAAATTATCCTTGTCCTTCATTAAATTATGAATCATCCAATTCATTTCCATATCCCCACTACACTCTTTCTTTGAAAATATAATGATAGAATCACCACTTGTAAAAGACTTGTCAAAAAACCCTCTAAGACAACTCATCCAAATATTGTTATTGGAAACAAGATTAATTTTCAACATGATCAATATTTTCTATATCCAATCACTAAATATAGATAAAAAATATATAGCATGAGAAACTAATAAATCCTATGAACTCAAACAACTTCTCAGCAAACTATAAGTGTTCAAACATTAGTGCACATGGGTGAGGAATATACTACTTATAAAACCATTTTTTTCCACTTACAAATACCAATAAATTGATACAAATGAACTCTATTTATGTTATTTAAAATTTTTCCCTTCTTCTCAATGAGACTAATTTGTTTGTTCATAACTCCAACTCCCCTTAATAGTTTTCACCTCTATAAACCACTTTTTGGAATGATTTTTGTTTCAGAGTAACTTGTTGAATAGTATATTTCCATCAAGTTGCTTCAATGTATCCTGAAAAATTACTCAACTAACATCAACATATATGTGAACAACCAATATACATGAAATATTAAATAATGATATTTCCTCATAAATCTTTCCATTCACTTCACCATGGTCTTCCACCATCAAATAGGGATTGAAATTTCTTTGTGTAGATTCCCAACATGTATGGCACTACCATGAAGGATATATTGTTGCTTTAATACCTATATAACTAAATATTTACCTTGGTATACACTATTTTAAAAATATTAAAGCATAGTTCTAAATCCTTAAAACTGCACCTCCAACTTCATTCATAATCAAATTCACATTTTACTCCATATTATGATTTATTAGAGTTATTTATGATCAATCATAAGACATAGTTTAAACAGGAACTCTAATATTTATGATTCTCTTCCTTTTAATACACATTATCTTCTTCTTTCAAACAATATTATACTAACACCTCATATTTTTAGGTTAGGTCTTATATTCTCCTTCAAACTATAGAAACCCCCTTTAGATAATAATTCCGAGAAATTGGAATTATATTATTTTAACATATCCTCCTTCAAATATTGGATATACTATAAGTGAACTTCTCCTTCTCTGTAATATTTATTCCTTTAATAAAAACTAAAAGTAAATCACTAGAAATCCAACTTCTCATTTGGTTTACATGGAAACCATATATCTCAATATATACAATCTCCCATTATTTATATCATCTTAAATACTTGGATATGAAAATGATTAAAATTTTTTCTTCTTGGATCTAAGTACTTATATGATGCATAAGAAACTCTCTCTATTTTAGATATCTCAATGAATCCTCTCTTATTTTTCTACTCATAGGTGTGTTAATGAGTGCAACAGGATCTCCCCCTTTAATTTCTATTAGAAACTGGATATAGAAAAAATAGAATCAATATCCATCATTTTTATTTCATTCTTTTGATGAAAAAATAAGATCTAGGAATAGAAACAATGTCCCTTAATTAATTCTTCTTCATTATCTCTTTTCAAAGGTATAAAAATTAAACATGTGCAAAACTACTTTTTATTTTTAGATTTTTTGAATTACTTTTAAAATCATAACATTACGATCTTATATCCCTTTATTTTTATATCAAAAATCCCATATTTCTTTCAATTTACTTTTTATCAACCACTACATGAGTTTTTACAATATTATGAAAATATGGAAACTTGAGAGATCTATATTCCATATTTTAGAATATGAATCTTCATTCAAACATCATGAATTATCATATCGAAAATGATTCTTATCCTTATTGAAAATCATATAATTATTTCTCCATTTTGTATGATTCCCTTTTATCCTTTCCAAATATCTTGGAAACATATATATTCCCCCCCATTCAAGATCACTAAAAAATAGAACTTTTTCTCCCACAAGTCTCATAGTTTTCTTATTCTTGGATGGTCTATTTTATATTAACACTTGTATGAAGTCGCTAATAATATTTTAATATTTATCATTCTAAGTTTTAACATTTTTAGTCTCTTCACGTTACAATAGTACATCTTCCTATCATGTAAGGATCCTTATATTTTCTGGTTTATTATTTAGAGAGTTCAGTATAAAAACCTTTACATAAGTATCTATTTACCTTTATATAGATATAATTTACCCTAATGTGTCACACATTTTACCCTTATATGGGTTAATATAACCTCATGTATCACATGAGAATTTAGAACTACCTTAGAGTAATCTATTGATGAATTTAACATGAGCTCCTCTATGGTGAAATCCACATCATGGTTCCAAAATATTACTTGTTTTAGAGTGAAAACATTATTAAGTATAGCATGGTCAACCCTAGTTGTGCATTTTTTCCCACCACTAATCCTTATATTTAGGTCAAACTCATAGATTTGAATTTTCATAACACTATACAATTGTTAATTTTTTCAACTCATCTCACGATAATTTTATATTAATTATATACTAAAACCCATCCCTATTCATTTTGTAATCTATAGGGAATTCAAAAAAATATGTTTTTATAAATTTTAATAGTCAATGTTTGTTTCTCGGATATATTGAAAAAAGAATCTTCATAAATCTAATGACCCTTAAGTATATTTTAATGACCCATACATAATCATAACATGAACCATATGAATGGTCTTCCACACAACCCTTATATAGCTACAACCAATTATCTATACATGGTTTGTATACACCCTTATGTATTTCAACCAAGAACCTTTATATAATTTCTTAAAATCAATTCCATTGTATCATCCATATATCAACCAAAAATTCAATAATCCCATGCCAGCATTTATTGGCTTTAAAATAATCTTGTAGATCCCTCATATCAACTTCACTATTTATTATACCTTTTATTCATGAAATGCATCCATTCAATGAATATAAACTCCAAGAATCACTATGATTCCATGAGTCTTTATCAATAATGAAATCTAATGAAACAAAAAATATATTTTTCATAAATTTTCTCATTAATATATTATCAACAAATCCAAAATCAACTCATGGTTTAAAAAAATCATTTGTCTATTTGTTTTAATTTATCATTAGGAACCAACATGTGTTGTTGGATAATCCTATGATTGTGTTTCATTTAGACAATCCCAACATAATTATTGAAATTTCATTTTCAAAATTACATACCTTACCCCATGATTCATTTAACATTGATTGATTGATTTTATTTATTTATTTTATAATATTATTTTTCATGATCGATGTGTAAATAAGATGTGTTAAATGATATATATATTCTTTGGGAGTAATATATAGAAATATGTGAGGGTTTTTAAATCTATATACACATATCGTGTCATTTTACCTTATAAATTCAATTCTTTGAAAAGGTAACTTAGTGGTGAAAGAGTTTGTTTCCCCCAAAAATGCATTCCCAAATAAAATCTTTGAGTTTTTTTAGTATTAATTATTTATTGATTTTATTTTTCCATACTTTTATGAATTTTGAGGGTTTTTTATTTTTTTTATATTTTGTTTTATCCTAGTAGGTAAAAAAATGGTATCTAGAAGATAAGTGGAATTGTCGTTTCAAAGACAATTAATAATTTTCATCCGACTCAAAGAGTTAAATGATCTAAAGATATAAATTATGATCAATCAGATTATATCAAATGAAAAAAAATAATTCAAACCTATCAAACACAAAACATGAAGTAAACCAATATATAATAAAAAATTATTTTAAATAACAAAAAGTAAACCAATCAAAAATTAAATAATTTAATGGGAAAAAAATATTACTTATTAGATGAAAATAAAACTAATCTTATAAATAATATTATATTGCCAAACACTTCCAGTCACGTGAATTCTTCGATTTTAAACAATTTGTTTTGGTATATCAGTAGATAGAATATAATGTATCAAAAATTTCAAACACGAGAACATCTTAGACTAAATTATTTAGCAACATCAAGTTATACACAAGGACTCTATTCGATAGAGTTATCCATAGTATAAAATTATAACTTTGAGAACCTCTTTTATCTCATTGATCAATGGAAAGTCTAATTACCCTAGACTTCATCAAACTCCATGGTTTTGATGTTAAATTTTATTAAACCCATAAACTCTTTGATCACATTGATCATAAGAATTAGATTCCTTATCAAAATATCTTCGATAATAAATATTTGATAGTAAAATATTAATAAGGGAAACCAAGATATTTGTAATGAAACCTCACTAATTAGTAACTCTTAGAAAACACTAAAAACAAAATATAATGGAGTTTCTCTATTCAATGAGATAATGAAGTCTTCAACATGATTGTAAGATTTCCAATAGTTTTTTTATCCCCCATTTCAGGAATCTTTGGTCTAGTTTATAAAAAATATATAATAAATATCAATGGTCACATTCTGTAAACTTCAAGCCTAGTTTCAACAACATCGATAGGAACAATATCTTTCAATCAGTGTAAATCAATATATTATTGAAGTGTTAAATATTCCATCATAGTGATATAAAAAATTATGAAAATTATATTTAACACCATAGTTAAAATAAATATAGAATTAGTAGATAAAAATATGCATAGAAAACTCAATCAACAAACATCATGTAAAATCAAATTCATTTAGAGTGTATTTTTCTTTTCAAAATAAATGATATACATAGAGTATATTGAATAAAAAATATCCCATTTTTGAAAATCACAAAAAATATCTGAAAAAAAGATATGTTTGACTAAAATATAAAATAGATACTCTGTGTATATTATGAAAAAAAACCCACCTCATTTTATCATCCATAATACTTATATTTATCCCCCTTTAAAACACTACTAAAAAACATTATTAAAAAAATCTCCACCTTAAACAATGGAAAAAAACTTATCTCAATTTATCTCATCTGTGATATTAAAAAGAAATCCACATAAAGGTAAAAATAATAATTATAATATAAAAAATTAAATAAAATAGAAATACATATCTCCCTTTATGTTTTACCCCTTGGATATATATCTCCCATTGTGATTTTCATTAAATGGTAGGGTGATAATTTTTCTTCTCCATAATTTCTGATAATCACCCTTTTTTTAAAACAATAAAAGACAAATAAAAATTATAATCTATTTTTTGGATAATTATAATCAAGTAAATTAGTTTCAAAAGAAAAAAACATTAATAGAAAATTAAATTAAGAAAAAAAATATAATTTTAAAATCATTCTGAAAAAGTTATGGTTTAAAAAAATTGTAATTTCTATTAAATGGAAAATAAACAAAAAATTAAATTTTTTTCTTCAATTACAGATTTGGATATCAATATTTCCATCTTCTTTAGCCTTTTCTCTTGATCTTCAGATGAATTTTTTATTCCCTTAAACTCTTTCTTTTGATCCAATAACTCACTTTCTTATTCCTTTAAATTTAGATCCTACTCTTTTATCTTATAGTATTAAGGACCAAATAGATTTTTTTCCTAATAAAATTATTTTTTCAAAAGAATATTCTATTCTAGAACATATTGAATTTTATTTTCATGATTCTTCTCAAACTTATCCATTTAATTTGTTTTCTATAATTTCATATCATAATCTTCCTTAGAACTATATAAGATAGCTTTAATCATTAATCTTTCTTATCAAGAATCCACTTTAATTTCTGAGAAATATAAGCATCCATTATAACATTCTATAGAATTATTATCCTTGAGTAGATCTATAGAAGAATACATATGATATTGAATACCCTTTAAATTTATTCTACCATGACACCTTGTTGATTCTCTATTCATCTTCTTCTTGATCGATCTACTGTAGAATTAACCTCTAAAGATTCATCAAGTCAGATCTAACATCTTTATTCACAGTGTAAGTTTAGGTTAATCCTTCCCCAAGTGTGAAATATTCCTGATATTAACAATATGATAGGATTATGATTTATTTAATTTTTCAACATTAATTCCATTTCACCCTAAATCAACTAGATATTTTTATTTTTCAACTAATAGTGGGTCCACTGACTTAGCCTATTTAGGAGAATAATTAATAGAATATTTCATTAAATTATATTATTTATCAAAAGATGATGTACACATATTTTTATATTTTCTATTTATTATATAAATGAATTTAAAAAAATTTAAATTTATTGAAGGATATCATTTCAAAGATGTAAACCTGAAACTTCTCGATTTGAATATAGTTGAAGGCTAGTTTGAACCATTGTATATGCTTAATTCTGAAGTTCCCACATCTTCACTTATCTCTAAATTCAAGGGTGTAAGAAATTTATATGAATATTTTTATTCAGATTTTCTTAAAATTGTATTCAATTTTCTAAATTTATCTTCTATGAATTCTAACCTCTTTCTCAAAGTACCATGACCCTCTTCTGTAGGTTATATGATAGTTATATGAGTTAAAGTAATAGATTAATTCTTAATTTTAAATGAAAACTTATTCTTATTATTAGACTATTTATTTTTAGTTTCACTTCCTCTCTTCTCATTAACTTCCAATTTAGATATACCAAAAAAAGTTTTTCTAATTTTCATTCTTCAATATTATTTCTAACTTTATCAACCCTTCTTTTCCAATCATATCCAAACTTCTTAATCAGTTTCTCAATTATTATTATAAATTTCCTCTATATTTTTTGAGGGGGATATATCTATCATAAAATATTCTAGTTCTTTCCTCTTCTTTTATGTAGTATTCATCTTCTTGTCTTCTGCTACCAGAAGTGTAATGATAGTTTTCCTTTAAAAAACTCTTTTTATCTATAAATTTTATCCTGGTTTTCATTTCATTATTTATAGTATTTTTTCTTAACCCTCACTAGTGTCTCTAGGTCCCTAACCCATTTCTTCCCTAAAATTTTCACAATAATTCAATTAAAAATCTTTAAGGGTTGAAGGATATTAAACTTCACTGTACAAAAACATACACCTTTTGTGTACTCCGATATAAACTTCACAATATTAAACATTATTATGTCATAGAAAAATCAAATAACATAGACATATTGAATCATCACCATGTAATTATCTTTTCACACCCATGAATCCTTTTAAATTTATTTTCATTTAATTTCCATTATCACTTGGTTTTGGAGGTTTCACATTCATTTTGGTGGAAATGGTGGGTTTTCAAAATTTTGGCCAAACTCTGAGCCCATTTTCAAATTTAAAAATAAATTTTATTTATTTTCTTAACTCCTTAATTTTTCTAACTTTTACACCCATTAAACTTCCAAATTGGAATACCATGGAATATTAAAACCACCATATCAATTTGGACCTCAAAGGAATCCATAATATTGATGGATTTGGTTTTTCTATTAAGGGTTTCGGCTAGCCTGTAAGCCCATTTCCTACTTTAAATTATTTTTTAAAATTTTCAATATCTCATTCATTTTGTACTATTTTTTGGTGATTCAAAATCCAAAAAAATCCAATAACTCTAACCTCACTCTCATTATCTATTTCCCCACTTTGGAGTTCATTTGGATCGCAGATTTGGGCGAACATTCTTAGGGTTTCTCAAATCATCCAGATTTAAGATGGTAATTTGATTATTTCATAAAACTTTCAATTTTCACTCTTTCTCCCCCATTTTAGACCCCAAATAACCTAATGAGACTAATTCTATCCTAAATATTAGTTTTGGTTTCTTGGAGATTCAAACTTTGGTGGATTTGGGGTGATTTATTAAAGATTGTTCCAAGTAAGTGCTTCCTCCTTGGTTTCATCCTTTTTCATTAGGGTTTCCTTCCTCTTTCGTGAAGTTCTAAAACTTCCTAAAGTTAGGGTTCAAAAATAGGGTTTTATTTTTTGTCTTTTTGGTCAAATCTTGTGGTTTAGGGTTGGTTTTCACCCCCTTGTGGTGCGGTGGTGGTGCGGTTGATGTATCGCACCGTGTTTTGAAGGTCTCGACACAAAAAGTATGTGATTCCATGTGTAACAATTTTATGATGAGTTAGATTTATTTATTTACTAATTTTTAATATTCATTATATGATTTTTCTGGTGAAAAAACTGTTTATGATTGATTTGGTTAAGCGTTTAATTTTATAGTTTAATTTTAGCTTGAAATTTGGTGTTTTCATGTGTAACTCTTGGGGTATTATTTGGGTGTATTTTATAACATATGAAATCGGTTTAATAAATCTTTTTTGGGCTTCCAATTTTACTTTGGTATGGTCTTGGTTTTCCATTGCGTTTTAAATATGTTTTTAATGTGTTTTATGTGTAAAACCATGTTATGACTCTTCAAAGTGTTTTATGAAAATGTGTGCGTTTTCTTGTGCATCTTTTGTGGTGTTATTCGATGTGATTGTATAATACTAGAGAGTGTTTTATTAAATCCTTCTATGGATTAAAATTATGTTTTGGATTGGTATTGGAGTTATTTTTGTCCTTTAAATATGGTTTTGAAATGGGTTTTATGTGCAAATCTTGGGTATACTCCTTAGAATTGTTTTATAAAAGATTTGAATGGTTTAATGATTTACATAAGAGGTGAAACCATATTGGAAAACTATTTTGGATTCTTTATATTTTGAAATATTCCATTTTTAATGTGAAAGGGGCTATCATGTGATGTTTATCCTCTTGGAAATGTTTTATAAAAATGTTTAACAGAATTACTGAAATGTGAAAGTGATGTGAACATAATGTGGGCTGTTTTGTGTGAGTGTGATGTGAAAAATGGATTTTGTTTATGAAAAGGGTATTATTTAACATTTGAGTGGGATGTTATGGATTTTTTAACATCTTGAGAAATATTTTATAAAATTGTTAAAGGATGTGTTGAATTGTGAAAGATATGTAAAATGTGTTGTGGGAAATTTTGGTGTGAGTTGGATTTCAAAATAAATTTGAATGAAAAGGGGGATGATGTGATTGTGTGTTATAGATGTGCTCTATTTGGTTTATGTGTGATTTTGAAGTGGTATTTTTATGTGCAAAGTATATTTCATGTATTTTTTAACTTGTTTGAGCACAAGAGGGAAACCCGGGTATCTAAGTAGGTGGACGTGTACTAGTATGCTAGTGATCTCGTGGGGTTTGGCCTCAGTTTCTTGTACCAATATTGATGCTTAAAACACTAACTAAACTATGATGGTTATGAGGATTGGGCACCACTTTTTTATGGGTATGTTCCCTACTAGTGTCTTGTGCATGAGAACAGATATTGTGATGGTTACTCTCACCGAGATACGAGGTACTTGGGACCCACAACGAGCTAGTGCCTAGGGGTTATTTCATATTGATTGTGCTCATTAGATGATTTACTCTTACCGTTGGCATAAGGTATGTTTTTCTAGAAATTTCAGTAGATTTGTAATTTTATTTAAAAGTTTTTATTCTTTAAAATATCCCACTTGAAAACTGTTTTAATTTTTAAAGTTTCATGTTTTATAAATTGTAACCAGCATTATCTCTTTTTAAAAACATGCATTCTTTTCATATTTGAATGTTTATTGCATATAATCTCTTAGTGTTGGTATCCTACTGGGATTTTATTGACACCCTATTTACACCTTTGTGTGTAACTAGACTTGCTGATTTTGTTGCCGTAGGTTTGGGTACAACTTTTGTACCTATGTTCCAGGTTTTAGCGGTCCAACGTGGTGCGGTGTTGTGGAGATGGATTGAGGGAGGTACCTATTTCCATGTGCAGTTTCTTGGGATGTCATTTCTAGTTTTTTTCCTTTTTAATATTAAATGATCATTTTTTAAGTTGTGTAATTAAATTCTGAAATTTTATAAAAGATGATTTTGTTTAAAAAATCCAGATTCATTCTATTGGATTCGTTTCCTATTTTAAGTTTATAAACTCAGGTAAATCATTCCCAATTTTCTGTTTATGATACCTAGAAACATGTTCCACCCCATGGGGATTGGGAATGCCCTTAGGGCCTTGTCTCGTGTCCATTTTGTTGCCTAATTAGATGGTGACAAGATTTGGTTCGTGACATAATGGTATCAAAGGAGGTTCGATCTTTTGGGCCATGTTATATGGGGAACATTCAGGATAGTATGGAGTTAGGACTGTCGGGACTTGACATTCAAGTTATGGGTAGTGTGTATGGCCAACACACCCCATGAAGGGATTCATGTAGCTAGGGGAAGTTGGGATTTGTCTGAGTCCTTTGGATTTCTTGGTTTGATGACGATTAGGGGAAATGAAAAGAGAGTTGGGTTAATGGTCTTAGTGAGATCGTAGGTCCTGGAAAACCATGTAGAGCCAGGGATATTTCTATAGATCACTCTCTGTGATGGTGAAGTGATAGGAGTATGGCTGCCAACCATATGTCCAAGTCACCCACTGATACTAGTTTCCTCTCGCATTGTATTGTGTTATTTAGTTTTGAAATCTTTTAAGTTTGGTCTTAATGAAAAAATGAGTTTATTTTAAGAAGCATAATGTTCACGTGAAATGATTTTATAATAAATATGGAATGGTTTTATTTTTAAAAATTTGGAACTGGATTTTCAGAATTGTTTTAAAATGGAAAATGGTGTGTTTACACCTCTTTTGAATGCAGGAAATTATGTTAAAGTTGGTTTTGAAAAAGTGTTTCCAATAGAGTTTTCTAAACTATTTAAATGTGTTTTAATGGGATTAGATGTTTTGAAATTGATGTATATGAATTGAAAGTGAGTATTCATTTGAATGATTGGGATTTTTATTTCGTGGTTAGCAGTCTTGAGAAAAATTAAGTATTGGTTGACTGTTTTGGTTTGGAAAAGTGGAATGAATTTTTGTTTTAACCTTTGGTATTTCTTTGAGCTACCACATGCATGGGGTTATATGGGACGATGAATGGTTAATGGAATTACTTGATGATTGCCGATATGGATATGAGGAGGGTTCCCGGTGTGGCATAGAAACATGAATGTGTGAGGCACTTGGGATACCATTGGTGGATACGATAACCACTGAATCGTTTGTTTTCAAAGAAATGTTTTTATTAGAAAACTTGATGTCTTGATAAATATTTTGGGATGGTGTGTATTATGTTTTTGTTAAAATTCTTATATTGTGGGGTTTTTTGAGTCCAAGAACCCATCCAGTTTGAAATGTGTTTTGGGTTTGTGTTTGGTCTGTATGCTGGGTTGAAGGGCTGGATAGTGGTCTCTTCTTAGAAAAGTTCGGGAAGCGTTTATGGTGGCTCCCCGCACGTGTTCGGTTTTGGTTTTTGGAACGTTTCAACCAATGAATCAACAAAGTTGGTTCCTTGGGTTATTTCTTTGGATAAGGTACGCCCCCATTAAGGGTTAGTGCACAATTGAAGTGCAACCCGGATTGTTTCTCCATTGGAAAATCCTACAATTGATCAATATAAGGAATCCATTTCTCGATCTTGGGAGATTGGGTTTACACAATTTCATTTCTTTATTTTGTAGACCCTATTTTAGTGAGAGAGTTCTCATGGAAGGTTTAAAGAGACCTTAGTTTCTTAAGTTACTATAATCATTGAAGGTGGAAGTGGTCTGGGGTTGTTAGTGTAGATGAGTATCTGGATGGTGTCTAATAAGGCCTCTGGGTCCTTCATAGTCTATTCAATGTAGGAGTTTATGTTAAACCACCAGTGTGGGAAATATGGTCATGAGAGGCTATTATGGCCACTTTTTGAATTGTGTGTTGTTTGGGGACTTGGCATAAGGTCCCCTTACACGTATTGTTTCTATCAGTCGCAATGGTCACGTTCGGTGACGCCTTGTGATGTCATGTTCCTGTTAACTCTAAAGGTGAAGATCGTGAAATCCTATAAGAGTCTATGACATGTTGGGAGTATTTATCTCATGGGAAAACTTTAAAATCCTCTGTTTTAGAGGAAGGTGATTATATGTTTTATTTCCTACCTTTGTTTCTCACCTGAAGAAATAGGGTGTGATGTGTGGGTGCATCTTATAATCCCTCGTTTCAGTGAAATGGCAGGTTATGGTAAAGTGATTTTTGGAATGTATTATGTCTTGGTGAACCCATCTGGGATTAGGGTATAGTTTTCATGGAACCAAAAATAAAATTTCAGTTTAAGGGTTTCCAAATCCTAACTATGAGGACGATGATGCTTCAATCATTAGAGCTCCAGCCATAGGTCCCGGAGAGAAGCTAGTGCGTAGTCAGGGGAAATCCTAGGGTCGTTTAAAAATGTGTACAAAGTACTATCCTCAATATGAAATATTAAGAATAGTTTAAACCACTGTTGTCTCCATCTTTATTTTTTTGTTCTCATTCGATGGAAAGAGGTGGGAGGACCTCATGTCTATGTTATCCCCTAATGCTATTCTTTTCCATTTTGGTTTCCATTTTGTTTTTGGAGTATGGTTGAGAATTTGGCTACACAGGTTGAGCGCATGGTTTGCACATGGTTTGTAGTAACCATTCCCTAGAAAACCATTCAAGTATAATTATCCACATGGTTCACGCCTGATTTCTCAAACTATGCAGATTAACCATGTGGTCATCCCAACTCTTTAAATTTGGGTTCTTCATGTGTTGTCCCATGCTAGTTGGTTAAGATAGCTGGTTGTTATGGTGGGGAGACCCACTATAATTCTCATGTATGTTACTTTGGAAATTTCAAATGGAGGTCTACCCCTTTTAAAGTGGAGTCCATTCGAGCTTCCCCTGTTAGTGTCTCGATCGTATCTCGGGAAAATTTGAGTTGTCTCTTATGGAAGGGATCCCAATTGTGTCTCCCCATATTAGTAACTTAGATTGGTACTTGGTCTTGGCTGGGTGGTAGGTAGTCTTGTTCGGAGCTATCTAACTACCTACATCTTCGTTGGGTAAACATTGGGAGTGGAGAGCACACAATGGTCTCGTTAAAGCAAGGTAAGTGTAACCTTGTTCGTTGTTGTTGTTTGTTTGGGTAAATTGATGGAATACTTTTTGGATAGTGTTTGAGGAGTTTTCTTTTGAGATAAAATATGAATATACTTGATCAATTCAGGAAGTGGTGTATGTTTTTGTTAGTGAGAGTATTCCTTCCTTTATTGATCAATTGGAGGTGTTTTGGATTTTTGAGGGCGGGTGAAAATTGGCAAATGGGTCCATTTTGGCCTTTTAGTTGGGTTTGGTTTTTTCCTTTGGCCTTGTTGTGGCTTTCTAGGGGCGGAAAGTTTTATGGTGGGGATAATTTTCACACCCATGACTCATTTTAATGGTATTTTTCATTTAATTTCCATTATTTATTTGTTTTGGAGGTTTCCCATTCATTTTGGCAGAAATGGCAGGTTTTCAAAATTTGGGCCAAACTGTGAGCCCGTTTTCGGATTTAAAAATAAATTTTGTTTCTTTTATAACTCCTTAATTTTTCAACATTTTATACCCATTCCACTTCCAAAATGGCACCCCCTAGTATATTAAATCCACCATATCAGTTTGGACCCCATAGAAATCCATAATAATTATGGATTTTGTTTTTTATTAAGGGTTTGGGCCAGCCCGTAAGCCCATTTCCTTCTTTAATTTTTTTTTAATTTTTCAATATCTCATTAATTTTGTACCATTTTTTGGTGATTACACCTCCCAAAAAAATCCAAAAACCCGAGTCTCACTCTCATTATCTATTTATCTACTTTGGAGCTCATTTTGATCATGGATTGGGAAAAAATCTAAGGGTTTCTCAAATCGTCCAGTTTTGAGAAGGTAATTTGATTATTTCCTAAACCTTTCAATTTTCACATTTTCTCCCCCATTTAAGTCCCCACTTAACCTAATAATCCTCATTATATCCTACTTATCCATTTTAATTTCTTAGAGATACAACCTTTGGTGGATTTGGGGCGATTTATTCAAGATTGTTCCAGGTAAGTGATTCCTTCTTAGTTTCTTCCTTTTCGTTAGGGTTTACTCCCTCTTTCATGATGTTATAAAATTTCCAAAAGTTATGGTTCGAACCTAGGGTTTGATTTGTTGTCTGTTTTGTCAAATATTGTGTTTTAGGGTTTCTTTTCACCCCCTTGTGGTGCAGTTGATGTTTCGCACCATGTTTTGAAGGTTTCAACCCAAAAGGTAGGTAATTCTATGTGTGACCATTTTATGATGAGTTATCTTGATGTATTTACTCATTTTTTATATTACTCATATGTTGTGTGTGGTGCGAAAACTGTTTATTACTAATTTGGTTAAGTGTTTAATTTTATAGTTTCATTTTAGCTAGAAATTGGTTGTTTTTCATGTGTAACTCTTGGGGTATTATTTGTGTGTATTTTATAACATATGAAATCGGTTACTAAATATTTTTTGGGATGAAAATTATGCTTTTTTAGGGTCTTGGTTTTATATTGGGTTTGAAAAAGGGTTTTAATGGTTTTTATGTGAAAAACCATGTTATGCCTCTTGAAAGTGTTTTATGAAAATGTGTTTGTTTTCATGTGCATCTTTGGTGGTATTATTCAAGGTAGTTTTATAATACTTGAGAGTGGTTTATTAAATATTTTTAGGGATTCTAATTCTTTTTTGTATTGGTATTGGTGAGTTTTTTTCCTTTAAAAATGGTTTTGAAATGGGACTTATGTGCAAAGTTTGGGTATACTCCTTAGAATTGTTTTATAAAAGATTTGAATTGTTTAATGATTTATGTAAGAGGTGAAACCATATTGGAAAACTATTTTAGATTCTGTATATTTTGAAATGGTCCATTTTAAATGTGAAAGGGGATGTCATGTGATGTGTATCATCTTGGAAATGTTCTATAAAGATGTTTAATGGAATTACTGAAATGTGAAAGTGATGTGAACGTGATATGGGCTGTTTTGTGTGAGTGTGATGTGAAAAATGGATTTTTTTATGAAAAGGGTATTATGTAACATGTGAGTGAGTTGTTATGTGATTTTTAACATCCTGATAAATATTTTATAAAATTGTTAAAGGATGTGTTGAATTGTGAAAGATATGAAAAATGTGTGTGGGGTATTTTGGTGTGAGTTGGATTTCAAAATCAATTTGAATGAAAAGGGGGATGATGTACTAGTGTAATGTACATGTGGGATGTTTGGTTGATGTGTGATTTGTAAGTGGTATTTTCATGTGAAAATTATATTTCATGGTTTGTTGAACTTGTTTGAGAAAAAGAGGGAAACTCGGGTATCTAGGTGGGTGGACATGTACTAGTATGCTAGTGATCCCATGGATTTTGGCCCCAATTTCACATAGAAATATTGACGTATACAACACTAAATAAACTATGATGGTGATGAGGATTGTGGACCACTAGGTTATGGGTATATTCCCTACCAGTGGCTCATGCATGAGAATAGATATTGTGATGGTTACACTCACCGAGATACGAGGTACCTGGGACCCACAATGAGCTTGTGCCTAAGGGTTATTTTCTATTGCTTGTTCACATTAGATTCTTTAATCTTTCCATCATAATATGGTATGTTTGGATAGAATTTTTTTTGCTTTGTCATTTTATTTAAAAGTGTAGATTCATTAAAATAGCCCACTTGAAAACTATTTTAATTTTTAAAGTTGCATCTTTTATAAATTGCAAATACCATTTCATGTTTTTGAAAACTTTCATGATTTTCATCTTTGAATGTTTATCACATTGAATCTCTTAGTGGTGGTATTGGAATTTGGATCATTCCCTACTTTCACCTTTCGTTGTAAGTAGACTTTTTTATTTTGTTGCTGCAGGTTTGGGTAAAACGTTTGTGCCTATGGTTTAGGTTTTAGTTGTCCAATGTGATGCGGTGTTGTGGAGATGGATTGAGGGCAGTGCCTCTTGCCATGTGGAGGTTCATGGGATATCATTTTTGTTTTTTCCCCTTTGTAATTATCTTTTAGCATTGTTTTTTGTTGTGTAATTAAATTTTGAAATTTTATAAAAGATAATTTTTTTTGAAAAATCTATATTCGTTCTGTTGGATTTGTTTTTTGTTTTAATTTTATAAACTCAGGTAAATTGTTCCCAATTTTCAGTTTATGGTACCCGGGCACTTTTGTCAGCCCATGGGGATCGAGAACGCCCATTAGTCCTTATCGCGGGCCGGGTTTGGTGACGATTTAGATGGAGACAAGATTGGGTTTGTGACATTTCTCCTTTAAATGTAAATAGAAAATGGTGTATCTAATAAAGGATAATTTTATCATCGAGATGTTTATGGAAAGACATATGCACTATTTCCTGAACATGAAAGTGAATATTTAAATATTTCTATTTAAAAAAATTATAAATTTGTTAAAGCTTATGTGAAAAAAATATTGAATCAACTTTAAGTGGAAGATCTATAGCTTACAAAAATTCCTTTAATGTAATAATAAACTGATGATCATGTATTATAAATTTAATTTGCATCTAACTATATGAATTATCAAATATATATGATCTGTAAAATTAATTGATAATTAAAATATAAATTAAATGATATTTTTACTATATAGGGTTAGAAACTATCACCCTTGAAACATTGTCACTCTTTTAGACAAGGATTCATATTTTTAATACAAATCAGGATCAATCAACCTTTTAGAAAAATATCTTTAGAAGAAATACCTTAAAAATATGACATTAAGATTTGGAAAATAAAAATAGTAATTTAGAAGATATGATTTGATAGAGATATGTATTTATAGTAAATGATTACAACCAACTCTGGGTCCACACCTCTTTATATTTGGAATCTTCTGAGTTGTAGATCTGATCCGATCTAAAAGTCTAAAATATTTCACACCAAATAATAATGACAATAAATATATTAAAATAAAATATTTATAATTTCTTAAAATCAAATTTTGTTTCTTTTTAACAAAGTAACTTTTCAAAATAAAATATGAATTCAGCATAATTTATCAAATTATGAAATTTAAACTAAACTTCCAGTTTATTACATGTTTTATAAGATAGTAAAAATTGAATGGAACCTTCATAGAGATATATTCTAACATTATTGCATGATATTATTTTATATATTATTTTTTCATAATTCATTATTAAATCACATTACTATCTTTTATTTAATATAATATTATATATAATATATATGCATGAAAGATAACCAAAAAATAAAAAACAAACACCCCATCAACTATAGAGTTTAAATGTAAAGAAAAATTTTATAAGTGTAAAAACATATATAAGAGAAATAAAAACCTTATTTAAGTTAAAATTATTAAAACATAAGATTAAAATATCCAAGCCCAAGAGTGTAAATACTGATACACTATGAAAATTTAATAGTAACTTAAAAAATCATATGAGTAACTTCAACAATTATAATAGAAAAAAAAATTACAAAACGAAGAACTATAAACAAAAAACTATTAAGAGGTAAGAGATATTATTGTTATGATTTTGTTATGTTGTGTGATTTCCTTGATTGAAAATTAAGATCAAGGGATCCAAACCTACTTTGTTTTGGATATTTTTTCAAAAAATACTTTGGGTACCCATACCTTATTAACTCTTCTACATTGAATCCTAGTATAGTCATTTGATATAAAATATTTGTGTTCTCAGAATGATTGAATTTTATTCAATGATATATTTTTCATTTAATACCCTAATCTCTATAATTTAGTGTAAATTATTTCACTATGTATAAAAAAATGGTTTTACTAGTAATAACTCTTTATAATGGATTTATTTCCATGTATGGAAATAATATTATTTAGTCTCAACCATCTATAAATTTCTTTGAAACTTTTTTTTCTATAGTGAATTATGATATTAATTTATATAGTATTTAAACCTTATATTTTATCTTAATTAATTAATTTTTATTTATTGATTATGTCATTGAAATAGTATTGCCTTTAATTTATGAAAAATAATAATCAAATTTCCATTTAAAACTCATCAATCTCAGACCCAGTATTAGAATTTGAAACATCCCTCACAATATAACTCAATAGTTAACATTGGTACTTCATTCTTATATTTAAATTGAACATAATTGTTCTTAGAAAACTCAACATTGATTTTTGTGTAACTCTTATAAAGATTTTGATACATATATTCAATCTCAATGACAAAATATTACATATCATTATAAGTATGAGGAAATTTATCCTCATCATCTTATTGTGATTTAATACACAATGGAAATGAAAAATATTATCTCAATGATAAATCAGGAAATAAATCCAAAAATATATTTCCTAAAAGGAATTGATCACTTTTAGGAAATTTTGTGTAAAATTCAACAATTTTTCAGTTATTATCACTATCTGATTCATTTATATCATCTAAGGATAGATCCCCACTATAATTCCAAGTGTTTTTTTCTCTAAAAAAATCTTTTCTTTTTTTAAATAATCTCCTCAATTCAATTTCATTCTTATTGAGTCTTGGAAAATATGGTCGAATGTGTTCATGCTTTTTACATTCAAAAATAATAATTTCTAATGAATATTTATTTTCATATTTATTCTTTCTAACCTTCATATCCTTTAGATAATATTTCTATAAGTTTTTATTTCTAGAAATTCATCTATCCATATGTGCAAGTTCATCATCAGAAATTTTGGTGTCATTATTATCTAAAAAATTATTTGAGGTTATTAACTATTTTCATCGATTAGATGTTTTATCTAATAAGTAAATGCTCTAGATATTAAAGAAAATTCAACTCAATTTTTCTTTCTTTATTTCTCGTCATCCCTTTTATGTTGGTTCTTATATTTCATGATAGTTTCTATCAAATATTCTGAGCTTAACTTTGTAATATTTTTAGTATCATTGGTAATCACACTATAATTATCTCTCTCAATGAGACTATAGATTATTTATGACAATCATAAATCTCTAGTGCATTTGAGAAACCATCTAACCATATAAAAAATAAAATCTCTAATAATTTTCCCTAAGGACCATACTCTTTATTTATGAAACTTTTGATGATTAAAAAATGAGTAACCTCTAACTTATTCTAAATTCCATTATATTTTCTACATAAAGATACTTTACTATATATATTTCTACCAATTGTACATCATAGATTATTTTGTACTCATAAATTATTTTGAAATTAATATTTATCATCATGAGAAGAGTGATAAAGTATTTTTCTATAATATTTTAATATATAATTTTCCTTAGATCATTTTAAATGCATATATTTATAATATATGTCTCCATATGGTCACACAGGTATTCATAATCATTTCCTTCAAAAATAAAAGGGCATTTTAGATTTATATTATCTAAAATTTTGCCTAGAATTACTCCTGCCATAATAAACAAATAGATCTATTATCTAATACATTTTAGTGTATGGAAACTTATAAATTCTAAAAAAACAAATAAAAGTTATAAAAAGACAAGGACTAGCTCAAATCTCAAGAGATATTCTCTGATACCAAATATTTTTAAAGTATATAGACAATGTGGTAGCAACAATAAGGTGGTTAATTATAGTTATAAAACCAACTAACAATTTTCATCCCACTTGAAAAGTTAAATGATCAGAAAATATAAATTTCAATCAATTAGAGTCCATCAAAGTAAAAAAATGTACAATAATAATACATTCAAAGTCAAAAATATATTATTCCAAAGTTAAAAACTTATTTTAAATATAAACATGTAAATTAATATGAATTAAATTATTTAGTGAGAAACAAAACACTTATTATTGGATAATTATAAAAATAGTCATATAAATTATATTATATTACCAAACACATCCAATCACAAGAAGTCTTCTCTTTTAAACCAAAGCACAGGTGGATCAAAAGAGTGGATCTATGGTGTCAATAAGTTTCAAACAAAAAAACTTATTTGAATTATCTAGTTGAAAATAGTAAATTACACACTATGAAACTCATTGAAAAAAACATCGATAGTTGTTAGAACTATCCCCAAGCACCTCTTTAATATCACTGATTGGCAGTATGTCCAAGTAACTTCACTTCATCAAACTCTATGGTTTGGAAGTTATAGTTTCCCAACACTATAATATCTTCACATAGTAACTAGAAGCATAAAATTCCTCACTAAAATCTAATAAATTAAAAAGATTAGATAATGAACTATTAAAAAGGAAAACTAAAAGTTTTTATAATGAAACCTCCCCAAGTGGTGGCTATTATAAAACCCTGATAACAAAATACAATTAGAATCACTCTAGGAAATTAGATGAGAAAAAATTCAACATGGTTGTATGATTTATAGTGTCTTTCTCTATGTCCCATTCTTTGAATCCTTAGTCTAATTTATATATAATGATGTAACAATATTCAATGGCCACATTTTTAAAAATTTGGGTTTAGTTTCAAAATCATAATAAGGTATATTATATTTTGATGAGTGTATCTCTATCTTTTGATAAAGCATTTTACATGCCATTATATTTCTATATCCTTTTCCAAAAATTCTTTGAATCTCCCCGGTTCAAGAGAACATAGAATGAGTATATATAAACTATGCATAGAAAAATAAAATAGTAAACATGAAGTTAAATAAAATTCAACGTGAGTGTATTATTATTTTCAAAACAAATGATATGAAATTAATATATTGAATAAAAAATATCCCCAACATTTGAGTTATAAGATTTAAGTTCAATGATTTATCATAGATTTTCCTTGTTTATACTCTATTTAATATTAACCAAATGATATTTCATGTTAGTATTTTGTCACTTCAATTAAATCATGTTGAACATTTTTTTTATAAGATAATTATAATGTTCCTCTCTTACTGGGGTTTCATTATGAAAGGCGTTTTTTAAGTTAAATATTTTAATTACAATATGTAAATAAGGTATAATTTTTTTTATTGTTCATTATTTATTTCTAAGAAGTGATAATACATTTATTAGGATTAGTGTATAAAAATGATCTCAAATTAAAAAAACTGATTATCATTGTATATATATATTTTTTTCTTATTCTATGAATTTTTTATATTTATGTAATTTTTATTATTTGATTTTGTATATTTTATATTGAAGAAATTAAATATACTCATTTAAATTAACAGGTTTCAAAGATCAAAGTGGATGATTCCCTCTATGTTTTAAAGAAAATTATAATATATGATAAGACTTATTTTTCATGGTATTATTCTCAAATTAATATTGATATGAAAATACTTTTTGATAAAGAAAAACATTCTAGTTTTTAGTTGAATTAATTTATCTTTTACATTTATTTATTTATTTATTTAAATTAAACTCCCCTTTCCATGTATTGTCCATTAAAACCAATGTGTACTAATACATAAAAATTTATAACAATAATAAAATAAGGTAAATTTTTATGATTTATATATATTAGGTTTTAAAATTGTATTATAATTAAGTTCTCTCTTGATTATTGATCTATGGATAATATGAATTTGGGTTGGGCTTCTTACTAGCCTATGATCTCAATCATAGTTATAGAAATGTTTGGGTTGGATACATATCTCTCCATACTTTCCCTTGTAATTATTTTAGTTTTATATAATTTTTATTCTTTATATAAAAGGGTTCAATATACCTTATATATGTGATGTATTTGGATATGTGTGGATATAATTAGCTTTTTTTTGGGTAACATAAAATTTTATTTATATAAAGTGTTATATATTAATATATTTAGAAAAAAATAATTAATTTAATAGAATATGATTCAAAATTAAATTTCTATAAGCATGAAAACATATTGGGATTTCATTATATGTAAAGATTTTTTGAGATTTAACAGTTACATATGATATGCATTGGATGAATATGGTAATGGTTAGACTAAGAACACCTTATAAATATTAAGTGTTGGATTTCTTCCAAATTGAACACATTTCAACACCACAATCATATAAATGGGTAGGTCATTCCAAAGATAGGGTACCTTGGATTATCTTATATAATATATTTTATGTATGGGTGAACCTAAAAGGATTAGGTGAACATATTAAATTGTAAGATTTAGGTTACACTTAATTGGGTGATCATAATAGGATTTGGTGGTCAAAGGAATAAAATTAGGATAATCCATTTGATGAATTGGGTAAGGAGTTTACCACATAACTATCTAAGATTCATATGTGAACTAATTGACATAATTTCCTTCATAAATAGATAAATATTGATAGAATTTTTAAAGTTACTTAGTATTTATTAAAATAACCAAATGGATATAATAAATGGGGTTATCTTTTTTTTTTGGAGTAATTTTAATTATATAACTTATTGAATTGATATAAAACATGGTGTTTACCCAAATATATGTATTTATATTAATAATATCACGCTTTGGGAATATAATTTTGAGATCTTTTATAATTTGGAATTATTTTTTAAATTGATTGGTTTCTAAGATTGAGAAGTGTTATCAAGTATAATTATTTATGAAATAATGATATAAGTATGATAGAAATAAATTTCTCTAATTTTAAATCATAGATATTAGATACTAAGTTTTTATTACACATTTGGTTTGATAAAAAAAGACTTATAAATTGGATAGATTTATAAAATGAGGATAAGATCTATGTATTATCAACATACCAAGAGTTGTTTCATTGGAAGTTAACACTTATGATCTAAGTGTACTAAGTGGATTAATTATATAACTATAAAATTATTACTATATTCTATAAATAAATAAAAATTTGATATCAATATATTGTTTGTCCAATAAGAAATGTTTTCGATGATTAAAGAAAAATTTGTTCTATATACATCGATGAAATTTTTTATGACATTGGGAATATAATGAATATTTTATAATTTCTTGATATGGATAATCTAGTCTATAATATTCAAGATAATAAGGTAAAATTTGATTCAAACACCAATTATCTTTGGATTTTTTACCTTAATATAAATGATAAATTCATTCAAATAATCTATAGATAATGATTACTTATTTCATTTGATTGTGAATCATTTGATAGATATAGATATTGTTTATTGTTAAAAATAACAGGAGAAACTTTTAGTAAAAAAAGGGATAATGATAGTGGACTATTGGATCTAATACATATTGAATTATCCATAAGAAATTGGTGTTTATTAGTACTTTATAACCTTTTGAAGAATTCAGTTTGTGAGATTACATGTTTTTATGAGAAAAAAGATTAAAACCTTGGAAAAGTTTTAATTCAAAAATGAAGTAAAAAAATAAACTATGAAAAAGTATGAATATTTTAGGAATAGTTTCGGGTGGTGAATACTTAGATCAGGAATTTACCGACCATATGAGAGATTATGGAAGTGTTTCATATATAACTTCTATAATATTATATTGGAATGGTGACTTTGAGAGGAGGAGTTATGTGTTTTTGTACATGGTTTAATTTATGATGAGTCAGTATGACCTTCTTATATCATTATAGGGATATACTGTGGAATATGAAACATTCCTACATAACTTCATTATATCCAAAGTAGTCATAAAGGTTCGATATTAGATATAGATCAAGAGGTATCCTAATTTTTATTTTAAGAGGATTTGGGATAGTATATTCATCAACGGGAAGTATGTAGAATGTAATTAGAGGAATGTATATGCTAATGTGAATAGTTTTAAAATGAATAAGGATTAAATTAAATTCCACATACCAAGACTTCTACTAGATTAAAGATAATGTCACTAGAAAAAATGAAGAACTTCCAATTCCTTGCTATAGAAAAGGCTAAATCCAGGAGATAAATTTTCTAATAAAAATTAAAATTTCTAGGATTCAATTATAACCATTGAAATGAGTGAAAATTACATTATAAAGACAAAATAAAGAGATATTAATGACCCAAAAAAATTTATAATTCATGGGATCACTCAATAGACACATAAAATACTAGAAAACACATTTACATGCTAATTAATAACCCTTATCTAAAAATTAGTTAGATTCTATATTAATGGTGATTTTATTTATGTCCCATCTCTCTATAAATGTTTTTCATAGAAAGTTCACAATTTTACAAGTGGATATAAAATTTTATTATAGACCACTAGTGATTTGTATGTCAAGAAGTGTGGGTTGGTCCAATTTGAATAATAATTAGGCTAAAAAATTTCAAGCCCAAAAGTATTCTCTTTAGGTCAAAATTTTTTCAATATCATTCCCTCCTAGTTAGATATAATTTTCCAAAAAACCCATTAAATAATCATAATTTATGTGTGGATATAAGTATATAATGTTGGAAATTTTAGAAATGCCACAAAAATTATCATTTAAATCAATATTTTAGGAATTTTTCTTACTCATTCAAGTACTTTGAGTGGACCTTCAACTCATGGTTTTAATTTGATATTTCTTTTTGATAGAAATATATCCTTGAAATTTTGAATCCATAATTTGTCTCTTGGTTATAAAATGGAAATATTTTGATATTTTTAGCTCACCTCTAATATGATTTATTATATTTCTCTATTTAATCTATAATGGACACATGAAATCTCTTTATTAGAATATATTTCTTCTCTATGTAAATATTTACCCAAAAATAAAAGAGGTGAGGAGAAATATTATATAGGATTGATCAGATTTATTCCATAAAACACTTCAAATAGATAATTTTTAGTGGTAGAACTATGATACATTTTTTATGAATATTTATCTTGTTCAAACTAAAAACCTCAAACTCTCATATTCTTGTACACCAAGGATATTTTAATGGATCCCAAAGTATGATTGGTCAGTTCCACTTTCCTATAAATTTTAGGATGATAGAAATGTCTGAATAGAATAATCATTCCAAATTCCCCCCATAATTTCCTCTGAAAATGGTTTGGAAATTTTTTCTTTATCTAATACATTGATGTTAGGAATTCCATAGGGGAAAACAATCACATTAAAAAAATCTACAACTTTTACCGCATCCTAAATCTTACATAAAAGTATGAAATAATTCATCTTAAAAAATAAATAAATAAAAACCATTATTAAATCTTAAACTCATTGAGTCCTCAATAAATACATAATTAAATAAATGCTAATATCCTCCCATGGATGCTCTATAATAAGTAATGGAGTGTATAAACCAGGTTTGAAATGATTCCTTTCTCTTTAACATGTCCCGTGTAACTCCGTGAGATTTAAAAAGAAGAAAATTAGGTTTGATATCATATATTACACACAAAATTTATCTTATATGAGAATGTTACACCCTTAAAAATTTATGATATATTTCATTTCAAATAAATTTGGTCTCTTCGATAGCTTGTGGAATATGCGACCCTGAGTCTAAATGAAAGGTAATATAGTTTAAAATTTTAACCTAGCCATTAAATTGGGGGGGGGGGTATTAATATTAATAACCGAATAATGAAAATTATGCTTATTTATTGTTTATAAATAATATAATAATCATTTAAAATAAAAATAAATGTTTTCTAAAAAACTTTATTTTTTCTAAAAGGTGGTTTAGTGACGCTTTGCACATATAATTTAAAATTAATTTTTTACCACTTCTAGAAAATGTATTTTAAAAAATTATCTTCATTTTTTAAATTTACATATCAATATTATCTTAGGGTACATTTTCTGGATTTTTCTAAAATGTTTTATTTTTTCATGAATAGTGAAGGATACCGATTTTTATCAAAAACTGCCTTTTAATTTAAATAATTTTCAGGGTTAAATTGTATTTCAAATTGAATATAAAGTAAAATTAGTACAATAATATTATAATTTAACGTATTTGGGTCATTTAAATATATTTAATTTTGAATTTTTATATTAAAACCTTCTATACTTATGAGATTTTTCTCTTTGGAAACCCGCTTTTTGGTTGCGTTTGTGGGTATAATTTAAAATTGGATTCTTCCAATTATTTTAATTTAATTTTGAAGAATTGATTTGATATTTTATTCATAATAATTTATATTATATAATAATTTCAACTTAATTTTTGACCATTTTTAATAGTAAAAGAAGTAAAAAATTAATTATTGTGGTTAAGGTAAAATTTGATTTACTAAGGGGTTAAACTGAAAACTAAGTGTTAAAATTACCTAAAAACTTTTCTAACACCAATTTTATGATTCTATTTAGAACTTATAACCTATAATGTTCAATAATGATCCATATTTGGGACTTTTTGTATTTGAATAGCATGGGTACACTTTATTCTTTTCAAAAATTATGTGTGTGTCCTCTCCTTCACTTATAAATGGTCACTCCCACCCTTATATTATTCACACCTCTAAAGCCATTTTTCTATACAAAAAACCACCAAAATATATCCCTAAAATCCTTATACACATTATTGAACTAATTTTATTCCAAAAATACCAACCATATGGTTCTTAAGAGGAGATCCAATAGATACTTCTCTAAGAGAAGGTAACTATCTTAACGAAGATCTTTCATTTTATTTATTTTTTTCAACATTAAATTATATATTAAAACATAAAATATAATAAAAAATATATCCCATATACTAAAATATTATTATATTTATTATATAATATTTATCCTTCTCCTCCTCCATCAAATGTGGAAGAAATTCGACGATTGCGTGTGTGGAAGACTACCGCCTCGTGAACCGATGTAACTCGTTTTCTATAAACGCATATCAAGATTGTATATAATTATTTATTTATTGAAAATATATAATATTTATGATATTATTATACTTATTTAATTAAAATATCACACATTATTTCTTAATTTCTATTCTTTTTTAAATTACGATAATGTCACTCGTGTGTACCATGGACTACCGTCTCACAAAGCAATGTGATTTATTTTTCACTTACTCTTTACATGGAATGTAATATGGATAAATTTAATTAATATATTTTATATATATGAAATTATATTGATTCTAAAATTAATATATCACCTAATTTATTACCATTACACCCGTTAAGTGAATCATAATGTCGTTCATATGTACATACGGCCTACCGTCTCCATGAAGTGATGTGATCCATTATCCATGTTCAAATTTCACTAATGATTATATAATTGTATATGATGAAAAAAATATTATTGATAAAATTAATATAATTCTGTATATGGTGTAACTATATAATACTATCATGAACTATAACTTTAATGTTAAAACATGCTTGAGAAAACAAGGTAGTTATCACTAGAAATAATAGTTATAATGAATAATTATTAATAAAATCATGCTAAGATGTTATAAAAGGATAATATAATATATTATAAATATGAATATGGTTCTATTATGAATTAATAAAATTATTAAAACTATTATATAGAAGTTTAAATCACGTTCAACTAAAGAAAGTTTGAGGTAAGGGACTTCGTCTCAATTTCCCTTCATTGTGGCATATTGAAATGTTATGCACCTAATGTCATTTATTTGGTGTTTATACTACCCATTTAACATTTAATAAAATGATAATTCATGGTATTTAAAGTTTTAATTTGAATCATTTCATCTAAGGGTATTTTGGATAAAATTTACCAAGTAGTAAAGAATTTGATAACTCGATTTATTTTCATTGGGTTATGTTAATTCTCATTGTATTTGATGTTCTATGATTATGTGTATGATTAATTTTGAATATATTATATCTTATATCCACTTGTTTTATATGGATTTACATTTTATACACATTATAAATTCATTTATTAATTCTCACTTCAACGTTATGATTTTTAAGGGTTTATTTCACAATATCATTTTAATCAGCATCGTTTATTCTTGTATTTTTTTTAAGGGAAATTATTTGATCATTGGATAATAAAACCATTTAATTTTATTCTACTCTATTTATTCATTATTTTTTTAATGGTTATATTTTTACACTTTTGTGCTTAAAAATATTGAAAAAAATGTTTTTAATAAAATTCCACTCATTTATCTCTTCAGTCGAAAATCCTTTTTCTTCCAAATTTTTTTTTTAAAAAAATATTTTTAAAACTTGTTTTTAAAATTAGTAAAAATATTTATTAAAGTCGTTTTTACCCACTTTTAACATTTTAAAAAATGTTTTGAATGAAATCTTCAAGTTGTTTTCCAAACAAGGTATGTTTTTCTTTTACTGAATATAGCAAACCAAGGATTTATAAATAAATTGAATATTCAATGAATGAAACACCGAGTCTCTAGAAAACAAAACTTTTTTATAACCTAGCATATAAACATTATTTTTTCACCTCTATGATTTGAATTTCAAAAAAAACTAACATACACAGTTGTGTTCGGTAAGATATTTAGAGTTTGATTAGACGCACTTAATTTTTAGTGAATAGTAACATACCCTTATGAATAGTAATGTGAATAGTAATATGAAACTTATGAATAATAAATAATATTATAATTTTATTGTCTTAAGGTTAAAATATAGTGAGATCTTGATTAATTTTTCAAGGTGATATAAAACAAATTACAGTTTTAAAATTGTTATTTTTTGAATAAATTATGATTTTATTTAAAAATTAAATTAATCATATTTAGAAAATTATTTTCAATAAATGGAGTTCATTTTTGAATTAAAAACATCAAAGAATGGTTTGGGAGAATTTTTGGGATTTTTTTGAACTACTTGAATTTTTGATGAATAGTAAAATACGATAATTTATTGTATATATACATTATCAATTAAATTTACTATTACTAGCATCGTAGATGAAGTAAGAACATTTGTATCAAACTCACATACACTTATTACTATTATGGGTCACATGAATCAGCACTATTGGTTGTATTGAGGGAATTTTAAAAAATAATGAATAGGATATTCAAAAATCACCCCTCTCCTCCACTATAAAAAACCCCTCACTCCCCCTTCTATTCACTCATCTCAAGACTTGTTACTTTTCTAAATTATGCTCAAATATCCTTTCAAGTTCCTCCAAAATTTCCTTCAGCCCATGACCTCATAAAAATACCAAAACCTCTCCCCAAAAGAGGCTCTCAAGGAAATAACTTTAAGAGGAAAATTCCTCTTTTCATTTCTTTTTTTTCTGAGTTCCTTTCTTTTATTTTTCTTTCATAAAATCCTTTAATCCAAATGTTATGATAACTCTAGTACCTTACATATAATAGAATTTTGTTATTATAATTGAATAATTCATCATCACCTCTCATTTTCCCATGTTTTAAACTAGAAATGAAAACACTATCTAAGATGTGTTAATTTATCACATTCAAGGACGACGGTTTTTCAATTTCTATTACCGTCTTCAATTATAGTTGGAAAACTATTTTTAGGTTTGAACCAGAAAATAATATATGTATTATATCTTATTTAAGGTTATGGAATCTTTTTGTATACATAATATTAATTTATAAATCAAAATGAGTTCATTGTGAAAAAACTCCCTATTAAACCAAACAATTATCATCAAAGTTTTTTTAATGATTAATCTTCACTCCGGATAACAAAATAAATTTTATAAACATGAAATATTTAGGATTTTAAAAAATAAAATACAACTTCTATCCTAGAAAACCATTCTCATCTTACATGTTTATCCTTACACCTAAACCGGTCATGAATACCAACGAAGAAAATGGTCCCAAACAATAAAATTGAACCTATTACACCCATAAAGAAGGACATGGATGAACTTAATAAGGCTATAATAAATAAGTTACATAAAGAAGATTTTATGTAAATATTAATTAATGAATTTAATTTGGTTATCCAGGACACTAAGATCAATTGAATACCACCATCAGACTTAAGGTAAGGGTTTTTACCCGAACCTCCACTTTCATTCAGGTTCCTCTTATTCTCTACTTACCTCAATTAAATAATTATTTATTCATATGAACCACTAATATATTGTTTTTTAATGTTCCATATATATGTATCATCCAAAATCCTACTTCCATTTATGGGCAGTTATATTTTTAAAAAAGATCTTTCAAAAATTCTTCTTAAAATACAAGCCCGATTCAATGGAATTTCTAAATTTTTTACCAATTTTAAAGGGAACTATATAATATATTTTTATCAACAATTATATTTTTAAAATCAATAATTTTATTATTAAAATAATATCTTACTTCACTTCTATTTTTATTCAAATAATTTTCCAAAATAACTCTTCTTTTCACAGTAAAAGAGTATTTATCTCAAGAATTACTCAATGATTTTATAAGAGTATATACATCTATTTCAAAAATCTTGTTGATTATAATGTATTATTGAGATTAATATTTTATTATATAATATAACATATTTAATTTATTGGTTTTTGATTATTTTTAATGTGTATGTTCTATCTTAAAACCATTCTCCAATTTGCTCTGAATAGTTAGTCTTTATTATTAATGTTTGGGGAAAGTTATTTACATTTCATATGTTAGTTTCAATATGAATGTATATAATGTTTATGTTTACCCTCATTCATATGAAGAATAAATTGGAATTTTTATGTATTGGTTGGGGCCCAATATATCCCCTTGATTTATTGGTAGGTCTCGTGAGACAAACTACGGTCTCGATACAAGCCCTTGACAAAATGGTTATTTGTGGTCTAGGCACGAGGCCTTGAAGGTATGGGTATGATGTTAAAAATTATGCATTCCCAAATTATGAAACTAGTAATTGAAAGTTAATGTGGTTATTTGAGTAGTATAATAGCCATTATTATTCTTTATTATGACATTATTTATTCATCTCTTATTCCTTTCATATGGTGTTCATGTAAATTTTTAAAGGAATTTGTTTTTAGTTATTCACCATGCATAATGTTTATATTTATGATATCTTCCATTGTATTGATTAACCTTATTGAGCATTTTATCTCACCCATTTCTTATGTTTCATTATCCCTGGACATGAAGAGGTATTTTATGAATGACATAGAAGGATAACCAAGGAGTTTTGGATGTTGTCAAAGGAATTTATATATTGTTTTTTCATTCAAGTTTTAATGTTGAACATACATATATGTCTGGTTCTCCAAAAATACTAAATTATTCATTCCTTTGGGATATGAATTTCTTGTAATCATGCTAATATAATGAATTAAGGCCACAACTATGGGAAACTAGGGTCGGGTCTTTATAGTTGGTATTAGAGGAAGTTTAGTAGAAAACATAGAAACTAGATTTAGAAAATGTAGATTAGGGAAAAACCCCTAAGATAAACATTGAGGATAAAAAAGCAAGAACGTACTAGAATTTTGTTAAGCAGTATATTATGTGGATATTTATATAAAATATATCCATTTCTGTATATTACAAGTGGGCGCGATTCTGACACAAATGTACCTACAAGTAACAACTCTGACAAGGATTTTCAGGCTTGACCTGGGGTATACTGGTACATGACAATGGGTCTTACTGCACACCTGGTTTGACACTCCTAGGGGATATGATTAGGATTATTCAAATTTTATTTACAAACCATTATGAAGGAATTATATGTAAATTTTTCCTTAAAGAAACCATGTTTATGATTATGATATTAGCTAAGAATATGATTTCAATTTATGCTAAGTATTTTTCTAAGTTTATATTATACATTATGATTCATAACCTAATCTAGTGTATGCCATTATTTAGAAATGTTGCAAAGTGGAAGGAATGGAATTGCATGAACATGCATGTCCCATGTAGGGACTTAACTCCGATGCAAGATAATGATGCTGGATCTGGTGTTGTGACTAGTGTTAAGCAGCTTATAACTATACTGGGACAGTTAACTCAGGTTATCAAAAATAACCTTACCCATATGGAGCATCCAGATCTACAACAAATAGGAGCTATGTTAGACCGCTTTATGTGATAACAACCTCTATAATTTAATGGGACTACAAACCCATTCAAAGCGGAGCAGTGGATAAGTTCTTTAGAGAAGATATTTCTCACTTTGGAATGTAACAAAAGAGATAATGTTGTCATGAAAGTGTATCATCTATCAAGATATACAGATTAGTGGGGGTCTTTAATCCAAAACACAAAGGATGAGGAAGAAATATAAGAAATTTAATGGATGGATTTTATGGAAATATTCTTAGAAAAATACTTCCCTCATGAATAATGAGCAGATATGGAAAAGAAGTTTCTGAATCAAATGCAAAAAAGGATGAGAATGTTGCAATGTATGAAGCTAACTTCACAATGATAGAAAGACATACCATGATCTACACACTTAATCTAAGTAGCAATATTGATTGATTATTTGTTGGATTAAAACCATTCCTCCAAAGTGCTATAGTCTTCCAAAGTTTCTCATCATATAAAGATATATTCTCATGTTTTATCAAGATTGAAAATAATTCTATAAGTATTATTATTTTGAGGGAAAGAAAGAGAAGAGTAGGGCTGCTGAAAACTCTAGAAAAGGAAATAATGTATTGGGGAAGAAGGGAAGAATTGAAATTCCACCCTATGATAATTGTGGGAAGAGACACCTTGGTTATTTCCTGAATGGTATGGTTGTTTATTACATGTTTGGAGAAAAAGGCCACCAATCCTGGGATTGAATGGGAAGAAAGAATCTACCAATGTTCAATGCTAAAATTTCAAGGAGAGGGGACATTATGCAAATTATTTTCCTAGGTTTCAAGGAAACATTCCCCAATGAAGGACAAAGGAGCAAGGACAATCTTATGTGATCACAAATACTGATATTGAAGTTCCAAATGATGTGGTGGCAGGTATATTATTTGTTTCCTCAAAATTATCCAATGCTTTATTTGATTCTGGATTATTTCATTCTTTCATATATTCCTAGTTTTACAACAAAATTAGATATTTCCAATTATATTTAATAAGGGTGTTGTCAGTCAAAACTCCTAAGGGAAGTATCATTGAAAAAAATATGTGTCAGGTGGTCCCCATTATGGCATATAAATGTGCTTTATCAATAGATTTTATTATCATAACCATGATTGAATTTAATATAATCCTAGGTATGGATTATGTTTTGAATCATGATGAAAAAATATATTACAAGAAGAAGGAGGTTACAATTTTTGAGAATGATGTATAATCCCTTATCTTTATAGTAGAAACACCACCATATAATTCTTATCTAGATCTACCCCAAGAATCTCTAATGAATGAAATTATTAAGGATTATGAGAACTAAATATCTATAAGTAAGGAATGGAATATTCAAATTGAGTATGTAACTATTGTGAAATAATATATTGATGTATTTATGGAGTATTTACTTGGAAATCCTCTAGAGCGGGATGTTGAGTTCTCTATTAATTTAATTCCTGGTTCAAGGCCCATATCAAAGACTCCTTATAGAATGGACAGTATGGAATTAGTATAACAGAATAAAAAAAACTAGAGGAATTGAGTGATAAATTATTTATTCTCCCTAGTGTCTCTCTATGGAGAGAACCTATTCTTTTCATTAAGAAAAAAAGATGGATCTATGAGGTTGTGCATTGACTACAAGGAGATCAATGCTATAACAATAAAAAACAAGTATCTCCTACCTTTAATTGGAGATTTATTTGATCAAATTCATAGAACCCAATATTTTTCGAAGATTTAACTTCTATATGGATATCATTAGTTGCGAGTGAGGAAGGAAGATATTCCAAAGATATCATTTTTAGCCAGGTAAGGACATTACAAGTTTACAGTAATTCATTTTGGACTAACTAATGCACCCTATATCTTCATGGATCTAATGAATAGTTTTTTCAAGAAATATCTTGATGACTTTGTGGTGGTATTTATTGATGATATCTTGGTATACTAAAAAATCTATGATGACCACGAAAATCACTTGCACACTATTCTAAAGACTCTTAGAAGAAATGAAATATATGGAATGTTTATAAAGTGTGAATTTTAGCTTCAATAAGTTTCTTTTCTTGGACATATTTTCTCTAAGGATGGAATATTCGTTGATCCTGTGAAGAAAATGGTTTTTCAAGAATGGCCTACACCAATGAACATAACTGATATATGTAGTTTTATTAGTTTAGCTATTTATTATCAGTGTTTCATTCAGAACTTCTCCCGTTTGGCCAACCTGTTAACCAAGAATACTTGTAAATGGGTTAAGTTCATATGGAAAAATATGTGAGGAATGTTTTGAATAATTTAAGAGAAGATTAGTGAATTATCTAATCCCGACTCTACCATCGGGGAATGGTGGATTTGTGATCTATAGTGATGACTCAAATAAAGGACTTGGTTGTGTCCTTATACAGAATTATATAGTTATTGCATATGCATTAAGGCAGTTAAAAAATTGAACAAAACTATCCTACTAATTATCTAGAGTTAGATATTGTGATCTTTTCTCTAAAAATAGGAATACACTATATATATGGTGAAATATGTGAGACATATACAGATCACAAGAGCTTAAAATATATATTCTCATAGAAAGAACTCAACATGACGAAAAGGTGATGGCTCGATCTACTTAACTATTATGATTGTTACATAAAATACCACTCAGGAAAGGCAAATAAGGTAGTTGATGTATTGAGTTGAAAAGATCATGCAGTTTTAATCAAAATGAGGATTGAAAGGGATCCTGTATTCATGGATCTAGTAAGGATGGACATGGGAATTATCAAACAAGGTGAAACATCATTACTTTTTCAAGTGGTTGAATAATGATATTTGTTGGAATTAATTAAAAGTTCTCATCTTGATGATGAGAATCTTCAAAATAAAATTAGTGCTTTGGATGATGGGAAGTTGAAAGACTTCATATATGAAGATGGAATTCTGAAATTTGGGAAGAGGGTTTGTGTTCCAGCTATAACTAAGCTAAAATGGAGTCATTGGATGATTTACATAGTTCTAATTTCTCTATACACCCTAGTAGTACGAAAATGTATAGAGATTTGAAGGAACATTTCTGGTGGGACAACATGAAGTGGGAAATTGGTGATTATGTATCAAGATATTTAGTTTGTCAACAGGTGAAGACCAAAAGACAACATACTAGAGGAGTCATGCAACCTCTAAATATTCCTAAATGGAAACATGATTACATACTCATGGATTTTTTCACTGGATTGCAAAAAACTCCAAGAAACAATGATGTAGTATGGGTAATTGTGGATCGACTTACAAAATATGCACATTTCCTTGTTATATGGGAGGGTTTCCCACTAGAGTGCCTTGCATGGTTATATATCAAGGAAGTTTTAAGACTTTATGGAGCACATATTTCAATAGTTTCTAATCGATATCCTCTATTTACATTGAAATTATAGAAAAGTATTCATAAATCTTTGGATATTGTGCTTCGTTTGAGAACTGCTTATCACCCTCAAACTGATGGGAAATTAAAAATGACGATACAAACTTTAGAAGACATTTTAAGATCATGATCACTTGATTTTCAAGGTATGTGGGATCATTATTTACCATTTGTAGAGTTTTACTGCAATAATAGTTTCCATTCAAGCATTCAAATGACACTATATGAAGCATTGTATAGAAAGAGATGTTGTACACCAACATGTTGGGATGAAGTATGTGAAAGGAAGCTTGTGTATCTAGAGCTTGTGGAGGAAACAAAGGTGAAGGTAAAGACAATTCAAACCCATAACAAAGAATCTCAAAGCATACAAAAGAGTTATGTTTGAAATTGAAGGAAGGATTTGCAATTTCAAGTAGGAGATAATGTTTCCCTAAAAGTATCTCCATGGAAGGGTGTTGTAAAATTTGGGAAGAAAGGTAAACTGAACACTAGGTAAATTGGACCTTTTAAAATACTAGAGAGAATTGGAGATGTTTCATATCATTTGGATATGTCTCCTAACCTATCTAAAGTACACAATGTGTTCCATGTATCATTATTGAGAAAGTGCATGCTAGACCCAATGCATGTCCTCACTTCTGATGTTATAGAATTGGAACTCGATATATCTTACTGTTAAAATAATATCCGAGTTCTAGAAACTAAGGAACAGGTGTTGAGAAATCAGAAAAAATGATCGGTAAGGGTACTTTGAAAAAATCATATAATTGAATAAGCAACATGGGAGCCTGAGGATCTTATGAAGAAGAATTACCCAAATCTTTTTGTGTGGTATCATTCTAGTAATTTTGAGGATCAAATTTTTATAGGGGGGGAGAACATAACACCCCAATCATTTATAAATAAATTTAATATTGAATGCATGAAACACCAAGTCTCTTCAATACACCACTTTGTTATAACCGAGTTAGTAAACATAATTTTCCCACCTCTGTGATTTGAATTTTGAAAAACTGATATACAAGAATGCATTCAGTAAGATATTTAGAGTTCGATAAGACGAACTTAATTTTTGGTGAATAGTAACATGCCCTTAACAATAGTAATATGACCTTTATGAATATTAAATCATAATTTTATTTTATTGTCTTAAGGTTATAAGATAATGATATCTTAATTAATTTTTCAAGGTGATATAAAACAAATGATAGTTTTTTAAATGTTATTTTTCGAAAGAAATTATGATTTTATTTAAAAATTAAATTAATAATATTTAGAAAATTATTTTCTATAAATGGACTTCCTTTTTGAATTCTACACATCAAAAAATGGTTTGGGTGAATTTTTGGGATTTTTCTGAAATACTCAATTTTTTTATGAATAGTAAAATATAGTAATTTACCTTATATATACATCATTAGTTAAATTAACTATTCCTAACTTCATGGGTTATGTAAGCACACTAGGTTAGAACTCAAATTCACTTATTACTGTTATAGTTCTCATGAATCAACACTATTGGTTTTCTTGAGGGAAATAATAAAATAATGAATAAGATATTCAAAAATCACCCCCTCCTCCACTATAAAACTACCTCACTCCCTCTTATATTCACTCCTCTAAAGCCTTGTGACTTGTATAAATTTTTCTCAAATATACTCCCAAGATCCTCCCCACATCCAGAATCCCTTGGTATCATAAAAAGACCTAAACCTCTCCCCTAAAGAGGCTTTAAAGGAAGAAAACTTCAAGTGGTAAATTCATCTTTCATTTCTTTTTTTTCAAGTTCCTTTCTTTTCTTTTTCTTTCCTCACCTCCTTTCATCCAAATATTGTGATAAATTTATTACCATACATGTAATATAATTTTTTTATGATAATGGAATAATTCATCACTATCTCTCATTTCCCCTTCTTTTATACTAGAAATAAAGACATTGTTTGAGATGTGTTAATTTATCACATTCAAGGACAATGGGTTTTGAATTTCTATTACCATCTTCAATTCTGGTCATGAAACCATTTTTATGTATTAATCAGACTATAATATATTTATTATAGCTTATTTGAGTTTCTAGAATCTTTTTCTACACATGATATTAATTTATAAATCAAAATGAGTTCGTTGTGAACAAAAACCGTAAATTAACCCAAACAATTATCATTAAAGTTTTATATAATGATTCATCTTCCCTCCCAATAACAAAATTAATTTTATAAAAATGAAATATTCTGGAAGTTAAAAAATAAAATAAATCTTCTATTCTGGACAACCATTATCATCTTACAAGTTTATCCTTTCAAGTAAATCGGCCATGAATACTAAAGAAGAAAATGCTCACAAATAATAAAATTGAACCTCTTAAACCCATAAAGAAGTTCATGAATGAAATTAATAAGTCTATAATAAATCAGTTAAATAAATAATAAGTTCTTGAAATATTAATTAATTAATTTAATTTTTTATCCTAGACACTAAGATCAAGTGAAACACACCATCAGACATAAGGTAAGGGTTTTGTACCCGACTCTCCACTTTCATTCGGGTTACTCTTATTCTATACTTAACTCAATTAAATTATTATTTATTAATATGTAATCCTCAAAATTATGTTTTAATTTTCTATATATTTTTTCCAACTAGAATCCTAGTTTCATTTATGGGGATTTATATGTTTTAAAAGGATATTTAAAAAATTCTTCAAAAAATACTTCCCGATTCAAGGGAATTTCTTAAATTCTTACATATTTTCAAGGGAACTCTAAAATATGTTTTTACAAACCATTTTATTTCTAAAATAAATAATTTTATTATGAAAATACTATCTTACTTCACTTATGGTTTTATAAAAATACTTCCAAAAGAACTATTATTTTCAATGTAAAAGAGTATTTATCTCAAGAATTACTCGATGGTTTTGTAAGAGTATCTTAATCTATTTCAACACTCTTGTTGATTCTTATGTATTATTGGGATTAATATTTTATGATATCATATATGATATTTATTTTAATGTTATATGATAATTTTTACTATGGATGTGCTATCTTAAAACTATTCAACAATTTACTCCGAATGGTTAGTGTTTATGCTTAATGTTTGGGGAATGTTATTTATATTTCATATGTTAGTTTCTATATGAAGGTAAATGTTGTTTATGTTTATCCCCACTCATATGAGGAATTCATTGAACATATTAAATTATGGGTGGGGCCTTTTATATCCCATAGATGCATCGGTAGGTCTTTTGATGAAAACTATTGTCTTAGCACAAGGCCTAGACAAAATGGTTATTTATGGTCTTGGCATGAGGACTTGATGGTATGAGTATGATGTTCGAAATTATGCATTACCTCATTATGAAAATATTAATAGAAATTTCATGTGTTTATTCAACTAGTATAATACCCATGCATATGATTTATTATGGTAGTTTTTATTCAACTCTTATTCCTGCCATAATATATTGAAATTTATTTTTAAAGGCATGTGTTTTTAGTTATTCACCTTGCCTAATGTTTATGTTTATGATATCTTTCATTTTATTTATTACCCTTAATGAGAATTTTAGATCCCCCTTTCTTATGTTTCATTTTCCTCGGACATGAAGAGGTATATTATCAATGACATACATGGATACCATAGGAGTTATGGATGTTGTCAATGAACTTTCTATATTGTTTTTTCCTTTCAAGTTGTAATGTTGAACATATGTATGTATCTAGTTTTCAAAAACAACTAAAATATTTTTTAATTTCGGATATGATATTCTTGTAATCATTTTAATGTAATGAATTAAGGCACCGACTCTAGGAAACTGGGGTTGGTTCTTTACACTGAAAATGTGAAAAGAATATTTATTTTAATGTGTATAGAATATGGGGAATTTTCCACGGTCATGACCACTCAATGTTTTAAAGATTACTTTATAAGTTTAAATGTTTATTTTCAAAGAAAAATCCTTTCAAAATATTTTTTTAACTTTTAGTTTTAATAATATTTTCGAAGTAAAAATATTTATTTTATTAAATGATGTTTTTAATGACATTTTTATAGCGTTTCTATTCATCAATGACAAAAACCCTTTATTTTCGTTATACTATACAAGGGATAAGTTTCATTTATACCATACTTATTATTTTTAGGGATGTTTTATGATCATGTTGACCAAGTAAAGTTATTACATTCACATTATTGATTCATTTTGGTAGTCATTAAGTTTCCCTTGAAATATTCACTTTCATGTAATAATTTTATATTGAACATTACATTTCTATTAAATAAAAATATTATTTATATCATAGAACATATTATTAACTAAAAATTTAATATTTTTATATATGGTGTTTACATTGAAATTTATTGGATTATTTAGGGAAATATTGATAAATTTTTATTCTTTACTCAATATGGATATTTGATAATAAGGCACATTATTCATGAATTAAATAGATTATTCTATATATTAGAAATTATTTGGATAGGTAGTTACCAGTGGTTCCTAGTTATAGATATCCCCTCGATGAATTCGTAGTCTCATGAGGTAAATCAGTTGGTTAACCTTAGTTAAATTCGTTTCTTGTGTATATATACCAATCTGTTTTAAACGGTCTTGTGAAAGGTCTTGATAGTAGTGGTATTATGATGCCAAATATCATGACGTACAATAATTAATCATTTACTTCATTAATAATTAAGTTATTATTATACATTATATTTTCACAATGATATTATCTCTGGATGTATTTCATTATGCCTTTATTGATTAAATGGAATGTGTATTCAATTATTTACATTACCATATTGATTAAGCCTTATCTATTCCTGAAAGTCAAGTTATTTAAATGGCATGTGTGTTCAGTTATTTACCTTCACATATTAATTATTACTTATCTAATAATAATATTTAAATTATTTAAATGTAATGTGTGTTCATTTATTTACTTTTCCAGGTTGATTATGATTAATGATAGCTTCTGGTATACATAACTCCTTGCAAACATCTGAGATCATCCTTATTTTATTTTCTTTCCCAAGAATCTATGAAGTGTAATATGAATGATATGAAAGGATATTCTAGAGGGAATACTGTTATTCTCGAAAAAAAATGTTTTAATTTGTGTTTTCAAATGTAATACAAGACTCAAGTATGTATCTATTTTACTAAGACAATGAAACTATTTGTTCCTTTGAGATGTGATCACTTGTATCTTATGCTAATGTAGTAATGTAACCATCAAATCTGGGATACTGGGTTTAGATTCTTTACAGTTGGTATTAGAGGAAGATTTATAGAAACCTTGGAAACTATATTTAGGAAAATACAGATCAGGGAACATAACCCTATGATAGAAATTGAGGATAAATATAGAAGAACATTATAATGTTTTGTTAAGGTGTATATTGTGTGTTTTTTCAAGGAAGTATATCCTTGTTTTGAAACTAAAAGTGGAAACGGTTCTTGCAAAAATGTATATAGGGGTAATAACTCCAAAAAAGGGTGTTTTGGTCTTAACTCGATCATTGCCTAGTAGAAGACAACATGCCTTATTATACACTTAGTTTTACACTCCTAGGAGATATGCTTTATATAATTCTCTTTTATTTAAAAACATAAAGTATATGAATAGATGATGAAAATGAATAACCAAGGTTAAACCAAAGGTATCTTAGATTGAAAAGAATGTGTCATGATTTATACATCCTTTAAATGATTAAATGGTTTTCCAACGATGATTTTTTTTGCTCGCATTATGTTTTTTGGTTTTATTAAATGACTCTAACCCAAAGGAATTAGGTTAAAATTGAATATAAAGAAAAATGTGGTAACTATGAGAAACCTAATGGGATGATGAGGAGAGTTAAAGATATCAGGATTATGATTAATTAATTATCCTAAAACATTATTCAAAGTCTATACCTTAACCAACTCTTAGACTCACCAAAGAAGAGAGTGATGGAATTTGCTAAGAGCTTGAGTGATTGAGACCATGGAGGAAAAAAGTATCAATTTACTTCATGTCAGAAATGTGGAAAGAGACACCTATGAATGTTTCTCAAAGGAATCGGAAAAAAATTACATGTGTAAAATAAGGGCATAAAGAAATTAATTTTTGATGAAAGATGAAGGGTATGGTGGTATGAAATAAATTTAATCCTAGGGATCCATTTATAGTTCTTTGACTTAAATATAGGAAATCTAGGAATTATCTGAGTCAATTCCATTTTCTAAAGTTAAACTCCATGACCAATGAAGGAACTATGTTGAAATAAAATTGTGAAAGTATTTATGTATTGGGATTCAATAATTTAATTTTAGATGCATTTTTACCGATGGTATTTTGGTTATATCAGTCATGAAACATATCAGGATTTTGTTAGATTTTATATTCATATATGCCTTAATTAACTTAAGAGTTATGGATGCCATCATGGTTTTATGAGTTTAATATTGATCATATGTTCAAAGAATTAAACACCCCTTTTTAGGTTTTGTGTGATGAGAGTCTTCCAAGAGTGGGGATATTTTTGGAAAAATTTAAGGGAATAAAAACCATTATTTTAGTATATGTTTAAGTAAAAAGGTTATGAAAGGAATAAATCCCATAATTTTCTGGGCATAATTTTAAAGGTATTGGTAAACTTTAAGTTTTATATTATCTTTGATGTTTTAGTAATTATGGGTCATTGCACTTTGGTAATTTTATAGGATTTATATTAATATGGTTTAAAAAAAGGAAAAAACAAATGTATGGAGACAAATCATCACATACAGCAAGATCGCAAGGCCTGAATCCATAACCAAAAGGTGAAAGTGTGTTGTACCAACCACTAGCCTATGTGATGGTTTGGTTAATATATCATTGTTTTTAATTAAACAATTTCATGGATAAATATTCATGTTGAACTAGTGGTGTTACTATTGAGGTTTAGATATTAAAGTATAATATTGGATAACTTGTGTTAACAATATCAATTTTTTAAAAAATTTAGAAATAGGAAGAAAGTATTGTCACTCTTTTATGGATATTATTATCCGTTAAAAGTTAATTTTAGTGATTTTGGCATAAAAACAATTTTTGGATATTTATTTCTTAGAGTAAGTGATGAAGTAGAAATTTATGTAAGCACAAAAAATGATGAAATTATGCTTATGAAATAGAAATATATCATGTAAAGAATATTTCCCTATATTCTTATATAGTAAAAGAATTCCTCAATGTTAGTAAAAAATATCTTGAAAAAAAATTATCCTATTACCATCATATCAGATGAATATAAAGGTATTTTAAATCATCACAAATTTATGGTTTTGAGGTCCTTAACTTTCTATCGACCATTAAATTTCTTGTGATCAGTGATCTCAATCACTCTCTATAATTATTTAGGCTTTTCTTCCATGTCCATATCATCACTTGTAGACCAAATTTTTCATATTTGGAAACCTAGTATGTGTTATTCTTGATGATATTTTTACTTCCATTTCTCTCTCAATATAAGGATGTTTTATTAACACTTATTACAATGTGGGTTTACAATAAAGGGATTTTCAAATGTCAAACCCTTGATTACCGAGATCTAGATTAAATTGAGATGATGCAATTTATTTAAGGGGGTACAATGTAACACCATGAAATTTAAAAAAAAGAATTGTATTTTAAAGAGTATATGACATTAAACACTATGATTATATGATAATGTAACACCCCAAGACTTTATGATATATTTCTTTTTAAATAAATTTGATCACTTCAATAGCCCGTGGAACATGAAATCCTGAGTCTAAATAAACCAAATATAATATACCATTATAATATATCTATTAAATTTTCAAGTGTTAACTATACTAAATAAATTATTAAAACTATGGTTATATATTTTTTATAAATAAAATAAGAATCATTTAAAAAATGTTTTTTCTAAAAAACCATATTTCTTCTAAAATTCTATTTAGTCGTGTTTTGCGCATATAATTGAAAATTAATTTTTAACACTTTTAGAAAATTTATTTCCTATAAGGAATTAATTTTTTAAATCATCATTTCAGAATTATCTTATGGTGAATATTTTGGATTTTCAAAAACGTTTAATTTTTCGATGAATATTGAAAAATACTGATTTTTATCAAAAACTGTTTTTTCGTTTAAATAATTTACAAGGTTAAATTATAACTTATATTGTTTTTAAAGTAATATTAGTTAAATTATATTATAATTTAAATAATGTAGGTCATTGGTATCAATGTTTTATATAATTTTTATGTTAACAGTTTTTATACCTATGAGAATTTCCTCTTTGGAAACTTTCTTTATCGTCACATCTGCAAGTATAATTTTAAATTGTATTCTACCAATTCTATGAATTTAATTTATAAAATGTATTAAATATTTTGATTAATTATAATTTATATTATATAATAATTTCCACTTAATTTTTTACCATTATGAATAGTAAATGCAGTAAAAAATAATTATCGTGGTTAAGGTAAAAACTGATCTACCATGGGGTTAAACTAAAATAAATAAGGGTTAAAATGACTTATAAACTTTTCCAACACCTATTTTATTTTCATATTTCAACCTTTTAACCTCTGAGGTTCAATAATTTCCCATTATGGATCCTTTTTTCATGTGAAAACATGGGTACACTTTATTCTTTCAAAAATTTAATTTATGCCCTCCCTCACCTATAAAAGGAAAATTTATTCCTACCACTCAATCCATTTGGCTTGAAAAAAAACATGAAAATATAATTAACCAACATCCTTAGACACATTAAAAATATTATGTTCTTTGAAAAATACCAATCCTAGGGTCCTTAAGAGCGGATCCAAAGGAGTTTTCTCTAAGAGAAGTTAATTGTCTTAACGAAGCTCTTTCATTTTCATTCATCTTTTGCCATATTAACTGATGTATTAACACTTTAAATATAATAACACCAGTATGTAGAATATAATTATATGTTATTATGTTAGTGACATAATATTTATCCATGTCTTCCTCCATAATATGGGAAATGACATCGTTGATCTTGTGTATAGAGGACTACTGGCTCGCGAACCGATGTAACTCATTTTCCATGAATGCATCTCATGATTATATATAATGATGGATTTAATGTATATATATAATATTCATGAAATTATAAAACTTATTTAATTATAATATCACATATACCTTCTTAGTTTCCATCCCATTTAAATTATGATAATATCACTCGTGTGTACGGTGGACTACCACCTAACAAAGAGCTGTGATTCATTTTTCACATACACTTTACATAGAATGTAATAAGGATAAATTTATTGAATATATGTGATATATATGAAATTATTTTTACTATATCAAACTAATATATCACTTATATCCTTACCCTTTCACCCATTAAGGAAATTATAACATCGCTTGTGCGTACATATGGCCTATCATCTCCATTAAGCGATGTAATCCATTGTCCATGTTCAAATTTCACTAATGATTATAAATTATATCTAATGAAAAAAATTATATTTATAAAATTAATATAATTCGGTATATAATTTTGGAATCACCTAAAAACCTTAAAAATTGGATGATATATTGAATAATTAAAAAAAATTAAAGAAAAAAATGGGATTTCAGGTTAGCCTAACACCTTAATAAAAAAAACCCAAATCCATAATTATTATGGATTCCTATAGGGTCCAAATTGATATGGTGGTTTTAATATACTAGGGTATGCCAATTGGGAAGTATAATGTGTATAAAATTTTGAAAAATGAAGTATTTATAAAAGAAACAAAATTAATTTTTAAATCTGGAAATGGGCTCACGGTTTGACCCAAATTTTGAAAACCCATCATTTTCCACCAAAATGAATGGGAAACCCCAAAAAAAGTAAGAATGAAAATTAAATGAAAAATAACTTTAATAGAAGTAATTTATTTGACAATTATCCACACCATAAAACTTTCTACCCTCAGAAAGCCACAATAAGGGAAAAATAAAAAACCAAACCCAATCGAAAGGCCGAAATGGACTCATTTGCCATGTTTCGCCCACCCCCAAAAGGCCAAAACACCTCCAATTGGTTAATCAAGTAAGGAATAATCTCACCAACCAAAACACACACAACTTCCTAAAATGATCAAGAATATTCAAACTACATCCCGAAACAAAACACCTCAAGCACTATCCGAATAAGACTCAAGAAACATACCTGGAATGAACAATGAAATGAACAAGGTCATCACAATCTTACTTCAACAAAAATATTGGGCACACTCTAATCCTGGCGTTTACTCAAGGAGGAAGTTAGATGTTAAATAACTCTGAATGGGATTACTTATTTTTAGTCTACAATAGGGAAAAAACCAAGTTACTGATATGGGGAGACACATATAGACTCCCCCCATAAGGGTAAACTAATTTTTTTTCCGAGATAGAATCGGGACACTAAGAGGGGGAGGCCCGAATGGACTCCTGACATATGGGGTATACTTTCATTAAAATTTTCCAAAATAACGTACATAAAACTCATAGTGAGTCTCCCCGCCATAAGATCCAACCATCTTAACTGACCAGCATGGGCCAACAGGAAAAAACCCCAATATTTAAATAGTTGGCATGACCATACAGTTATACCACATAGTTTTGGAAAGCATGCACTGACCATGTGGAGAATTCTATCCAAAGGTGAAGCTTTTTGCGGTTACAGGGGCTAAGGTACATGGTCGTGCGGAGAACTTCTGGTAGCTATTATCTCTTATCACACAGTTTCCTAGGTTGGTGCACGATTGCTACTAACTGAACACAAACCATGCTCTTCAATCTACCTTCCCCAAATTTTATCCTTTTCTCTAAAAATTCAAAGGAAACCCAAGAGAATAACATGAACTCATTCTATAACATGGAAACGAGGTCCTCCCACCTCTACCAAAGAATAGGAACAACTGTAATAAGATTATTAAATAGAAGGTTTAATCTATTCTCATCATTCATATTGATGATAGAACTTTAACCAAAGGTTTGAATGACACCAGGATTTCCCTTGACTATGCTCCAGCTTCTCTCTGAGACCTATGGCTAGAGCTGAAATGATTGACTCATATTTGGCCTTATAGTTAGGCTTTGGAAACCCCCTAAATGGAACTTCTCCTTTAAATGACATGAAAACTATACCCTGATCCCAGATGGGTTCGCCAAGACATAACACATTCCAAACTCACTTTACCCTAACCCAACATTTCACTAAAACAAGTTCTCAGAAGACACACACACATCACCCCTTGTTTCTTCAGATGAGAAATGTAAATAGGAAATTATATATGGAAACACCTTCCTCTAAACATAGGATTTTAGAATTACCTAAAGGGAGACACACATACAACAAAACAAAGACTCTCATAAGATTGCACAACCTTCACCCTTACAGTAAAATGAACACACAACATCGCAAGGCATCACCAAGAATGACCATTAAGAATAAAAAAAACAAAAGGATAGTGACCTTATGATGAGTCCCAAATAGAATACGATTATAGAAAGTGGCCATAACAGCCTATCATGGCCAAATTTCCCACACTGGTGGTTTAATGTGAACCCCTGCTTCGAAGAGACTATGAAGAACCCAGAGGCCCTCTTAGATACCATCCACACTAACAACCCCAGAATATTGTCACCTTTGATGACTCATGTAACTTAAGAAACTAAGGTCTATTACAACCTCCCACGACACACTCTTGCTACAAGAGGGTCTACAAAACCAAGAGAGGAAATGGTGTAGACTCAATCTCCAATGTTCAAGAAAAACATTCCTTATATAGATCAATTGGAGGATATTCCAATGGCGAAACAATCCGGGTTGCACTTGAGTTGTGCACTAACCCTTAATGGGGGAATGCCTTATCCCACAAGAAAACCCAAGGACCCAACCAAGACGGTCCATTGATCAATAAATACCAGAAAACAGAATCGAACACATGAGGGGAACCACCATAAAAGAATCCCAAAACATTTAAAAATAAGAAGACCACTAACTAGACCTTCAACCCAGTTTACCGACTAAACACAAACCAAAAACACCATTAAAATAAGAGGGGTTCTTGGAATCGAAACATCACACAAAAACAATATTTCCAAAAACACATAAGACACACCATCCCAAACTAGTCATCAAGGCATCATGTTCTCCTTTAAAATCATATCTTTGAAAATAAATGGTTCGGAGGTTAGCACATCCACCAATGGTACCCCTAGGGCCTCACACATGCATGTTTCCATGCCACACTAGGAACCCTCATAATATCCATCCTGGCACTCATCCAATCATGCCATTTACCATCCATCATCCCATATAACCCATTGCATGTGGTCTCTCATAGAAATACCTAAGGTTAAAACAAAAATTTCTTCCACTTTTCAAAACCAAAACATTCAACTGATACTTCTTTTTTCTCAAGACCGTTATCAATGAAATAAAAACCCATTTTACATCTTAAAAAACTTTTCAAAAGATCTGAAATCATTTAATTAAAACTCACTTTCAATTCAAGAACATTAATTTTAAAACCCATCATCCCATTTCAAAACACTTCTAATTTCATGACAAACTCCATTTCATAAATCCCTATTAAATTGGGAACTCAACTCTTCTCATTTTAAAACCAGATTTCAAAATTTCATAAAACTTTTCAAATGATCTCTAGTTACCAAATCAAAATACTTTTCCAAACTCCACACATGACCTCCAAAACATTCCATCCCATTAAAAAACCTTTTAATAGTTTAGTAAACTCTATTAGAAACACTTTTTCAAAACCAACTTTAACATAGTTCTGTCTTTTAAAAAAGGTGTAAACAAGCCATTTTCCATATCAAAACAATTCTGAAAATTCATTTCTACCATTTTAGAAATCAATCAACTTCTTCTTTACTAAAAAATAGTTTCACACAAGTTAAAATTTCTTAAATCAAGTCATTTTTTCTTTAAAACAAAATCCTAATATTTTAACATGAAGAGACACAAGATAATGTGAGAGGAAAATAGTTTCTGTGGGTGACTTGAACATATGGTTGACGATCATATGTCAATCACTTCACCATCACAAAGAATGTTCTAGGAAAATATCCTCAACTCCACATTGCTTGCCAGGCCCTGAGAGCTTACTGATACCATTATCCCAACTATCTTTTCATTTCCCCAAAACATCATCAAACTAAGAAAACCAAAGGACTCGGACAAATCCTGACTTACCCTGGTGACTTGAATCATGTCATGAGGTGTACTAGCCAAGCACACTACTCATAATCAGAATGTCAAGCCCTGAAAATCCTAACTCCAGGATATCCCGACTTGATTTTTTTCTATGCTTTCTGAAAAAAATTATAATGGCCTAGGTTAATATTTTTTTTTTAAAAATACACCTTAATGGAGGCATCTCCGATGCCGCCTTTTCCCAAAAACAATATTTTTTTCTATTTTAATTATGTTTTTTATATATTTAAAATTTTAATGTTTTATTATTATGTTGTCATGGTTATATATATATATATATAAATAAAAATTAATGTTTCAAATAATTTATCTTTTATTCAAGTACGTGACTTTGTTAAACTATAAAACATAAAATATAAGACCGATATGAATGAAATTTTAAACATTGATTAAACATACAATAAGTAGTTGAAAATAAAAAAAATTCTTAAAAAATGTTGATAAAAAATAATTTATAAGCTTTATAATGCACTTACTTGAAACTTACAAATGTTTCAAGTACGTGACTTTGATAGCCTCTATAATATAAAATATTATAAAAATGTGAATGAAATTTTAAACATTGATTAAACATATAACACGTAGTCAAAAATAAAAATAATTTCTTAAAATATTTTGACGAAAAATAATTTATAAGCTTTCTAATCTACCTACTTGAAACATAAAAATGTTTCAAGTACGTGACTTTACTAGACTATGTAATATAAACTATAAGACCGATATGAATGATATTTTAATAATTGGTTAAACATATAATAAATAGTTTAAAATAAAATATTATTTCTTATAAAGGTTGATGAAAAATAATTTCTAAGCTTTTGAATCCACATACTGGAAACTTAAAAATGATTCAAGTATGTGCCTTTTCTAGCCTATATAATATAAACTATAAGACCGATATGAATGAGATTTTAAACATTGATTAAATATATAACAAGTAGTCAAAAATAGAAATAATTTCTTACAAAATATTGATAAATTATAAATTATAAGCTTTCTAATCCACCTAATTAAAACTTAAAAATGATTCAAGTACATGAATTTTCTAGCCTATATAATATAAAATATAAGACCGATATAAATTAATTTTTAAACATTGATTAAACATATAACAATTAGTCGAAAATAAAAAGAATTTCTTACAAAATGTTGATGAAAAATAATTTATAAGCTTTCTAATCCACCTACTTGAAACTTAAAAATGATTCAAGTACGTTCCTTTTCTAGCCTATATAATATAAAGTTTAATACCGATATGAATGAAATTTTAAAAATTTATTAAACACATAAAAATTAGTTTAATTTTTAATTTTTATTTATATGGGTCTTATAGTTTATATTTTATAGGCTTTCAAAGTCAAGTAGGTGGCTTAAGATTCTCCTCAACATTCATTATTTTATCTCTCACTTATGAGTTACTTCTCTTACATTTCTATCATTATCATTTATTTATTTTATTTACGAAACTCTTTATTTTCAACAAATTTTTAGATTATTAGGCTATATTTTAATTTTTTTTACATTTTAAATATTGTAGATTTTGTAATCTTTTAAAGTTATTTACATGAAATTTAATAATTATTTATATGTTTCAAGTAGTCAACTTTAAAAGCTACCAAATACAAAATGTGCCTAAAATATAAATGAAAATTGAAATACAGGATAAAAATATAAGAAGAGATAATAGAAATAATAGTATTTTGATTTCAGTAGACATAAAACATGTAAGTGAACATGTATAATCAATGACTATGTCTATGGCGAGGAGATACTGTCCCACATGGTGGTCTACGAATAGGATGTCTGTATGGAGTGTGCAGTGGAGTCTGATGACCTAGAGAGGGATGATCCTTGAGCAATGGAACGTTGACTGGTGCATCCTCTATCTATGTTTCAATGGGAGGAGTTATCAAATGCATCTCGTACTACCCTCTGAATCCTTCTCCCACTAGGGTGGTAGAAGGACCTGCCATCATCGCATTAGGTAACCAAGCCTACGATGGAGCTATACCCCAAGGCTGTGATGGATCTAGAACCTAAGGCTATGATGGATCTAGACCCCAAGGCTATGATGGATATAGACCCCAAGATGGAGAGAACTGTGGATATCCTGTCAGGAAAAACAAATCCCATGCCACCTGAGGCACATCCTGAATCAGCTGATCCTGGACTACTAGAGGGTCGAACTCTACCTATGGAATAGTTGAGGCCTCACGTGTAGAATGACACTATCTACTTCACTATGGTTGTGGCTCCTCAGAACCAGGAGCAACTGAAGGATGTTCTTTTGGGGAAGTAAACTCCTCTATTTGGTTTGGATGCTTGAAGATGCACTCAGAAGGCACATGAAAATATGCCCTCACCTCAAGGATTGTAGCATAGATGGATTCCTAGATAAAGACCCCCTCCTCCTCTTCATCGCTCATGTGAAAAAGCTACTCTATGTGACTACCCTGTAAGGAGATTCAAATTGAATTAGAAAATATTTCAATAAACAAACTAATGGAAATTTACTGACTTACCATCCTCTACATCTCAATGTCTGGTCGGGTAAGATACAATATAGACTTCAGTTTGTACCATGGATCATACTAAACCTGCTCTGAAATAAAGAATCAATTCATTGGAACACTCTAAATACGAAAATCTACATGTTTGTGCCAATAGTTGATAAATCAGGCATGTACTCAGGGCCAGTCTGCATCCTACCTCCCTATTAGCTTCATCCCCTGAAGCCGCTCTGTATGTCTCAACGAAAATGGAACCAGATGAGTACAAAAAAACCGGTGCATGAATCTGTTAGGATAATGACAATAAATAATATGGAATTGAATGATGGGAACTATAGCCATGGAATCCTTAATACCAACAGTGCAATATGCTAACAACTGGTCCATAATACTCGAGTATGGAAGCCATGAAATCTGAAATGACATGTGACATTGACAAAAAAACACCTAACTAAAAACCAAAATTGATGCTATTATTAAATATGTTAGACAGTGATAGATTTTATATACATACCTAATATGGTAAGAGACAGTCCAAATGAAGCCGATATACACCCAAATGTTGTCTCAAACCCGTATCGAAATTGTTTCATTGACACAACCTATAAAATATATCATTGATAGTGAAAAATAATGAGAAATTAAAGTCAATAACTCATAGTACCATTAGAAAACAATAGAAATTATTGATCATACTAGTGTCTACGCGGAGCATCATGCAGCACCTCCATCTCGATCGGAGGACAAGAAAGGTCAGGGCAGAATGTAGGGATGCGCTCCCATGCCCACATTTAGATAAGGATGACGCATTTCTAAAGACTTGTGTGGTCCCTACAGGATAGCCTGTATAATGCTCTGTACGTTTATGCAAAGCAGGATGATCCCTAGCTGTACATCCTAACCCGATCAAATTCCTCTAGTAGTGGTAGATACATCATGTGCACATGCATCCCTAAGTGATCAGTACACATGGTCCCGAAAATGAGCCGTAATATATATGCATGAGCCTAACGCATCACAGTATGCTTGTCATCATCATCGTGTAAATGTGGAATCTGTGCCTCCAACCAAGGCATAGATATGGACTCTCCATCTGTAGCCCTATGGTTGGACAAAATGTCAATACCTAACAAGCATTGAGCAAGGTCTGTCCAAGATACATGAGTGAGTCTAATAACGGGTCTCCCCTGGATAGGAAGACTGAGAAGCATTGCCACATCCTGGAGTGTAATGTTCATATCTCCCTCACGTAGGTGGAATGTGTGTGTCTCTGTTATCCACCTTTCAACAAGGGTAGAAAGTTGGTTATGGTCTTCAAATGTCAAATCTGATATGGGAAGTCCATAGAAGATAGAATAGTGCAAGTATGTTCTAATTGCATGTGGAGGCTCCCTGTGATGAAAATAGTGCACTCGACGCACCCTGATCGATTGATCTACAACACCATTTAGCACACACTGATAAATATGCGTATGTTTCTGAGTGAGTAGTATGGTATCATCCATCTACTAATAAACAAATGAAATGAGTCGTAAGTGTAAAATATAAATTTAACATTACGGTCAGCATAATGTTATGACATGTAAAATGAAAGACATGCCATGTTTATTCACATTGTTTTATGATGTTATTTTTACCAAAATAAATATAATTCTCTATGTCTTTTGTATTTGAATGAAATAAATACAACAAGAGTAAATAAGAGAAAAAAATAGATAATGGTAAAAAAAACATTTATGAATTTCCCCACATATGATAATTGTGGAAGTAAAAAAATTGATACATGTTTTAAGGGAATATATCTTAGAATAATGCATGATATTAATGTAAATAATATGTTATGGATACTTTTGAAGTGGAATTATTGATATTCTTGTGTGTTTTTATCCAAGAAATATGTTGTGAAAAAATATTATTAATTAAAATATCTTTGTAAGAATTTTATTAATTGATACATGATTTAAGAGAATGTATCTAGGTTTTTGGATTTTTTGTAAGGTTTTATGGTTTAGGTTTAGGAATTTTGGGTTAAGGTTTAGGTTTTAAGGTTTAGGGTTTATAATTTTTGATATTAAGCTTAAAGAAAGATGTTTTTGGGTTTAGTGCTCTGCTTTAGGGTTTTGGGGTTTAGAAAACCATGAAAAAAGAAGAGATAATAACATATAATTTACAATATGGGTTAAGTGTTATGTTTTTGTATTTATAAAATAAATTCTATAATCTAAGATTTTATTTATGGAATAAAGAGAATGTTAATTCTTGAAATCATGTATGTTTTTATTAAGGATTTAAGATTAATAAGGTATTTAGATATTAGGTATGTTTCACTAAGATATAACTTTTTGGAATAATGGAATACATATTTTTAGAATCATAGAGATAGTATTTCTAAATTATTGGGTCATGAATTTGGTTAGACATATTTTGGAGGAGTTTTATGATTAACTAATTATGGATTAGATTAAGATAAACCATGGTAATTACTAATGATGTTTTAAAAATTTATCTAATTATCTATATTGAATAACTTATGATAATCATTATGATACTATTATTTCGTTATATCAAAGTTTATTAAAATATCAGACATAGAATTTTATCAAAAACCATGGTAAATGGAATATGTTTTTGGGTTTATAATTCATCTTTTAGGTTTTCGAATTTAGAGATTAGGGTTTCTGATATTGAGTTTTAGGTCTAGGTTTTTTGTATTTTTTGTAATGTTTTAGGGTTTAGGTTTATGAATTTTGGGTTAGGGTTTAGGATTTAAGTTTTAAGGTTTTGAATTTGGATATTAAGGTTTAGTAATGATGGTTTTGGGTTAAGTGTTATACTTTTTGGTTTTGGGGTTTAGAAAACCGAGAAAAAAAGAAGAGATAACAACATTTAATTTACAATATCAAAATGTCACAATGAAGACAATACATCATTCTTGCTAAGAGTGTGAACTCGACCCAACATTGTTAGGGAATCATTTCGGGTTATGACTTTATTTATGACATATGGTGCATCTCAAACTATTCCCTTGTTCTTGAGATCAGTCTATCTCATTACACATACTACTAGCCTTCAATCTCCCATGAGGATGTAATCGATTGATGTCAGGTATCACTATCAGCTGGCCTTTGGGAATTGGGAAATAAAAATACTCCCCAATAGGTGTCTATGGTGCAACATAATAGTTAGTAATGGTATCCATATGGTACACTGGATCAACATACGATCTCATGATATGTTCACAGAGACACATGTTGCGATGACGTGTGTGCATGGAAACTTTAAGGCCTGAAAGTTTCTACATTAATATTTCCTTGTTTCCAGTAATACCACCATTCTTTCACCGATGTTATTTGTGATGGGGTCTAAATTCTATTAAACATCAAATCAAGAGTATTATCATTGAAAAAGGTATACATGATAACCAGAATCTTCTTTAATGTTCTTTTCAATCTCTCATTGAAAGTGTCTTCCGTACCTTATCCCTTTCTATATTCCATCTAATGCTAGTTTTTTTCTATCAACAAATTACTGCACACATTCATATAATGTCTCCTAAATTAGGGTGGGTTTAGGTAGATTACGAATCCCTTTGAAGACAACATTGATGCACTCCACAATTTTTGTGTTCATGTGTTTGTACCTCTTCCCCCTGTCATATGCCAATATCTATTTTTCTTTTGGAATCTGCATCATATAATCATAAACTTATTGATTATCCTGGTGGTTTTCTTCAAAACATTCTTCAAACCTCCAATGATCCGACTCATATTCTACACAGAATAGATGATATTTCACATAATTTGATTTTATCTTTATGTTGAAATAGTAAAAAATAAGAAATACAATGCGTATCAAGCCTTGTTATTTCCTTCTTCATCGATTCGTTATGGAATTTTTTATGCACATTGCTAGCAATGTTTCTAATGAAAAAATAATGATGTGAATTTGGGTATCTCTGTGTATCTGGATTCACATTGATTGCCTCATTAATTTACTAATGGTGATCAGATATAAAAAAACACCCCAAATGTTGGTGAAATAGTTGTTGATACATGCCATAAACGAACTCCATGATTCATAGTTTTATTTCTCTACAATGGAAAAGAAAAGTGGAAGAGGTGAACGATTTCCATCTTGGGTTACCACTATAAAAAATAAGCCCTTTTATTTTACACATAGAAACATTCTGTCAATATTCATGAACTGTTTGCTAAAATGAAATGCGGAGATACATGGGAAGAATGCTCAGAACAACCGATGAAATTGAACATGAGATGGATCAAGTCGGTTATCACGAGACACATGTTTGTTTGTATCAAGATAGAATAGAACTTGGTTATGATGCTTCATTATGGCTAGAAATTGCGGCAACACCTGATATGAGTCATCCCAAACACCATAGACCTTCACAATTTCCTTATGTTTCACCATCCATGCCTTATTATAGGAAATGTTATAACTGAGTTTCTGTTGTATCCTCTCTTTAAAAATTACTATCGGAACATATTGACATGTCTTAATAATCTTAACAATAATAGATGACACAAATTTTGCATCCAATGAGGTATGATCTTGTGTCAGGCTTGGCTGAATGCAAGTATGAGCTGCCTCAATCCCCAAGATTCTCCAACCACCAAATGTAATGTCCAGAATCTCCCTTAAGAGAAATCAACAGTTATCCCCATACTTCTCACACCAAATGACATATTTACTATGGTATGATTCATGAACTATATATCTATAGTGCCTCTCAATGTAAAATCTCTTTAGCTTGCTTTTTGATGCATCTTTACTTGTAAAATTCCTTCCAACATATAAGGTTTTGTCCAACTCACTAAACCTATCTAGTATAACTCTGGTTAACTCAATTTCCAGTGTGAGAACATTATTGTCGAATTCAGGCACACATGTCATTGCTTCTGACCAAGATGCAAGGAGTGGTGGATGATTTATTGTAGGTCAAGGTTGATGTAAAACTAATGCATTTCTAGAAACCTCCTTCCCAACTTCCGTCGATCCCTCCTCATCAACACTGTTGTCACCATCAGATCTGTCATTATGAAAATCCCCATCAGAAGTCGGATTGACATGTATATCTGAGAGATCATCTAGTTTTTCCTCTTCTGCATCATTTGGAATAGGCTCAATTTCATGGGGTGGACTGTCATCAACCACTATTGTAATTCTACATCTTCGTACAACTAGATGTTGTTGTTGTACAATAGAAACATCCACAAATAACTCCATCATGGAACCATATGACCGTTGAGAAAATAAATTAATTTCTTGGACGCAATGCATATCAACAACCAATGGACAAGCTAGATGAAATAGTGTTGCTGAGAATTAAAAATGTCTATAGCTCATAGACTTGATATCTTGATCGGGTCCCAGATTTAAGGAACCACAAATTCTATATTGAAGGTCACTTATGGTTTCACAATCAGCTATACTAACCACCATTATTGGTTGTGTACTGTAAGAAGCTTTTTTCTCAGTTTGAATAACCCCCCCATAGCAGTACACACAGTAAAACATGACCCTCTATGTCAAAAATGTTTCTTTCATCAAAAGAATGATAGTGTAACAAATATTAACAATAATGTTTGACTATATAATATTTATTAGAATGAAATTTTAGGATGCCTTTTTATACCCTAAAAAAATTTCTCCTCCATTTCATTTTATATAATCATAATTATCATTTTATAAACTGATTTTCTTAGTATTGTTTTTAACTAATCTACCATTCTTTAATAACTAGTTAATCATTATTAAGTTATTCTTTACTTATTTATTCGTTAATCCTTAATCATAATATATTCATTATTTAATTATAATTAACTAATCATATGTACTCATCTTTAATCCTAAGTTATCATTAATTAATTTTTAATTAATAATTACTAATAATAAGTATTATTTCTAAACTATATATAACTCCTTAAACTACCTAATAAATAACATATTTAATTACCAATAAAAACTTTTTTAACTAATCAACCATTTTTTAATAATTAGTTAATCATTATTAAGTTATTATTTAATTTTTTATTCATTAATCCTTAATCATATTATATTCATTAGTTAATTATAATTAACTAATCATATGTATTCATTTTTTATCCTAAGTTATCATTAATTAATCTATAATTAATCATTACTATTAATAAGTATTATTTATAAACTATATATTACTAATTAAACTACTTGAACATCATTAATTACTAATAATAACTTTCATTCATTAATGATTTTGTCCTTATTTCATTAAATAACATCATAATTATCATTTTATCATTGATAAATATACTAATTTGATTTTTCTTTCCTGAGATATTTTAGTAGTTTATAAAGAAAATATGAATCATTTTAAGAATATCCTCCAGGAGTGTCAAACCAAAAGTGCAGTAAGGCTCGTTGTCTTGTACCAGGATACTCTGGGTCAAGCCTGAAACTCATTGTCAAAGTTTTCACTCCTAGGTACATCTGTACTAGAGCCACATCCACTTGTTTGTATCTGGACAGGGATTTGATTACTTAGATAACCACATAATTTTTATGCTACCAAAATTCCACAATACTTAATCCTAAGTTAATACTAATTTAATCAATACTTAATCTATTATTAATATATACATAATCAATACTACTAACAATAATTATTTCAAACTATATATAACTAATTACACAACATAATAAACAAAATATTTAGAACTAATTAAATTACTTAAAAAATGAAATATTTAAAACTAAAAAGAATTCAATTAAATAAATAAAAAACATTAAATTAAATAAATAAAAATACCTCTACATGATGCTTCACAAAAAACTGCACGGAAAATGAATTTTTAGAGAGAGAAGGAGTGGATTTAGGAGAGATGAGTGGAAAATCAAGTGAGGAGAAGGGGCGGCCCTTTTATAGGGAGCTGAGGAAAAGGTGGAATCTGTGATACTGCCTTTTGCATATGCATGAGGCCAAAGGTAGAATTGGCATTTCTGCCTTTTTCCTTACCTCGAGGCAAAAGGCGGCCCCCCTGCCTTTTCCATGTCATCAATCTGAGTCGAAGGCAGCATAGGGGAGGGAAGGCGGCATCACTGATGCCGCCTTTGTGGCATATTTTTTTAAAAAAATAACCTATTCTGTTTAAAAAAATCAGAAAACATAAAAAAACTCATCCTGACTATTTCCCAAATAACATGACCCAAGAGAGCGAACCACCTTTGATACCATTTTGTCATAAACCGAATCTGGTCTCTATCAAAACTAGAACCCGACCCAGCCCATGGCAAGGCATGAAGGGCGTTTCAGATCCCCACGGGCTAGCGAAATAGCACGGGTATCAAAAAATATAATTTGGTAATGATTTTCCCAAGTTTATAAACATAAAACAACAAACAAATACAACATAAAAATCTGGATTTTTCAAAGAAAACTATATTTTACAAAAAAAATAAGAATTAAATTACATAATTTAAAATAATTCTCATAGACTATAACAAATGAAGCAACCCAAAATGTATATCCCAAGAACCTTCTCATGGCAAGAGGCACTACCCTCAGGCCATCTCCATGACACTGCACCAAGAAGGACCGATATAAACCCAGACCATTGGCTCTAAAAGCTTTACCCAAACCTACGACAAAATAACCAATTCTACTTACACCCAAAGGTATAAGTAGGGTGTGAGCCAAATCCTATTAGGATTACAACACTAAAATATTCTGTGTGATAAACATTCAAAGATGAAAAGATTTCAATTTTTCATAGACATAAAATGCTAATAATAATTTTAAATAGATTAAATATTAAATAAAAATAGTTTTCAAGTGGGCTACTTTAAAGAATCAACAATTTTAAATAAAATTACAAATATACTAAATTTTCTATCTAGACATACCATATGTCGATAGTAAGCATAAATAATCTAATGAGCACAAGAAATAAAAATATAACCCCAAGGCACTAGCTTGCTGTGGGTCCCAGGTACCTCGTATCTCGATGAAAGTAACTATACAAATATTACTTCTCAAGAACATGAGCCACTAGTAGGAAGCATACCCATAACCTAGTGGTTCCCCATCATCATTATCATCATCATAGTTTAGTTAGTGTTTTCATTTTCAAACTTTCTACATGAAATAGGGGCCAAACCCCATAGGATCACTAGCATACTAATACACGTCCACCCACCTAGATGCCCAGGTTTTCCCTCTTGTTCTCAAAAAAGTTCCAAAATCCATAAAATAAAACATTCACATGAAAATAACACTTCCATGTCACACACACATGCCAACATCCCACAGATGTGTCACATAACACTCCTTTCACAAACAAAATTCATTTTTCATATCAAACTCACACAAAACATCCCACAAACATGTTTTATGACTTTCTTGGAGTTTGATAAAACATTTCAGAAATTTATAAAACATTATAAATATGTTTGAAATTTTAAATCACCTCTTTAACTTTTAGAAACCAATATTAATTGAACACACTCCCCAAAATAGTACATGTACATCCCTTTCCCACTTTTTTAACTGAATAAATCATTTAAAATTTTCATAAAACAATCCAAAGGGGTATAACCATATTTTGGACACAGAAACCATTTTAAAACCCTATTTCATGTTTAAAATCATACCAATAACAATCCAAAATAGAGTTGGAAGCCCTAGAAGAATTTATTAAACCACTCTCAAATGTTATAAAATTACCTCAAGTAACACCACAAAAGATACACATGAAAAACACACATTTTCAAAAAATATGCAACTTTGAAACTGAATGCTTAATCAATATTACCAAAAATGGTTCTTGTACCAAAAATAATGTAAGATTAACATTCTAATAATATAAATAAAGAAAATAAAACTCATATAAGGATGCATACACATGTAATCACCTACCTTTTGGGCTAAAAACCTCCACACTGTTGTGTGAAACATCAATCGCACCATCGCCACACCACAAGGAAGTAAAATCAATACCTAATCCACAATATTTCATTAAAAGGACACAAAATAAAATCCTAGGTATGAACCCTAGCTACTGGAAATTTTAGAACCTCAAGAAAAGTGGAAGAAACCCAAAGAAAATGGGTGGAACATGAGAGGAAACTCACTTAATTGATAGATCTTGAATAAAACGCCTCAAATACACCATTATATGAATTTAAAAATAGACAAAAATGAATTTGAGGTTATAATAAGGCTGTATAGGTCATTTGAGAACTAAAATGGAGGGAATATAGTAAATATTGAAGGAGTTATGAAACAAATAATTTACCTCTTTAAATCGGGATGACTTGAGAAATCCAGAGAATTTTCTCCTTAATTCATGATGAATATGAGATCCAAATAGGAGGAGGAGAGAATGAGAGTTTTCTTTGAGTACGTGGTCTTGGTTGAGAATTAGAATCACTTAAAAACCTTAAAATTTTAATGAGATATTAAAGAATTAAAAAAATTAAAGTAGGAAATGGGATTTCGGGATGGCCCAACACCTTCATAAAAAAACCAAATCCATAATTATTATTGATTCCTATGAGGTTGAAATTGATATTTTGGCTTTAATATATCAGGTTATTCTAATTGGGAAGTGTAATGGGTGTAAAATGTTGAAAAATTAATGATTTATAAAAGAAACAAAATTTCTTTTAAATCTGGAAATAGGCTCGCAGTTTGGACCAAATTTTGAAAACCCACCATTTCCACCAAAATTACTGGGAAACCCCCCAAAAAAGAAATAATAGAAATTAAATGAAAAATACCTTTAAAATAATTCATGTATGTGATAATATATCACCTACTTTCTTTCCCTTTCACTTGTTAAGGAAATGATAACGTCGCTTGTGCGTACGTACGACCTACCATCACCACAATGCGTTATAATCCATTATCCATGTTCAAATTTAACTAATGATTATAAAATTATATCTAATTAAAAAATTATATTTATATCATTAATATAATTCTAGAGATAATAAAATAATATAATAGTCTAAAGAACTGGAAGATTCGCATTAAAACATGCATGATAAAAAAATGCAATTATAACTCGAAATAATAGTAATAATGAAAGATTATTAATGAATGGGTGAAAATATGTCATGAAAGGATCATATATGATATTATAAATATGAATATGGTTTAATTATAAATTAATAAAATTCTTAAAACTATTATACATGATATTAAATCATGTTAAACCAAAAGGAAGCGTGAGGTAAGGGACATCATCTCAATTTCCCTTCATTGAGAAATATTGAAATTTTATACCCCCAATTTATTTCATATGGTGCATATACATCACATTTTACATGTCATATCAAGAAAATACATGGTATTTTATGTTTTAATTTAAATTATTTAATATAATGGGATTTGACTTAAAATTTACCAAGTGGAAAATAATTTCATAACTCAATTTCTTTTCATTGGGTTATATTAGTTATTCATTTTCAATGATATTATAAGATTATGCGTGTAATGAATTTATAATATATTATGTTTTATATCCACTTGTTTTATATTCATTTAAATTTTATACACATAATCAATTCATTGGTTAATTATCTCTTCAATTTTATTATCGTTTTAAGGGTTTTTTTCAAAATCAAATCTTAATTAAGATTGTTTGTGATTGAATTTCCATTAAAGTAAATTATATGATAATTGGATAACAACCCCATTTTATTTTCTTATCCTCTTTTTATTTATTAATCTTTCAATTAATAGATCCATTTTTCACTCTTTGGTACTTAAAATGATTGAGAACATTTTTTTTAATAAAATTTGACTTCTTTTATCTCTTCAGTCAATAATAATTTTCTACCAATAAAATATTTTCAAAACTATTTTTCAAAGTATCAAAATGATTTATTAAAGAACTTTTTTCATTTATTTTTCCAAATAAGGAAAATTTTGATTTTACCAAAAATGTGAAAGCAATCCTTGTTTTAACATATATGACATGTATATAATTTCCCATAGTCATGACCACTCAACGTTTTTAATATTCCTTTATAAGTTTCAAATGTTATTTTCAAAGAAAATCAGTTTCAAAATATTTTGTGAACTTTTATTTTTAAAAATATTTTCTAATTAAAAAAGTCTATTTTCCTCAATAATGTTTTTAATGACATTTTAATGTTTTTATATTCATTAGCAACAAAAGGCCTTTATTTTACTTATACATCACTGGGGATATGTTGTATTGATACCATAATTATTCATTATATGGTTGTTTTATGATCATGTTGACCAAGGAAAGTATTGATATTCACTTTCATGATTAAATTTTTAGTCATTAACTTTCCCTTGAAATATTCACTTTCATATTATCATTTTTAATTAGACATTACATTTCTATTAGATATTCATATTCTTTATATAATTGAAATGATTAATTCCTAAATTATATACCATTTTTACATATAATGTTTACTTTGAAATTTATTTAATTATATGGGGAAATATTGATAAATCTGTATTCATTACTCAATACGAATATTTTATGATAAGGCACATTACTCATGAATTAAATCAATTATTTGATATATAAGGAATTCTATGGACAAGAATTTATGGGTGGATTCTGGATATAGATAAACATTTTATGCATTGATGGTATCATGAGACAAATCATTTGGATAGCCTTAGTTAAATGAGAGGAATTGAAAACCATATTAACCATATTCCAGGTGCATAATTTATAAATAAACTAACTTATCATTATAATATTTAGAAACCAAGTAATTGAATAAACAAGTGGATAAATTAATGGATTTAGGCTTTATAAGTCCACATATGATCCCATGTTTTGGTCCAACATTATTAGTGCCAAATAAAGATGGTACATTTCTCATGTTCATTAAAAATAAGGATATCAATAATATTTCCCACAAATACATGTATCGCATTACATGACTCATTGATATTTTTGATGAATTACATGGGTCATCAATATTTTTAAAGGTTGATCATCGGAGAGAATACCACAAGATTTTTTTAAAGGAAGGTGATTTGTGGAAAATGGATTTCAAAACCAAAGGAATATTGTTTGAGTGGATGACCATTCTGTTTGGTATCTCAAACACACCATGTATATTCATGTGACTCATGATTGAAGTTATAAAACCATATATTAGTAAATTTGTTTTGATTTTTCTATATTATATTTTTATTTACAACAAGGATGTGGAGATCTATGTAGACCATCTTTGACTAGTGTATAATTCTATGGAAATAAATGATATATGGAAAGTTAAAAAAGTTTGTGATATTTTCAAATAAATATTTATTTTTGAGATATTTGGTATCCAAATAAGTAATATTGGTAGATAAATCAAAGGTATAATCAATAAAATCACGGAAACCACCTAAATCAATAAAAATGGTAAGAAGTTTTCATGGTTTGTCATATTTTTACAAGCACTTTTTTCCAATTTTACTAGTATTATGGTACCCATTTCTAAATTCTTGAAAATTTTGATATTTTAGTGGTCGAAGGAAATAAATTAATTGTTTGAAATAATTAATACAAATTTAGGTGTAGCACTAGTTTTGGCCTTTCCAAATTTTGATCAAGTTTTTTAATTATAGTGCGATGAAAGTATAATTTTAATAGATGTTGTTCTCATAAAAAATAGGAATCCCATTGTACATTTCTTGAGAAATTGAATGATTCAAGGAGGAGTTATAAAACATATAACAAGGATTTTTATAAAATCGTGATATATCTAGATCATTGGTCTCATTATTTGAGGCCAAAATAGTTTTTTATTTATTCTAATAATTAAGTATAGAGATTTATTAATGGTTAAGAAAAGATGAGTTCAATAAATGAAAAAATGGTAGAGTTATTAAAATAATTTTCATTTGTTTCAAAATTAAATAATGGTCAAGATAATATAGTGGTGCATTATTTATCTTAATGGCATGCATTAAATGCCATTATAGGTGCCCAAATTCTTGGATTTTTGTTTATTAATGAATATTATTCGCACGATATAGAGTTAAATGATATTTTAATCTAGTATAAAAATGGTTTTTTGAAATATTATTCTATTAATGGTGGGTTTCTAGTTAATAAATAAAAATTATGTGTTCCGAAATATAATAACAAGATATTTATCATTTTACAAACATGTGAAGAAGACTTTCTGGTCAATTTGGAATCCAAAAAACCTTAGAGATAATAAAGGATCATTTCTACTATCCTAAGATACAACTTGATACATACTTGAGTATTTAAATCCTGTATCACAAAATAATTTCATGAACATAAAATTGTATCATAGGCCTGTAGAAATTATTATTTGTTATATCTAAGGTTTTTTGGATTTTAAATTGACCAGTATGTCTTCCTTCAAATGTCTATCGAATGATAAATACCCTGTTTTACCTCTTGGAACACAAAACATATTTTTATTAAATAAAATCCCACCACTCAAAGAATAATATTCCAAAAATCAATTTTTATATTGGATTAAAAAATTATTTAACCCTATATCATACTAATAATCTTCCTTCATAAACTAAAATCCAAGAATTTGGGCACTTATAATGGTATGTAATCTATTCCATTAGGATAAAGCATCCACCACCATATTATCTTGGCCATTATTGAATTTTGACACAAATTTAAATGATTTTAATAATTCCTCATTTTTAATTCCTTGAACTCATATTTTTTATCCATTAATAATTCTCAATACATAATTATCATAATAAAAAAAACTATTTTGGTCTCAAATAATGAGACCAATGATCTATATATCTCATGATTTTATAAAACTCCATATTATATGTTTTATAATTCCTCCTTGAATCATTCAATTTCTCACTAAATGTGAAATATGATTCCTTTTTTGGATGAGAACATCATATATTACAACTACACTTTCATTGCAATCTAATTAAAAAGCTTGATTGAAATCAAGAAACACCAAAACTAGTACTTTACCTAAATTATTATTACTTATTTAAAAAGATTAATTTAATAACTTTGAGCACTAAAATTTCACATTTTTCAATCATTTATTAATGGAAACCTTTATACTGGTAAAATTAGAAATAAATTTATGATAAAAAGATACCAAACCATGAAAACCTCTTACTTTTGTGATGGATTTAAGTGGTGTCAAAAAACTTATTGATTCTACCTTTAATTAATCCACCAAGATTCCTTCTTTGGATATAAAATATCCCAGAAACACCTATCAGTTTGAAAATATCACACACTTTTATAACTTTCTTCATAGATTTTATTCCTATAGAATTCCAAACACCTATCAAATATGGTCCACATGGATCTCCACATCCTTGTTGTAAATCGAAATATAATCCAGAAAAAACAAAAACCAATTTACTAATAAATGGTTTTAGAACATCACTTTTTAGTCACATTAATATAAATGGTTTGTTTGAGAGACCTAATAGCATGACCATCCACTCAAACAATCATCCTTTGGTTTTGAATTCCATTTTCCACTCATCACCTTCCTTTAGAAAAATCTTGTGGTATTCACTTTGATGATCAATATTTAAAAAGATTGATGATACAAGTAATTCATAAAGCATATCAATGAGTCATGTAATAGGATACATGTATTAGATGGAAATATTATTCATATCCCTATTATCAATGCACATAAGATATGTAACATATTTCTTCGGCACCAATAATGTAGGAATAGAACATGGGATCATATGTGGACTTATAAAGCCTAAATCCATTAATTCATGCAATTTTTTATTTAATTCCTTTGTTCCTAAAGATTATAATGATAATTTAGTTAATTTATAAACTATCCACGTGATATATGGTTAATATGGTGTTCAGTTCCTCTAAAAGGTGGTAATCTAGGTTGAATATCATTAGGAAAGATATCATGATATTCCTCTATAAAAGGTCATGCCAACAGATGATAATGAATTTTATATTCATGTAATGACATTTCCATCATCAATAAAGAAAAAATAGGGTTTTTTATGAATCACCTTCTCCACTATAACTTTATTAATAAAGGGTATATGTTTGGGATCATCTGGAATAGATTTTTCTTGAGGGGTTTGGGAAGGATTAAAAGGAGAAATCATGATATTCCATTCCCTATATCGAAAATAATATGTTTTCCCCTTCCATAATATCTCACTTCCCTATCAAACTATAAATTTCATCTTAATAAAAAGTTAAAAATAATACATGGGAATAACAACACATAATAACCCATCAACATAGTTCTTACTAATAAAAAATTAAATCAATGTATTTTGTTGACATATAGTGTGATACAATTTTTTAGATATTGAAACATGTATAATCAGGGATTATTCTGAGTTAGGAACTTCAATTTAATAACTAGTGATATTGGAGAAAAATTTATACAACTCCCACTATCAACAATCATAATGAAAACTTTCTGATTTATGGTGGAATAAGTTTGAAACAAGTTTTCTTATAGATATTTTTCTTCAAATATTTATTTCTTCAAAACTCTTCATAGAATAAGAATTTTACCCACATCAATTTATTCCATGAGATGATCTTTATTTTTATATTCATTGACACTATGTTCATCCTCTTAAATGGCCTTTTTAATATCTTTTATCTACTTTATAGTGTTAATTTTATTTTTAGGGACATTTTTGTCAAATGACCATACCCATGAAATTTTAATCACATTAAATTCACACGTTCAAATAAATTATATTTTCCTTTTAGTTGTTAAATGGTGTTCTCCTTCCTATAATCCATAATCTTGTTCCTTCAAAATTCGTTTTTAGAAACACTAAATTTATTAGAATAATTACATTTATAAAAATAATTACCAATATTATCTTCCTTATGTGTTAGTGCTTTGAGTTATAATTTTAATTATTTACCTTAATAGCTTTATTGCAAACATTTTCAAGTGAAAAAAATGGTTATAATTACACAAAATGTATAATTTTATCATTCAATCCACCGAAAACCCATATAATGGTTTTATCATTGTACATTAGAATTCCAATTAACATCAATAAATGATAAAAATATTGAATTTACTCTTTGAAATATTTATCTTCTTGTCATAAACTATAAACTTAATATTAAAATATTTCATATAATTCTTGATTAGAAATAATCTTCTCAAAAGTTTTTTAATATTATCCCTAGAGTTTATCTTGTATTTTCCATCATGTTATATTTATTTTATAACATTTTACCAATAAATAGATTCATAATATTTAAATTCAAAAAAGGAAACCTTGAACATCATCTAGAAAGAACAATTATTAAATTCAAAGATTCATTCAATTTACCAAATCCATTCTAGAAAATCATCCAGATTCATTTCCCATCAAAATATATAATTTCAATCTTCAATACTATTTTTATATCTTTATAATTTATTCTTGTCATATATATAACTCATAATTTATAGACCTAGCAAAAATTAGAATGATATTCATTAAATTGTGATAGATTGAATATATTGTTTAGAGATGGGTTTTGGGGTTGTTTTGTGTACAAGAGTAATTATGTCATTTCAATCTCATAAGTTAGGAAATTTTCTCAATGATTTGATTAATTTTCATTTATAGTTTTACATTGGATAATTCTCATAGAGGAGGAGTAGTAAATGTTCTACCCTGGTGAGAATAAGTAAAGATTTGTTTTTAGTATATATTTATAAGTAGAATGTGGCATAATATACTCATTGGATCTATATCTCTAATACAAAGTTATTGCATAAACAAAAGAAGAGAGAGAGAGTAAGTGGAGGAACTAAGATGATGTTGTGAAGTGTAGTTAAATGAAAAAGGATTAAAATAAATTTCACCTGATAATGTTTCTCCAATATTAAAGATAATTTCACCAGTAAAGAAGAAGCACCAGTTATTCTTAGATAAGAAAAAAAGATAAATAAAAAGATAAATTTTCTAAGTAAACTTCATAATAATAGGATTCATGTATAACCATTACAATGAGTGAGAATTAAATTATAAAGACAAAATTAAGATAGAGATAAATGACCCCGACATATGTTACAAGGCATGGGAGAACTCAAAAGTCACATATAAAATCCAAAAAATCACCTTTTCATGCTAATCAATGACCCCTATGAAGGTTCTAGGCATAGTTGAAGCATCATTCAATTCCATGCCAAACTTGGATATTTTCATATTCAATGACTAATCTATAATAACATGAAAATGAATTGATGATTCCAATAAATGGAACTATATAATTGATCAAGAATCCTAGAACCATGAGAGAGGATCTATCATATTAAATTTATAATTAATTTAAATATAAGAAAAATGACTCATTATTGAGTTCTTTATTTAATGTAGATGTTGATTGAACAAACCTCATTTGGGTTCTAATGTAGTTGCACCCAGAGTTTCCAAAATAGAATCCATCTAGAATTGATTCACATGTTCTCCAAAATCTATGAATGATGCTAATTTAATTTTGGGTGCTAGTGTGAAAATTTTGAATATCTTGCATTGTTTGTTAGGATTTAAACACAATCCCTTGGGTTTGAGGATTTCATTTCTATTGTTATCTTATTCTTTAGAGGGAGGAAATATGTTTATTAATTCTCTCAATCTTGAGATAAACCTTAGGGATGTTTTTTATTGATATATAATTCTCTATAAAGGGTTCATTTTGAAAAATGGTGTCTCTTATAATTAACCCTGGGAAATGATAAAACCGAGTATATATAGAGCCGGGTTTGAAAATAAAAAATTGAACATAGGCCCTTAATTATTTACATAGTTCTTGTAGAACCGCAAGTATAATAATAATAATAATAATTTTATTATTTATTTGATGCATTCATGATTCATAGATAAAATAAATATAATTATTTAATTAAATTAATTAATATTAATTTAAATGATATTTAATATATCATTCACATCAGACCCATTAAATTAGTTCAAATTTCCTCGTCAGTATTTACTGAACCTCAAATAATAAATATTATTCATTCAATAAATTAATAAAAATTATATTCATTATCTTGAAAGTAAATATTTATTTTTTAATATTCTTGTAACTAAATAAATATTTACTGAATAATATATATTATTTATATACCTTATGAATAAAACAAGTAATAAATTTTCTATTCTATGGTTTTGAAAATAATTATTTATTTAATATTCAATTCACATATAAATATAGTGAACGAATATTTATGATCAATAAATCATGAATAAATATTATTCATCTATCTAGAAAATATTTTTTTTTTCATTTTTCAAACTCTAATAGAATTTAGCTAAGATCAATGGATACACGAAGCGTGTGATCCTCTACTCCTCTTCCATAGTAGCATTAGGAGGATTTACCTAAATACCAATATCAACATCTAATAGTATATAAATGCACCCATAGAGAAACAAGTAAATTCCACAATAATAATAACCACATATGAATGCACACTGTGTAATATAATCCATTTTTTCTAATATCTCATCAAAAAAGTTGTATACTTGCATCCTGAATCCATGTACTTGATATGTATTTATTTGAATTACTGAAATGAACCTATCAATAACCATGGTCATGGAATTTTAGTTCAATGATTTAATTCCAATTAAATTTTAAAGAAATCATATTTCATTAATATGGAAGGGGAAAAACCTTTATTGACATATTAATTAATGGCATATCATTTGTGATGAAACCAATATATCCTACTTCTGGAAAATATATGTTATCATGGTTTTAGTCGATACATAAATATATGTGAGTCATTACATACGTCAATAATAATATTAATGTCTATGGATCATTACACACATTCAGAGATAGGTATATCCAATGACACATAAATATATGGACTAGTGGTGGTTTTGTTCTCATAATCTCCCATCTTTGAGATTACCAAGTGTGAACTTAATAAGATAAAGTTTCATTCACATGTGAGTATGAATCACATAATAGTAATATACACTATGGTTCTCATCATATGTGTTACCTGACTATGGAACATGTATTTAAGAATATCATCATGGAACTTCAAGGTTCCCAATATGGTGAGGAACTGCTATGAACTTTCAATGTGATAGATACTCTTTCACATTATCACATTAAGATTAAGTATAATAATTATTAATATATGCTAAAATATTTTATCAATACTTAAGACTATATATATAAAGTTAATTTAAAGTATAAAGTTTTTGGTTCTAGGGAACTAACTCCAACACACTCTCTCCAATGTAGTAGGATTTTCTATTAATGATGTTTGTATCTGTCATATCCCTACATAAATGTTATTCTATGAATTTTCATACTTTTCCATGTGAATGAGTCATTTTAGTCTCCCAATAAGTATATTACATACCCCAAGTGATTTTGATGTTAAGAAGTGTGGTTTGGTCTAATTCAAATAACAATTAGGCTTAAAAAATTATCAAGGCCAAAGATATTCCCCTTGGGTTAAATTTTCCCCATATAAACTGTAAAAAAAACAAATAATGTTTTTATCAGATTAAATTAAAATAAAATAAAAAATACTTATTTATTGGTTATCCAAAGGAAACTAAGAGATATTATTTCTATAATCCTATTGAACATAAGGTGTTTATAGACAAAATTGATATTTTCCATGAAAAAGATATATCACTTGAGGATTCTATGGGAGGAAAATTAAATTTTTATGAATTAAAAATCAAAAAATAAGAATTTCACTTTGGATAAAAAATGATCCAATTCTATAAATTTTTGTGAAAACACAACCAAATCAGGTTACACAAGAACCACAAAGGTCTGGTTGGATTTGTTAGGCTACAAAAGAATCTAAAATGGATATCATTACCACTTTCCTTAATGATAATTTATTTTAGTAAATGTATATAAATTCAATGATTTTGAAGTCCCAAATGATGCTAAATAGTTATACATGTTTCAATATTCAATTTATTGATTGAATTAATCTTCACAGAGTTAAAACATTAATTTTGATGATACAATCAAAGAGTTTGATTTTATCAAAACATATATATTTCTTATGTATATTATTGGGATATTGGGATGGTTGTGTTATTTTTGGTGATGTGTGCAGATGAAATACTACTCATTAGAAGTGATATCCCAACATTACATTATGTAAATGAATGGATGGGAAAATATTTCTCAATGAAATAAATGGGTGAAGCATCTTACATAGTGTGTATAAAGATATATTTAGATATATTTAAGGTAATTAGTGGATTGAGTTAAATTATCTATATTAGTAAAGTGATAAAAAGGTTTATCATGGAGAACTCCAAGATGTAGTATTTACCAGTGTTTCAGCACAATAGTCTTACAAAGAATGCATGTTTAGAAATTTTAACTAAAGGAACCACTATAGTATGATGGTTTAAACCACATCATGGTCTATCCTGGGATATAAAATTTCATGGTGGATGTCACAATTTCATAGTTGTTTTCATACAACTTAAAAATTATGTGATAAGGTGTGTTTTATCCTTAGTATCCTATCTTAATATCTATTTGTATTTTGATTATCATGTCATGTAATCTATAATAGTTTAAACAAACCAAAAAAATTAAATTGTTAAACATTAAAGAAATAAAGGTTAAAAGGAGTTATAAACTATGAAATATTCGATTTAAAAGATTGATTATTTTGTTTCCAAGGAGTTTCCTTATATGGATAATATAAATAGGATCTTTATTTCTGTATGTCTTTGTGATTCCTACTATATAATCTTCTCAAGTTGAATCTTTGTTTAGATCTCATTTTCTTCAATACATTAAACCAAAAGTTTCTAGAAGATCATGTCTTGAGGGAAATCCTTCATGAGTGTTGGGAGATTCAATCAGACATTGGATACCCTGGGAGGAATGATCCTATTGTATACTTATCAATTATCCTTATCAAGATCATGTGAAATAGCTTGAATATATTTGGTATCAATAGAAAAAATGTCTATCATTATTTATTTATTTTTTTAGTCCTAAATAATGAATATTTCAAATGATTTTATAGGTTTTGGTTGATGTTTTAAAATATTTTTAGATAAGATTTGTCCATTTCAAAAACCTTCATTTTTAATAGAACCACTTTTATCTCAATTTTATTGAATTGTTGACAGGATGAAGAAACATAAAAAATGATAATTCTAGAATCTATAGTGTATTTACTATAATAGTTTTAGTTCCTGATGTTTTTTAAGCCATGGAATGAATGATTTAAAAAATTTCCATGATCTTATAAAAGTTATAAGACTATTATATAGTTTAAGAGAAATGGTTTTGGAAAATTTATGTGAAAAACACTGTGTTTTTTTTCAAATATCACTACAATAAGGTCAAAACTGCATCATAGTGATCTCCACAAGAAGATTATGCCACATCATGGGGGATGTTGGAAATACATGGTCTAAATTGAATTATCCCTAGAGGAATTGATCATGGTTTTTATGGATTATGATTCCATAAGACCACCACAACGTAGAAATTTTTTCCTTGCTATTGTTTTCCTAGAACTGAATAGCTAAATCAAAATGGATTATACCAAAAAAAATCTTAAAATGGATTGATTATAACCAAAATGGTCATGGTCTTACCTTTATAAAGAGGTATCACATTGAGGAATACCATTCCCTGGTAAATAATATAAGAGGATGTGGTCTTCATAATTTTAATTATTTTTTATTTAGTAACATTCTTTAAAAAAATAGGCATAGTGACTCTAGGCCTATGAAAAATATTTGGGGATACTTTAAACCATAAAAACATTTTGGTGGATATTAAACAGGTTTAAAGTGGGATTTAATGGTAAATTTATAATGTGTTTAAATTTATTTATGATTTTTTCATAAATGAGAATTAAAAATGTTTCTATTGAAAGTCATTTTTTTGAAAATTATTTAATCCAAACAAATGGATTTATAATTGATTTGATTAAAGGTTTAAATGAAATCAAATAATATATATTTAAATTATGTAAAAAATTTACAAAATTTATGAAATGTTTTTATTTTATAAAATTTTTCATATAGTATTTAATATTTTGTAATATAAAAGAGTTCATTTTAACTACCATATAAAATAAAAATATGAATGAGTTAATATTAGATTAAAATTTAAATATTCTTTCTAATTTATGTTATGGGATTTTCATAAGATCATGCCTAAATTATAAATTGATTCAAATTACTTTAGTTTTGAATTTTTCATAAATATTTATCTTATGTATAAATTTATAAATAATTCATTTATTTAGTTTTTTCCTTAATTTATTCAAATATAAAAAACTATTTTATGAATTGATTTATGATTTATTTTAATTTTTATTTAAAATACCTCTTTGAATTGTCATATATACATTTAAGGTGTTACATGCTAGGTATGATAATTGATTTAGTTTTAACCTACCTAGAATTTAATTTGTATTAGGTTATGATATTGAATTATGAAGTTAATTATAATTTGTACATATTAGGTGTTATAATTTTGGTGAAATTGATCTATCTTTTGAGTAAATAATCATGGGTACAGTGAATTTGGGTTAAACTCTTCACTAGCCTGGGAGCTTAGGCGATTTCTAGATCATTCTGGGTTGGTTACCTATGAATCAATGCTTACTCCTATGAATATTTTTTATTTCATATGATTCTAATCATGTATATGAAAGGATTTCATATAACTTATACATGATATGAATTTTAATATGTATAAATATAGTTTGATTTTAATTTGGGCCATTAACACATGTTATGAGTGGTGTAAAGAGTTACACAGAAATATGGTTTAAACATATTGATTTTATGGAATGAATAGGGATTAAAAGACTAAATCATTATAATCATGAATAAAAAATGTAAAATATAGGATAATATGGTGAGATAACAAATCCCCTTAAAATATAATGCTTTAGATTCCTTATAAAGAGACACTTGTTAAGACCTCAACCGTATAACCGGGTTGGTCATGCCGAAGATGGGTTCCCATGGATTGTCTTGTGAGAGGAAATAAAGTTATATGTGACCCTAATATGACTAGGTTCTCATATTTGGTTCATGATTTGGGTTACACATAGTTGGGAAACCCTAAATTTTACTATATTATAATAATAGAGTTGATTTTATTTATATTATATATTCGGAAAAGAGTTTTCTGCTCAACTATCTAAGAGTTATATATAATATGATTGGAATAACTGCCTTCATAAAAAGAAAAGTTATGGGAGAAATTCCAAATCGACCCAAATCTTAGTGTAACATGGATCTTGAAGCACTAGTAGATATAATGAAAATCTAAAATGGGTAATCATTTTAGTGGGAGAACATTTAATAAATATCCATATTGAGTAGTTATAAAACATGATACCCATATGATAAAATTATATTTTAGATAAAATTAAACCATAACCATAAAAAATAAATTTAATATAAATATTAGAAAAGGAGAATCTTGATGGAAAAAATTTCTTATACTGGTACAAAAACATAATAATTATTCATAAGAAAGAGTGAAAAATTTATGTGTTAGATAAACCCCTTTCTGAATAGCTAACTAGTAAAGTCATTCTAAACAATATATTTTTATACTTATGATAATTATTTAAAGGATTAAATTTAGGTTTCAAAAGAATTATATGGAAAATGGTCTATGGAAGATTAATCTCTACTCATATACACAATACGATTGAGTATGTTAATAACTTGGAGAGATTCGAAGTTTCCTCCATAGCTTTATCTAGATAAGGAATTCCGTTTATAATTAATTTTGGAAAGGTTTCAAAAATATGAATGATTTAAAGAAATTTTTAGTCTATCTCTTCAAAGTGTTGAGGATGAATAATTAGGGCATGGGAGTTTCAAGATCTAGTGTTATTTTTATTGAAAAAAATTCTAAAGGTTTAAGTTAGAAGAAGAACATTGTAAGGTTTAATAGTCTTCCTCAATTGTTAAAAACTAAGGGAGTTTGAGGGAAGGAGGTTTTTTTATTTCATCATAGTGAACATGGACAATAGATGAGGAATTTACAAAAATACCTAAAAGGGTGAAAGAATCAAAATGGAGAGTTCACATCAACTATTAAAAAATAAAGAAGAATTGACGGTTTGATATTGAAATATATATTTGAGAGATGGATCTAGAGTTTTTTGGATCAAGGAGATGGATATGATGGATTAATTCAAATAATTTAGGATTATCAAATAAAATATGTGTATTTAGAATATCATTTGTTTTCTATTATATTATAATAGATGTTTTTAAACAATGTTTGTTTGATTAACATATGAGATGATTTTTTGATACTCGTGGTTTGTTATTCATTAGATTCAATAACATGTTTTAAAATTAAATAAAGATGAAAAATATTTTTATCCAATATAATGAATTTTATCCTAGTTATTTGTTAAAATTTGATAGAAATGGTCTCTGCCACCTAACAATGGAATATTTAAATAAATAAATTATCCTTTTCAAAATATTTCTCTAAACACATAGAAAATGCATATAAGATACAGTTGTTAATAGTTTATTTGTTAAATATTCCCAAAAAAGAAAAAAAAATTATCTAGTAAATTTAAAGGAGTATGTGTATCTTATCATGATATTCTATAGAGATTATAGTTTTCAAGATTCTATTGAGTGTATATTCAGACTATGATAAATTTAAAGGGTAACTAATAAAATATTATATAATCTAACCCATAGTAAAATTCAATTTATATCCTAAAAGAGTTTAGGATGTGTTGGTAAAGATATATAATGAAAAGTGTTTCATTTAGTTACAAACTTATCTTAATTAAAGCATTGAATAAAAATTTCTAAAATTATAATTATGATGATTATTATTATTATGACCTTATAAAGAGTTCTAAGTAGGAATCAAATTCTATTAACATCATAACATTTGATGTTGTAATGTAAATAAGTTTGAATAATTTTTTTAAATAGTTGAACATTGTTAATATGATTCCTAAGTCTCAATATTATGAAAACATAATTTATTCATAGATACTTCTCACTGAAGGAGTTTAGTGGGAGGGTTTTATTAGATGGAAACATTATACTCATGTACATGGATCAGGGGACCTACCCAGACTGATAATATTTTCCCACTAAAAGGCCCATAATGGCTTAATTTTTTAGGACTAATTATTAAATAGTCTTAAATTTAAAATCCTAATTAATAATAGGGTATGGATTAGGATTTTATTAGTACCTAATAAGTGGCTCACTGGTACTGATTAAGCTATAATATAATAATTTTTTTAAAATTACAATATTATTTATTTTAAGTTAGAAATTTAATATTATTATATATATAATTTATTTAATATAATAATATCTTAATGATTTATGGTATTTTTTTCAAGTCTTGATTAGTATTTATGATTTTTTTTCAAGTCCGGATTAATAAACAGGTCGAGTCAGGGTCATTCTAACTAGGATTGATTAATAAATGGGCTAATATTTTATAGCTGCCCCAAATCATGTACAAGTATAACCATTTAGAGATGTGGTAGGAATTTCATAGATATATAATTAGTTTAAAAAACCCTAAAAATATAGTAAAATAAGTCTTATCTGGTGGTAATATCATATAATATATGATTAGACCAGTGGTAATATTTTATTAATATTATTAAATAATTTTAATAATATAAATTTTTTAATTTTATACAAAATAAAGTACTTTATTAATCACTCTTTCATGTTGGATGCATATATTACATGAAGTAGAATGACAATTTACCTTTCAAAGTATGACTCTGTGATATCCCTAATCAATGTTTTCTATGGAGTATTATAATTTTTGAAAAAGATTTGTCGTTATCATAGGAAATGTTTTTTATAGAGATATAAAATATAATCATGAAGCACACGATGAGTGTTTTATAGCAGATGTCCCACCAAGTATACCACATAGGGAGTCATACAGTATGTTTATGGTATACTAGGGGTTCATGTTTCATATTTAATCCCCATATCTAAGTTTAAAAAATACTTATATTGAAAACATTATTAAATTTATACCTTTATTATAATATCCTTTAGAATAAGGTAATTAGTGGGTGGTTGGGTATGTTATTGATGATGTTGTCGGTTGAGGCTTAGGAAAGATTGGATTTTTCCTCTTGTATGACAAGTATAACATCTGGGCCCATTATTGGGATAAACTGAGTAAGTGTATGGTTATACCTTGATAAGTTGTATGTTGTTTACTTATCTATTTGGGTGTGGGTTATGTGATGTGTTCATCCATTTTGGTGAATGACATGTGATGTGTTAATCTATCTTGTAAGTCTATATCAGAGAATCAAGAATATGTGGTTAGGCTATATCAGATTAACATTATTTTTATTCTATAGTCCCTCAGTTACTTAGACAAATGGATTATATGATTATGTACACTTGTGTTTAATACATCTGGTGGATAGAGGTATAGTGATACAAGTGTTTGATAGAGATCACACTAGACTCCTTTCTAGCTTGAGTATTATTAATTATTTTCTATATTCTTTTCTTTGATTATAATTATGTATATGGCCATTAATAATTATTTTCAATGATATAAAGGCTTATGGGGTCACACTTAATTATTTTGTGAATGATTATTTGGGTTTTTTATAAATTTTTTATATAAAACATTGAGATATCACCCAAAAAAATTTAGAGTATATACAAAGGAAGTTTTATATGGATTTTCACAATTTGTTACATATGATGTAACATGTTGTGAAATGTTTGATAGATTTTCAAAAAATGATTTTTTGGATCTTTAGCAAAAATATTTTGGATATAAATCTAAAAATTATTACATATTATGTGACATAAGGTGAAAGTGAACCGAGTCTATGAGGTTCTAGTGAAAGTGGGAGATTATTGGGAATACACACAAAAGGTATCACCATGGCATGGAATTTTAAACTACATTGTAGTCTATACTAGGATGAATTATATCATGGTGGATGTCAACATTCTATAATATTGTGTATAAAACTTAGTTATTATGTGATAAAGCATGATTTGGCCTTCTTATCCTAACCCAAGCTATCATTCTTGGTTTATTATCATGTAATGGCAATCTAGAAGAGTTTAAATTCCCTAAAAATGTATAAACATTAAAAGTAAATATTTTAAGGTTACAAGGAGTTGTAACCAATGAAATGATTATAAAACAATCCATTTAATAGGTAGAAAATTTGGTTTCCAAGGAGTTTCCTTGGATAGTATATATAAATTGACTCATGGTTTGAAGACATGTGTGTGATACCTTCAATAGAAAATCCTTAATTCAAATCTTTTTTTTAGCTATCAACATATTAAATCCCTTAAAAAATGATATATCAAACCATGAATTAAAGGAAATCCTTCCCAAGCATTGGTAGATTCGCATATCCCATATATATCTTTGGAGGAAGGAATCTATTAGAGGTTTCTCATTGATCACTATTAATATCATGTGAAAGAGACTGAAAATTTTTAGGATCAATAGAGAAAAAAGTACATTATTATTTAATTATTTCTTTTAATAAAAATGAATAGAGTGGTCTTATGGTTTTACAGATTTTGGTTAATTTTTTAAATTGTATTTGGATAACTTTTATCCCCTAAAAATCCTTATTAAATGTCATTTAGTATTAAAAATTAAAAACATGGATAATATTACTTATGTGTCTTTTATAAGATACATCATCTATTCATTTTTTTACTTAACTTTTTGTATATTATGCTTTGACAAAAATAGAATATAAAAATCTATTCAAGATGATATTCAATAGATTATTGTGAAGAAACATATTTATGTAACACCTCAACCCTAGAATTCCTGAATCCGGTGCATCACTTTATTACATTGGAATATATACAAGCTTCAGATCCCAAGGGACCGAAAAATTTAGATGTTTTGGAAAACTAGATTACATACATGATACCTATATTAAATTGGGAAATATAAAGTGAAACAATATACATAAGAAAACGAAATGAACTTAATCCTTGAAATATTATTCAAAAATTTCTTATTCATAATATGGGGAAATGAAACATAATAATGGTGATCTCAAATTACGAGTAAGGGTAAGTAAAGCAGAAGAAATAATGAATGAATGAGAATAAATCAACATGGAGAGGTAAATATTTGATAACACAATCCATTAAAAAAACTATATAAGTAAAAATATATATAGAAAGGTAATAAACTGAAACACATTCAATTTAATCAATAAACTAATAATATAATTATTCCATAGATATTTTGATTCAAAATATCATGGATAAGTAATAACTGAATCAAAATGAAGGAAATCATTAATTATTAGATGTCATGTCTAAGGAACAGGAAAACCTATACCATCAAGACATTTCACAAGATGGTTAAAACTATGGATAGATTCCCATTAAATTTGGAAAACTTATTCATATAATGAAAACCTATCGATACATCGAGGGGATATATAATGTCTGGGACCCACCCTTCCTTTCCAGACCAAAGTATTTATCATGTGTGTCTTTATATTCCTGAATAATAAACTTATCTTAATTATTTAATTTCGGGAGAACATTCTTCAAGTTTATTATTACTTTTACATCACTTATTAAAATATTTTAGACAAATACTTAAACAACTAAGTTTATATTGGGCGTTTTGACAATATTTGGTTTATGTGTCAAAAACGATGTTGGTAGATCAACTATAGTCAAAAGGGTTATTATATAAACATCTACCAAAAAATAATAATGACATAATTATAATATTTATAGATCAATTATAATTTCAAAACCAATTATTAACTATGGTTATGAAAAATGAACCAATGTTACAATCATGGAGATGGTAGGTCGTACGTACGCATGAGTAATGTTCCCATTTTTCAATGATTGTTATGAAAAGAAGGTAAGTAACACTATATATTTACATAATATAATTATATAATAAATACCATTTTATTTAATCATATATATTTATACATAGTATACTTTTGATGTAAAACGGAACACATTGTGCCGTGGAGATTGTAGTCCACACGCCCACGACCGACGTTATCACTTTTTAGTGTGTGAAGAGGGTAATAAAGAAAATGATATATTATAATTTCATAATGTTAATTATTCCATTAATATTAAATATATTTAATTTATGTTACATATTTTTAATTAAAACCATCCTTTATATGTTCCATGTATCGTGTGAATGAATCACATCGCTTTGAGGAGGCGGTAGTCCACACTTCCAAAAACAATGTTATTGTATTTACACAAAATATAAAGTATAAGAATATGTGTTGTAAAATAATTAAATAATAATAAATAAATAATATATATTATATATATATATAAATATTTTATATCATAATTCCCAACCATGAAAGGTGGTAAAGGAAAAATTAATAATCATTGTTTCGTGAGGTGGTAGTTCACCATACACATAAAAAATATGTTTGTTACCCATTAGATGGAAGTTTTTATGAGATTGGGGAAAAATATTAGAATAAAAACATCCCAGGGTATTTATTATTCTTTTTTTATATAATCATATAATAAGATTATTTGAGGGGGTGGATAATGAAAATAAAACTAAGGAGCTTAAGAAAAGATATTACCAATTCTTTTGGTAACTCCTTTTGGTTTTCACCAAACGAATTACTTGGATGGATTTATTCCCAAGTGGGGGATTATGGGATGAGGGGAGTTATTTTTAGGATATATTTTGGCATAAATTTGTTCATCCAAAGTGGCTTTATAGGTGTGGTAATTGGGAGGATAGGAATCCTTTTTACAGTAGAGGAGTGACACTTTTGTAAATTTTGGAAAAGGAATTCCACACATGTTTTTTCATTTAAAGTAGATACAATTAAGGAAATATATATATATATATATAAGGGGATATAGTATCTAAAAATGGACATATAATATATGTTTTAAAATTTTCTAGGTCATTTGGGCCCTTAAGATTATGGTTTAGTCCCTTGTTAAGCTTAGTTTACCTCAGTCATTGTAATTAATTTTAATTTCTTTCGCTAATGTTTTTGGTCAAAAAACAATTTAAAATTATTAGACATTATAAATAAAGATTATTCAAAATATGGAATCCATTTGTCTAAATTCCAATAAAAAAGTGGAAAAAATAATTTAAAATTAATCCCGTGGACAGGGTGACAATGCGAGTTTTTATAGTAAAAATGTCCAAAAGATTGCTAAGTTTTTATAATAAATTTAAAATTTAAATTGACTCCAATGACATAAATTGGATTAATTTATAGAAATTTAATATAATTAAACATTAAAACCATTTAAAAATATAGTTTAACCTTATAAATAAATTAGATGAAAATTCAGTTTTGAATTAAATTTTATTTTTTTCTACTATCCATTAAAAATAAAACTTAATAGAAAAATATAAAAAATCACCCTAATCTAATTTTTATGCTTCAATTTCAGAATTGAAGTTTATTTTTACATATATAGTCTATAAAGGTTCCAAAAATTGTATTTAAAATGGATTCACCATTAAAATGTGGTAAAAATACCTTTATAAAAATATTAGTTTTTATGCATAAAATTGGGTTTATTATTATCTTATGCCTGTAAAATATATTGGATGAATATAAAAAAATATTTATTTGAATATAATATATATATATATATATCATTAAAATCATCCAATAATAGTAATTAATTTAATTTATCAATGTAAAACACATTTGGGTGCATAGAAATAGTTTTTTATGAAAACCATTTCCTTTATATTCAATTGGTTATTATATTAACTTCTAATCCATTTGTACCTAATGAATTCAGTTTATATTTATGTAAACTATATATTTTTATAATTTAGTTAATACTATTCATAACCTCTAATTTAACGACTAGATTAAGTCTTATTATGTAAAATAATAATATTTTAATAATATATTGTTGTTCGGTTAAAACTTGGTCTTGAGTGTAATGAAAGGTAACGAACAAGGTCATTGTTGCATGTAAGTAAAGATAACTTATTGTTTGTGTGAATTGCATGGTATATAAAATATTAAATTTATTTAAAATGGTACGTATATTTTAAAGTCTCGGGATATTACATTTCCTTATGAGCTTGGTGTTCCGTGTTGTACACGCTATCAAATATAATGTTCTTATTTTAGAATTTTGGGGTGTTACTTTCTTCCAAACTTTATTTAATTGTGTCCTCATAATTTAAACTTGATATTTTTAATTATGGGATTTATATTTGAAAATAAACTATTATTTAAAACCCCACATTGTAAATAGGGTTAATATCACATCTTCTTAATTAGATGGAAAGGAAAATACAGTGGTCATATAACTATGTTCCCTAGTAAGAGAACATGGGAGGTAAATGGAAACATGGATATGGAAGAAAATTCTAACAATCTTGTTCTAATGGATAGTGATAGAGAACATGGTTAGGATAAATTTAACAATCACAAATCCATAAATCTGTGATGATCTAAGGGGTCATTTTATTCATCAAAAACTAAAGTACTAGGACAACATTTTTTGTTTCAAGATCATTTTTTCGAGAGTTGAGGAATTATTTCACTTTCTAAGAATATAAGTAAATATTCTTACTTAGTAGTTTTATATAACCAAAATATTATTCTTTGTTCGTGCCTTGAACTATTTCTACTTCATTTGATAACATAGATTTCATCATATGGGGAAGAAATGCATTAACCAATTAAACCTCATCCAATTATCTATATAAACCATTTCATAAATGGTTAACTTTTCCAAAATATAATGATCCAACACTTTATAAGGAAGTAAATTGTATTAAAAAATGAAATTATCATTTTCATTTAATCAACATGAAGTAGCTATTTAATTATCACATATCGAACATATGAACACCTTTATCATGTATTCTCTTGAAATATGGTAATAACTTGAATTGCCATAATAATTTATCTGGAACATGAATTCTTCCTTATTTATTAAGTAAAACATATGTTATTGGATATAGTCAATAACTTCAAAATTGTTGTAAACCCCATAAATACTAGCATAAATCACTATTTCAACAAACCATTAATCAGTTCCAAGGTAGTTAGTACTATCCAATTTACTTTATCCAAATCAATCATATATTTATTCCAAAATCATTATCTTAGTATTAGTAATATATTAAGGATTATCTTTCCCTTAACCACGTGTTTTCCAAAAATATTAACTTTATATCAATTCTCTTTTCTTTGTACAATTCAATTTTTGATCTAAAATCCTTAACGAAAAATTAATGCAGTACAATCCTCATATATCCCATAATTATTAAAATTATTAAATCACTAATAAAACCTTAAAATGACATAATTCATGAATAGGAATATTAATCATTCCTCTTCAACTATGGTAGTAGCATAACTTAACCATCATTGATTATTATTAATTTTGGTATATTCCTTTAATTATTGAGACATTGATTTTCATAGTGTATCATCTCCTTACATTTTAAGAATTGTACATTGGAATCCTTTTTTACCCTCACAATCACAAGTATGATGGACTTTCTTTACACAGTTTTAGAAAACTCTCATTCCTTTTAAACAAGTAGCAGGGTGTTTCTTTCCACAATTATCACATGTGGAAATGTACTTCTTTATCTTATTCCTTATATCCATATTTTTCTCTACCATCCCCTTATTATCATGTTTCCCTCAAAAATCCATAGGAATTGGATTATGTTTTAGCACATGATACTATTTCCTCATATGATGAAAATACTTGGGTGACTATTTCCTTTTAAAATATTGGTTTAAGACCATAAATTATATGGTCCTTCTTACTCATTAGATCACATGCATTGGAGAAGTTCACATTCCTTATTCTAGACACCATTTATAAATGAAAACATACACTAAATTAGATCATATAATTTTGAAAAATAATGTTAATCCCAAAACTAGTGAAATACTAATCATAGTTTTAAAATTTTTTCCATAACTAATCTCATAATAATAAACATGTTATATTTAGGGATATCTTTAATTTCAAATAATTCCTAATGGTTTGTAAATAAAATATTAATTATCCTAAGAATATACCTTAGGAGTGTCAAACTAGGTGCACAGTAATGCTTTTTGATGTGTACTAGGTAATTTAGAGTCAGGCTCGACACACCTTGTCAGGCTTGTTACTCCTAGGTACATCTATTATAGAACCACATCCACTTGTAGTATCCAGATAAAGATTTATTTTTAGAAATACCCACACAATATCTTCCTTGACAAAATTATAGGATTTCCTTCTATACTAATCCTCAAAATCTAAATTTGGGTTATATTCTCTAATATATGTTTTCTAAATCTAGTTTCCAATGTTTCTATTAAACTTTCTCTGATACCAACTATAATGCCTCAAACCCAGAAGGCTTAGAGTTAGTGCATCACTTTATTACATTGGTATAAATACAAGCTTCATATCCTAAGTGACCAAACAGGTTAGCAGTTTCAGAAAACCAAATTACATACATGATACCCATATTACATTGGGATATAGAAAATAAATCATGATACATAAGAAAATGAAATGAATTGAATCCTTGAAAGATTATTCAAATATTTATTCTTCATATCCTGGGGAAAGGAGATATAATAATTTTGATCTCAAATACTCAATAAGGGTAAGTAAATAAGAAGAAATAATGAATTAATGAGAATAAATCAATAGAGAAAGATAAATAGTTGATAACACATGCCATTCAAATAATGGGATAAGGAAAAATCTATATGGGAAGGTAAGAAACTAAAACATATTCCATTTAATCCATAAACTAAGAATAGAATGAATCCATAGATATGTCGTTGTAAAATCTCATGGGTAATTAATAACTGAATCAAAATGAAGTAAATGCTTAATTATTGGATGTCATGTATAAGGCACATGAAAACTTATAATGTCAATACCTTTCATAAGATAATTAAAAATATGGATAGAAATCCATTTAATTTGGCCCACTTATTCGTCTCATGAGAACCAATCGAGGCATCGAGGGTATATATAAATTTCAGGCCCCACCATCATTGCTAGTCGAAATCATTCCTTACTCACTCACAATTAATTTTTATTGAATAAAAACACGTGTAAAATAGGGAGGCATCCTATGGGGGATGGTAATAATGGAGACTAAGGGCTTTATTACTTACAATGATGGAGAAGACAATGGGAATGTACCTTATGCTATAGTAAACAGTTATATGGGTACTAGGATCACATTTTCTTGCCAAATAATCTGTTGAAAAGTTTACCACTATGCATGAGTGATAGACATTTATCTCATGGTTGATGAGACCCTTTCATTTTAGAATCAGGTAGGTTATCTCCCTAGGGAATTCCCTTGTGTACTATAGCATCCCAAATAGGAAATTGGGGTCTGACTCCACATAGAAGATGTAGGTGTTGTAAAGACTGAAAAATGACAACCCAAAAGCTATAGCTCTGACCTCAGCCTCCAACTGAGATCTCATCCCGAAGAAGGCTCTAAAACCCAAAAACAATGATTTTTTATTTTCACTCAAAAGGCCTCCTCCTTGCATATCTCCAGAGAGGCCAAACCAATCGATATTCATCTTTAGTTCTAGAGAGGGGCCTTCCACTTGATCCAAATGCCCCCATGAAATCCTCTAGCCTCCAAACCTAAAAATGACCATAGTGTAATTTTACACAACATCATAGAAGATCCCTCACCTTCAATAAGCTTCCCTAGTTCGACCACAAAGATCATTGCACGGATTTTCAAGTACACAACTGAGACCTTTTTTTCATCACTTGTGGTGTTCTTCAACTCCCATATAATATAGTATATTATTATAAAGAGCATGATTCACACATTACCTTCGACCCCTGATTATCTATCCCCTAAAACCACTCTTCTATGAAGCCGAGACACTCTTGTTGATTCCTAAGAAACCCCACTCCCTACCAATGAAGCTCCATAAGTATGTCACCCATTTTCTCGGGAAAATAATATACTCAGTTGATTTCGAGTGAGTCTAGGAACAACATCTGCACCTCAACACTAGCATAACACCCCTCTTTTGGAAATTTTCATTAGTATTCAAAGCATGGTTTCTCAGATGCCAAACCAAAAATTTTAATTTAACTAGGAGTCCCTTTCACTAGATCAATGAGTTTCATTTGTATTGGAAAGCATCTCCATACATTGATTATATAAAATTATATAAAGTGAATAAAAAAACTTATAGTATGATAGTATGTATCTATTAGGTTCATCCACTATGTAAATATTATCAAATCATGTTTTTTATGGAGATTTAGTGTCGCGTTGATGGACTTGGGATACATGCTCACTTCCAAAAAATATATGCAATGAGCCAAAAATCCAGGGTAAAAGAACATCTCAGCATCCCAGTTATTAGTCTATTAATTGATTTCTCTATATTCCACCACCTTCCAGATGTCGTCGTCCAAGGACTCTAAATGCCTAGTCAATTTCTTAGCAAGAACAATCATTCTTCCATCTTATTTTCTAATAAACTCCAATTTTCCCTGTACTTATCTCTCATTAACTTTTCCCACATTTTTTACCTTCTATAATTTCCCAAGATAGCCGTGTTTACATTCCATTCATAATCTCATCCACACCTTTTATGTTAAATCCCCCCTCCATAATCAGTTTTTCCATTTTATTCTAATAATCCCGGTGGCATTTCCTAGTTTGGTTTTCATCCTGCAAGAAGGTTGTGGGAACCTTTTCAATCCTATCAGTGGTTCCCTTATGCACTATTAGAACTGTCAGCATGTGGAGAGGGATGGAAGAAAGAACATTATTAAACAAGGTTATTTTCTCTCTAAATGATAGGAACATATTATTCTAGTTTTTAATTCTTCCCATAATTATTATGATGATATCCTCAAACATCATTCTTTTAATATTCCCTTCAGATAGTGGAGCCCTTAGGTACACCATGGGAATAGAACTCTATTGCATACCGATATTATTTTGGATGACACTTATTGAATAACCATATTAAATTTGGAACATGAATTTATCAATTATTACCCAATGTAGGATTAATAAAAACAAGTATTTTTTACTTTGATGAATGGAAATACCCTTTAAAAAATCATTCTTGAGGGAAATAATCTTTAAACATTCCAAAGTGTCCTACACCACTTTGAAACATTTGAATCATAATTACCCTAGAGTAATAACATTAAATAATATTATAATATCATTATAATGAAGTAATTGATGATAAAACATGTCAAATAACAACATATACACCATATAAAAGAACTAGGTGCATAACCTTACAAAATGCCTCAAATAAATGAAATTGAGATGAAATCACTTACCTTGAGTCCAAATTGTCACATGTGTCTTTATATTCCTAAATAATAAACTTATGTTAATTATTTAATTTCATGAGACCCTTGTTCATTTTTATTATTAATTTTAATTCACTTATTAAAATTTAGTAAAAAAACTACTTAAACAACTAAGTTTACATTGGGTGTTTTGACCATATTCAGTTTATGTGTCAAAAATGACTTTGGTAAAACAACTATGGTAAAAGAATTAATTATATAAATATATCTAGAATATTAATCAGGAAATAATTATCATATTTATATATCAATTATACTTTTAAAACTAATCATTAAATATGGTTATGAAAAATAAACCAACGTTACAATCATGGTGACAGTAATCCGTACACACACATGAGTAACGTTCCCATTTTTCAGTGATCCTTATGGAAAGAAGGTAAGTAACACTATATATTTATATAATTATCATTATATCATAATTAAATTTATATTTAATAATATATACTTATATATAGGATTATTTTGGTGTAAAAGGAATCACAGTGTGTCATGGAGGCAGTAGTCCATGCATCCACGACTAACATTATCACTTTATAGTGTGTGAAAAGGGTAATAAATAAAATGATGTATTATATTTATAGAAATTTTATTATGTTATTAATACCATATATATTTTATTTATTTTAAATATCTTTAATTAAAATTATCCTTTATACGTTCCATGTATAGTGTGAATGAATCACATTGCTTTGAGGAGGCTGTAGTCCACACTTCCACAAACGATGTTATCAGATTTACAAAAAATGGAAAGTATAAGGGTATGTGTTAGAAAATAATTACACAAGAATAAAGACATAATAAATATCAATTTTAACATATATAAAAAGAGTTTATATCATAATTCTCAACCATTTAAGGTGTTAAAGGAAAAACGGACAATCATCATTTCATAAGGTTGTAGTTCGATGTACACATAAACATTATGTTTGTTACCCATTAGATGGATGTGTTTGACCGTGTAGGTATAAAACCTAGAAAAAACATCCTAGTATATTTAGGATACTTTTTTTGTTATATAATCATAGTATAATAAGAGTTTATGGGTTGGATAATGGAAATAAAACCAAAGAGCATAAGGAAATATATTAGTACTTCTTTGGGTAACTCCTTTTTGTTTTCACCAAAGGGATTACTTAGATGGATTTATGAAGAATGAGAGGATTATAAGATGAAGGGCTAGATTTTTAGGATATATTTGGATAGATCTTGGTCGATCCAAATTGGATTTAGAGGTGTGGTGAAGTGGTAGGAGAGGAGTCCTTTTTATAGTGGAGGAGGAGTGGCACTCTTTTAAATTTTGGAAAGAGAATTACCCCCACGTTTTTCTCATTGAAAGTGGACCCAATAAGGGTAAAATTTATATAAAATGGATAATAGGTTCTAAATATTTCCATCCAATGGATTTTGGATAATTTTCTAGGTCATTTGGGCCCTTAATATTATGGTTTAGTCCCTTGTTAAGCTAAATTTAGCCTTACTCGTTGTAATTAATTTTAATTACTATTACTATTATTTTTGTTCAAAAAGTAATTTAACCTTATTTAAAATTATAAATTATTCTGATTAAAAATATTTAATCCATTATTCCAATTTCCAATCAAAAAATTGGTAGAAATTAATTTAAAACTAATCTCACAGATGGGACGACAATGCAGGTTTTTAAAGTAAAAATGTCCAAAAGACTGCTATGTTTTTATAATAAATTTCAAATTAAAAATGATTAGAATTAACTAAATTGGATTAATTGATAAAAAATTAATATTATTAAACTTTAAAACCATTTAAAAATATAATTTAACCTTAAAAATAAATTATATGAAAAAAATAGTTTTGAATGAAAATTCATTCTTTTCCACTATTTATTAAAAAATAAAACTTCACATGAAAATAAAAAAAATCACCCTGATATAATTTTAATGTTTCAATTTAAAAAATTAAGTTTATTTTGAAATATATATTCAATAAAAGTGCCAAAAATTATATTAATAATGGGTTCTTCATTAAAATATGGTAGAACTACCTTTATAAAAATATCAGTTTTTATGCACAAAATTGTGTTTGTTCTTATCTTATGCTTATAAAATATACTGTATGAATATAAAAAATACTTTATTGAATATAATATATATATATATCATAAAATAATCATATAATATTAATTAATTTAATTTATTAAGGTAAACCCCTTTGGGTGCATAAAAATAGGTTTTTTTGAAAAACATTTCCTCTATATTCAATTGATTATTATATTCATTTATAATCATTTTGTAACTAATGAATTCATTTTATATTTTTATAAACCATATATTTTCATAAGTTAGTTAATAATATTAATAACCACTAATTTAACATCTATGTTAAGTATTATTATATTAAATAATAATATTTTAATAATATATTGTTGTTTGGTTAAAACTTGGTGTTATTTGTGATGCATGTTATCAAAAAAGTTTGTTCATGTGTATAAGGAAAGATAACATAGTGTTTGAGTGCATTTAATACTATATAATATATTAAATTTATTTAAAATATTATTTATATTGTAAAGTCTTAGGATATTACATTCCCTTACGCGCTTGGTGTTGAGTGTTATACACGCTATCAAATACAATGTTCTTACTTTAGAATTCCAGGGTGTTTCTATTTATAAACTATAGAAGAACTGAGGATGTATTATTAGTATTTATAAGTGAAGAATATGTTAGGCTTGGAGCTGTAAAGCTTTTTTCCTTATTATGTTTATGAACTTTTCAAATGAATAATTAAACAGGATATTACTGAACCACACTTAGCAGAGAAACAAAATTGGTGGGATGGAGTGATGGAGTACAGAGAATGGTAGTATGTGGTGTGGATATAGAAACTTTAATTCTTGATGGATTTTTTCCTTTGTGTTGTAGTTTTCATTTGGTACTATAGAAAAATATACTCTTATTTGTTGTTCTTTTTTAGTTTAGTGGTAGTTAAAACAACTTCTAAATCATTTTGTATTATTTGTAAACAATCACTGCTAAGTTTCACCTCGGTAATTATTTTAAGACATTTTTTTGTTTTATCATAAAATCATAATTCATGTAATTTAATAAATTTTTTTAATGGTTTATAAAAACACCACTAAATTTTTTCTAAAGTACCATATTCAGTGGTGGTTTATATAAACATTTCTAAATATGGTGCCATATTTAGTTGTGCTTTACATAACTACTGTAAAACATGGTATCATATTTAGCATAAATTTATAAAGTGAGACTAATTTTATCACCAATTTTGTATATTTAGTTATATATTACATAACCACTACTAAATATGGTATATTTATAAAATTTTATACCATATTTATCATTTTTTTAACCACCACTACTTATTTATTGGAAGTTAAAACCACCGAAAAATATGACATAGCCGAAAAAATGACTAACGATCCCTAATATAAACTATCCATAAAAAATAGATCCAAAAAATATTATACAGAAATTATAACATAAAAATAAAAGTATCAAGTTCTAAACATAAAACATACATTATATAACATAACTACAAAATATCACATTTAAAAAAATTAAGCTAATCATTATTAAAAAAATTTGTGTTTGTTCGCAAACATCACTCCCCCTCAACTTCACACTTTCTAGATAGATCATGTTTCCCATCAACTCCTCACATACTTCCTCCCTATAGTTCTCAAATTTAAATTAGTTGAATGAACATTAGTAATTAACATATTCCGAAACATTTAAGCAACTATAAGTGAAAAAATACCAAAATATATAAACAAAAAAACACTAATCATAAATAAATTATTATGAAATAAAACCATAAATATTTTTAAAAAATTAATAATTTTTAATTTATATATCAACTTAAGTTAATTTTTATGATTTTCTAACCCATTATTGTTTAATGTATTAAAGGGATGCTCTCTATGGGTGATTCTACTCTTCCATGATAATTATCCCTCAATTTGAGATCAAAACCTTGGTAAAACCTTGGGTAAGTGATCTCATATTACTATAATTATTCTCCTAACTCATATCCATTATTCTAAGGAATGGTAACCTATTATGTTTATGGTTTTTACATGTTAGGGCTATTGAAGTTCTAGTGATTTAAGTTTTTTGATTGTGTGAATATTTTTATAAATCCCATTCTTCTATATGTTGGTGGTTTTCACTACATTGGTTGGTTAATGGTAGGTAGTTTTATATATATTAAATTTATTATTTATAATCCTTTTTTATTATATAATTTACCAAAAATAGTTTGATTTTAATTTTTTATTAAGTGATTAAATCTTTTTTTGGGTGTTATGTGTTGAATTGTTTTTGTTTCTTGTGAATTAATATAGTTATTTTATCTCAAATATTTATGGATTATTGTTTTATGGGATATAAAGGTATAAAATTAAATTATATGTTTTGGGTAAATGGGGATAATATAATATTTTGATATATTTCACTTTTAGTTGAAAATTTTGAGTTTAAAGTGAGTTTCATTTTAGTTAAAGATATTTTCAAGGTATTGAGGAAATGTTTGGCGATGTATAAACCCTAATTCAGAGAGGAGGGGAGGTATAGGAGTTGGTAGTTCAATAATAAGTTTTAATTGAATATTTTGTTTGTGTTTTAATGTCTTTATATTTACTTTATTTTTTAATATATTTTTAAGGTGGGTTGTTCTAAAGGTGTTAAATGATCCAAAGAGACACCAAACTATTAACACTCATTAATAGTATCCCCAAACTATCGTGAGTGAAGAATTATAACTAACTATGAATAAAAAACCTACCATAAAGAATCAAGTTAAATCGATCATGACTTAAAATCAAATGACCATAAGGTCATAACTCTAACCTACTATTGTTACTAACAAGTAACCATGGGACATATCAAGTGACCATAAAACATTAATTCTCTATCTACCATGGGGAAACGAATAGGTATATATATATTTAAGATGAATGGGATAGGAAGTGATTTGGTTGCAACAAATGTTACCCAAATTTCCTCCTCTAGTCTTAGGGAGTTGGGGTATAATTATGGAGAAAGAGACCTAGTTGGTAAGTGACTAAATAGAACTGATATACACTAACCTAGTCTTAAAATATCAAAAACTAACCAAATATAGTTGAATCAAATAGATTCAATCAAATTTGATAGGAATTGAGACACCACTACACCACTTGAAGCACACTAAAAAAATGAAAATAATAATTACACTGATTAAAAACCTAACTAAATTGAATAAAATAAAATTTTACAAAACCAAATCAAACAAATATTAATGAACATTTATTATACCTCTCCAAACCCTGCTAACAATAACCAAATAAAATTAAAAAAATTAAACTACTTGAAAAAAACTAAACTAATTTGATACAAAAAAATAAAACCTAATTAAAAAATGAACCCATTGGAAAAGAACCAAACCAACATTAATAAAAAAAATCCTAAACTAAAAAAATAGAGTTAATCTAACCATACTTGAATTTAAATGAATTTTAATCTCTTATTTTGAACAAAACTCACTTTATTGATACTTACCCAAACCAATTCTAATTAAACTGAAAAAATTAGACAATATATAATGTGAATCAAACCAAACATAACTAATAGAATGTGTCTCCAATAAAATTGAACTAAATATAAATTAACTAAAACTAATTAATCAAAGGAAAAATAAATTTTATAAAAACATTAAATATAACCAAATAGAATATAAGTGGGATAAATAGAAAATAATGACATAGAAACTAATAGAATAAAAACAAAAAAAAATGAAATTATATAAATTATATATAACTTAAATAAAGAAATTAAATTATAGACAAGATCGTGGCGTACCAATATTTGGGGTTTCTTTAAGTTTACCCATTTGATTATAATGAATTCTAATGCTTCAGAGAATGATTTTGTACCCTATCTTGGGATATATATATATATATATGATAGTTCCCTCTTTCAATTAACAATTTGTTTTTACCTAGTGTTAGAATTAAACAAAATTGAAAATTTATTTTATGACCTATTTTTTAATCCAAATAGCCTTACTTTATATAATAGATATAAGTTTTGGTATTTTTGTTAGTTGACTAGGTATAATTAAATAATATATTTAATGTAGTACTTTGAAATTATATGCATGGTTTAGAAATGACCAAGAAATATTGATGATACTTTATAGTGGAATGATCAATGTTAAAGAGTTATTGTTCTGTAATTTTTGTTTCATAATTAATGATTAAAATTTTTATGATAAATTTTTCTAGTGAATTAATCATTTTTCCTCATTTAATAACAATATATTAGTAATTTGAAAGGAGAATCGTAGTGGGTTTATAGGAATTTGAATTGTTGACTAGAAAAGAATCCCAAAATAATTAATGTGCCCTCTACTAAACTAAACCAAATAATATAAGGTTTTTTTGTTGTTAAGTGTTTATGTGTGTGCAGTGAATGAGATTACTCTATGCAAAAAAAATAATTAAGAAATTATATAAAATATGAGTGAATTTATGATGATTAATAAAATAATGTTATTAAATTCATCACAAGGGGCATAATGTATCTCTCAAGTGGAGATATATCTTGGGTAGATAGGGTTTCTTCCACCACCTTGATGTCTATATTTCCCTCTCTCCTACTAGTTTTTCTCAGACCCAGTGTCACCTCTTGGCATTTTACTTAGTGTTATCTCACTTTGGTAGCTCTATCGATGAATCCTATAATATTTTTCATCCTCTTTAGAAAGCGTCTATGCTATCTAGTTTTATTGGGGTTGAAGTCAGTGAACACTAGATTTTGTGTTTCCTGGACTTGTTAGAGTATCCAAGCATCTAATAGTATCAACATCCTAGGTTTCAACTACTTATGAGTCTCTAGATATAATGTATCTCCCATCATTCAACCTCCTTTTATGGAATTTTCTTGTCTCTTGTCTATAAGGGGCCTTAATTATAGCCATGCTTGTGCTAAACTATTCTGTCGGTTTTTCCTCCTACTCAGTGTCCTCATGTGTCCCTATAACTTTTTCAGGAACCTGTTTCCCTGTTTGTTATCCCCATATACTCTTAATATTGATTTCATCATTCTTGACCCCATATTGGTCAATAGTGATGGATCCTATGATGGTTTTTAATTTTGATAGTGGTTATGGTGGTGGTGGAACTTGGTGACATGGTTTGGGTACTTTGGATGGGAGCACTAGAGCTTGTGGATTTGTTTGTTTTGGGTGTGGTGTCTTTAATAATCCTTAGGCGTATTGGGTTTTAGTAGTTATTTCCCCTTCGGTCGATATAGATGTTGTTTTTCCCACTCCTACCCTCAACTGGCCTAGATTACCTCATTTTCTGGTCATACGAAGGGTTTTGTTGTCCCCCCTGATCATTTCATTACCAACCCGCAAAAGATTCTTCCTTATTATTGTGGAGGCCTTTTAGAAATCATTATTGAAAATGGTTTCTCTTCCATCTTTTTACTGTTATCAGCCAGATGGTAGGGTTTTGGAACTCCAGTCACAAGCAGCATGATTAGCCTCAGGATAAGGATAGCTTTTAGTGGTCAGGTTTTGGCGGTCTTTTCTTGTATTATGAATCATTGGGGATCATTCTATTAACCTTTGTGATCTAGTAAAAGGAAGATCATGGAATTATTCTTCATGTCCAGGGTATTATGGTTTGATTGGTGGAAACTAGTCGACACACACATCTCTTGGCCTTTCTTTGAGGGTTTTGAGTTTGTAGGTTTGTTGTTTTTTTCTCTCATTATTTATAATCCATGGTTCCCACACAATGAATTTAGGGATTAATGTTATAAAATTTCAATATATACTAAAAACAATGACATTAAAGTAGGGTATCAATGGCAAATGATTCATGGTTTGAATTTCAGATGCTCCAACATTCTTAATAATAGACATACCTATTAATTAAAGCATAACATGATAAGATAATAGAGTAAAAAAGGTATACATGGTATGTGATGAAGTGAACCATGTTTATCTTTGGTAGATCAACTCTATTATGCTTCAAGTGTACTCTAGGTAGTGCGGTAGACTAGTTGTCATGTTTTTTAGTGAGGATACCATCTTGAAAACTATTCAAGAGTGACATTCCTACAAAAAATATCAATAAACAACTAATTGAATTAAAAATATAATTTAATTACCAGTAATTTCATTCATAGTTATAAAATTAAATATTAAAAAAATATTCAATCATACAATTAGTTTCTTCTTGATTTTTAATGTTATTATTAAATTTTATTGTTAACATTACTTATTTTTCATCGTCTTCACCCTCCCTCGCAAGATAAATATTTTCAACATCTTCAAGGATAATCATTTCATTGTGATATTGTTTATGGGGTTCAAAATCAATAATTAATTCAAATTAATCACTCATATCATACGCATCTCTTAGTTTCATATATATAATAACACTTTATTATTTATCTACTATACCATCAATATAATATACTATTTTGGTATGGAAAGAGAAAATAGACGGATCATGTTATTCGCATTCACCAGTATCAGTCAACTGGGATAAGTTAATATAAATAAATTTTAAATATAATTTTCTTATACCCCCAGTTAATATTGAACCACTAGTATTTTAATAACACAATTAAAAATTTTCCATGACAATTTAACTCAATAATATCAACCAATATTATATAGTCACCCTAATATGTATCTATAAATATATCATTATTTTGTGTTTTCAAACCATCCTCTTGATCTAAAATACAAAACATGAAACCACCAATATTATAATCATTTAATTTCCTTGAATTTTTCATAGGAAGTCAAGCTAAATACTTAAAATATTACCTTATTTCATCATGATTATTATTATTGGTTACCTATAAAAAATTAAAATAAAATATTGTTACTTAAATTATATAATTATAAACATATTGATATTAAAAACATGTATTATATTAAGAACTTAAATAATGTGAAAACCAATCAATAATTTCTTTATTTACCACTTTTATTATCCATGCCTCATTTCAAGTTCCACTCCGAAGATGTATTTTTCCCCTCAATTATTAGATATATGGATCAATAATATTAGTATTGAGTAGAATATATCTATGTGTTTGTCTTAACTATAAATTTATCAATCAAAAAAGAGAATATTTTTTTAACTTCTCAACATAAATTTAGAAATATTGATTCTTTATTATTGACCTGAGAATAAATTGTTTTATCATCAACATGTCTTACTTGATTGAATCTTGTCTCTATCAAATTCAAATACCTAGGCCAGAAGGTTAAGCACTCTTAAAAAATACAACATTTTGGTTTTGATTTATTGTTCACATATGACTTAAAATTAACAAGACACATAATAAAAAAAGTAATAAATTAATAAGTAAAATTCATAATTATTGACATGGAAATTATAATTAATTAAATAGAAGAAAATTAAATTAATTTACCTTTATAAGGGATATATCCATCAATAAAGTATGAGCCCTCTAACTTTATCTTCCTCACCTAAATGGATATTCAAATTAATTTTCATAGAGAAAAGTGATGTAGGAAATACTGTCTCAAAATGAAATAGTTTTCATGCAATTATTTCCAAAAGTTTATCCCGCTCAATTGGTCTCAAGGTCTTCTCACAATGTTGTCTGAAGAAAATGAAAAGGTCAGTTTGAAATGAAATTATTTTTTCTGGTAAAAAATTATAGATTTCTAAATGTATAAAGTTATCCATAAGAATATTTGAGTAATTAATTTTCAATTTATTTATTTTTTTGATAACTCAATTCAATATATCTTGTAATGTTACCATAAGATACATCAGACACTTTCTTATTTTTTAATCTTTGTAGGAAAAAATCTTTTTATTTGTTTTTCTCTAAAAAAATAGATGTTGAATACCTTCTATTCTCATTTTACAATTTATCATGCTTGATATTCAATGCTTATAAGTAATATTTATCATTTAAATGATACTTATATTTATATCATTCATTAATCGTTATATAAATCAAACTACCACACATAATAATCTTAATGTGCATAATATTAAGATTGTGACATAATAAATTAAATTCCTAATATGAAAAATCAAAAAATATACTTTTCTTATTCAATTTCTATGTTTCACTTGTATCGAATATATTTCAAATTATTTTCTCACTTTTATTTAACTGAAATTATTTTTAAAACTCTATAATTATTTTTTTAATGATGATAAGATCTTTGATCCAGATAATAGATTTGTATGTAGCCTAAAATATGTTTTTCCATTAAAAAATAACTTGTTAAATAAAAATCAATAATATGTATAATTTAAGTAATTATCACACATGAAACACCACTTTTTGATATATGTTTTTCATTGAGGCTCATAAAAAAAGTTAAAAAATGGACATTCCAAACAAGTTAATGTACTCAAATTGGAAAAAATATCATAGTCTAGGAATTTCATTGATGGACCACATTTTGGAAGTGTGCATTTTGAACATTTTTATAGTAGATGCATTGTATGCTTCTACACCATCATTTCATAAAAACTTTAATTCTTGGATAAGAAACTAAAGATATACATCAATGTAATTTTCAAACATTTTTTCCTGGGAATAATCATTGATATGATGATTGAAGTTTATTTCATACAAATAAATTGATTTCAATGATAAAGGATAAAAAAAACAACCACATATTCTATAATTGTTACTTAAATTGAATCAATCAGTAACCAATCCAAAATGAACATTTCTTGCATCATAAGAGAAATCAGGATGTGATTAATCCAAAGTCTTCTATATGTTTTAATCTCTTTTATATTGGATAAACTCATCATTGTTATTTTCCTATGTATATCAGTTCATATTTTCAAAAGATTTAGTAACATAAAAAATCTTCACAATCATAGTTCTAAGGTAAATTAATGTAAAATCTTCACTAAGGTTTTCTTTTTATATTTATACATGGTGGTATATTGATTCAAACTATCATCATTATTTGTTTACTTCCATGTAGAAGTACAATATCTTTTTCACTCTTCTCAATTATAATATTCTCCCCATTATAAGATGCAATCATTGGACATTCATGTATCTTCATATAACTGTGTTGAATATTGATAATAACCTTATTCATCTCATAAAATGATATATGGATATTAGCTTCAGAAAATGCATTATGCTATAATTCCAATTTCATGGATATTTCTTTATTTTTATTTCCAAATAGGAACTTTATGTGGTATAAAATTATTAGAAAAAAATAGTTTTTAATACTTTTCACATTATTAATATAATTATTGATTTATATCTTAAATTAATTCAAAAAAGGTAGTTGTTTTCTTACTTAAGTTTTCTATTGTATTGGTTTACAAAACATCATCCATTAATATGTTATCATATTGATTTGGTTGTCTTGTAATTCTAGAATCATCACTAAGATTTTTAAAAATATATATGTGGATAAATTAATGTGTTAAGATCATAATTATGTTTCTCTAATGTTCTAAAATAAATATTTATCATGTTTTGAATTTCATTATCCACCATCAGGGAATTAACCTATTCATTATAATATTGATAATAATTACGCAAAATTTTTATAACATTTGACTCTCCATATCAAGTTTAACCCACATATTTAGGAGGAAATTATTTCAATATCAAGTTCTCAAATACTTTATCTCTATACAATAATAATTATAATTTACATTTAGAATATGGAAATTTTATTTTTCCATTATCGAATTGATTTCATATTACAAAATCCAAAAATATCTCTAAACCCTTGACATAATAAGTTATGTTCCAAGGTAATGTAAACCAACTTTTATCCATACATAATCAACTTCCAACATATTCAAATAAAAAAATATAGTTATATAAATATAGAGGAATAAAATAATACAATTTAGTTAAAATAATAATATATCCCCAAACCCAAGATTAAACTAATCCATACATGAATGAAAACATATATTAAAGGGTAATAATTTTGACTATAAAAATAACAACATAAAATAAATGTAATGAATTCTTACTATACACCTAAACACTTTACAAAAAATCTATCTATGAATGAAGAAAATATTAAATTCAAAATTCACATTTTTACCTCCCCTTCCATATTTAGATTATTTTACAATTATGATCAAGATACAATATGAAATTTATTAATTATAACAAAAATTAAGGGTTATAAATCAGTTTTAAACATATTTCATTATTAAAAAACATAAACATTAAAGAGAATTTTTTTTATATGTTTATTATTTTTAAATACATGTTATTTTTAATATTTAAAAATTTATGAGTGTTTGAGTATTGATGAGACCTATGGGAAAGATTGAATTTTTTATGATAAATTGATTCTCTTTTAAAATTAAGAAAAATAAGTAATTAATATTTTATGTTAATTAAAAAATTTATTTACTATCAAGTAAGTTGATTGTAACTATGGTAAATTCTAAAGAGTGTCCCATTTTGAATCAATTTAAATTCACTATTGAACAATTAGATATTTAATAAAACCTGATTTTTTTTATTCTGATCCATCAGGGAGGAAAGGAAGTAGAGTATGATTATATATGATTTAAATTCTATGGTATCTTTGATGAATGATATAAATATGTTTATGGGGTTTTATAAACTCAATAAATGATATTAGAGTGAAGGAAAGGTATGTATAAGTGATCATTAAAAGTTAGAATGTATTAAGAGACATTAATCTCTCAAAATATTTCTTATTATATGAGAATTTATTGGCATTAGATAAAGTTATATGAAATTTTATTAAAGTTTAAAAAAATTATGATATAAGAAGACTTTAAATAATGAAAGAGATTGTATGCTATATGAATTTGAGATGTTTTACATTAATTATGAATAAAGAATATTTTTAAGAGCATAAAATAAATTTATCTTGAAATAATGTGTCCATTATAAATATAATAAATATTAAATTTTATTTTATTTTATTATTTTAATGAATTAAATATAATAACTATTTTTTTAATCCAAATTTAGAAACCTTGACCTCATTTTCTTAAAGATAGTGTCTGTTACCATTACATAGTCATAAGATACTAGAAATTTCATTTGAAAGGACCAAATCATTTAGTAGTCTTGGAAAAGTAGATACATACTTGAGTCTGATATTGCAATTGAATACACAAATTACAACATGATTTTTTCCCCAAGAATAACTTTATTTCCTCTATCATATAATTTTATATCATACATAGTAAACATCATTGATTCTTGGGGAAAGGAAGTAAAATAAGGGTGAGATCAAATTTTCAGTAACAGTTAAGTGCAATGGAAGATATCATGAATAAATAGGCATAATCGATATGGAAAAGTAAATAATTTAACATACATGCCATTTAAATAACATGAATATAATGTTAAGATAAGGAATAATCAATATGAGAAGTTAAATGACTAAGAATACATGCCATTTAATCAATAATATTAAAATTAAATGCATCTATAGATTATAACATAGAGAAAACATCATGGATAATAATAACTAAATTATGAATGAAGGCAGTACTTAATTATTAGATGTCATGTTTCCCTACAACATGATACCCTGACCAAAAAGATCAATCCTCAAGATGGTTTAAAAAAATCTGGGTAAAAATCCATCTGATTTGTGTCAAGGTCTTTCACAAGACACTTTTTATTAAGATCTATCCTCTAAATAGTTTAACACTACTTGGTTACAAATGTAAAGGGTTTGTGTCCAAATGAATTTGTATCATGAGAATAGCAATGCATCCATGTGATTTCATTAACTATTCCCCAACCCATGTATTTCATGTCCAAATCATTCCATATATATCGAATAATTGATTGAATTCATAAAAAATGTGACTTATCATTATATATCTGTACTGAGTAAAGGATACAGATTTATCAAAGTTTCCTTAATTAATCAAATAACTGTTAGAGTAAACACTATATGTAAAAATGGTATATGATTTAGGAAATAAACATTTCCATGTTAAATAATATTGGAATTTAAGGTAAATTAAATGTCCATATGAAAGTTAATAATTCAAGGAAAATTTAATGACCATAAAAATAGATCAAGGACGTGAATGAAAATACTTACCTTGGTCAAAATAATCATACAACATTTAGAGGAAGAATAAGGATGGTATCAACATATACCCATTAGAAAAATTACAATTGTTTTTTGAAATTTATGAATTAAAATACCATAAAAATACCTTTAAAACATTATTTAGTAAAATAACCTTTTCATTTTTAAAAACATTTTGAAAATATTTTTTTTTGAAAATCACTTTTAAAAACACTTTCTTTAAATAGATCCTCATAAACAAAAAAATCAAGCTTAAAATAAATTAAGATCATTATGGAGGGTACTTATTTACATTACATAAAAATAGAAAAGAATATTCCATTTTCAGTATAATAAAGTAAGTAAGGTGTCTTGTTTATAAAACAACAAGAAGATTCCATTCACATTTTTGGTAAAAGCCAAAGTGGTATTGCTTTGAAAAATACATATGACTCATTTGAATTTTTTTTTTGAAAAGAGTAAAAATGCGTGAAAATTAATTTTATAAATAATTTTGAAAAGGATAAAATATTTTTAAAAACATTTTTATAAAACATGGTTTTGTAAGAAAAAATATTTCCAACTGAATAGAGAAATGAAGTCGCATTTTATTAAAAACATTTTCTAAACATTTTTACTACCAAAGAGTGTAAAAATGGTAATATTACATGAAAATTTAATTAATAACCATATTATAATAGATTGAAAATTAATTATTATGAAATGGTAAAATAATTTCCTTCAATTGAAATTTAAGTGTAAACAATCTCGATTAGAATGAGATTGTGAAATAATACTTTACAATGATCATAACATTAAAGTGAAAATTTATAAATGAATATATTATGTTTTCAACTGAAAATCTAAGTTAAAATAGTGTAAATACAATATAAGGTAATAAAAAGTCATTGTATACATAATCTTATAATGACATAATTAATGAACTCCATGTTTAACCCAATGAACAAAAATCGAGTTCAGAAATCCTTTACCACTTGGTAACCTTTAATTCAAATCCCATTAGATAAAATAATTCAAATTGAAACATAAAATAACATTAATAGTGAGTTATTCTTGATATTACCTGTAAAATGGGTATAATATAAAATATATAAAATTAATTAGATTCATAAATTACAATATTCCTCAATGAAATGAAATTGAGATGAAATACATTACCTTACACTTCCTTTTTGTTGAAAGTGATTTAAACTCCATTGTAGTGATTTTAAACAATTTATTAACTTATTAAAGATCCATATTAACATTTATTATATCGTATATGATCCTTTTTTAACATCTTATCACTTTTTTGTTAATAATATTTCATTATTTTCATCATCTTTGGGGTTAATTGTCTTGTTTTCTCATGCGTGTTCCATAATGAAATATCCATTTTTCACATATTATATTTTTAATCATCTTAATAATAATAATAATTAAATAATTATCATATTTATACATAAATTATAATTTTCAAACCAATCTTGAATTATGGTTATGAAAAATTAAGTACGTTACGATCATGGAGACAGTATGTTGTACATACGCATGAGTAACTTTTTCCATTTTTAAATGATCATTATGGAAAGGAGGTAAGTAATATTTTAATATTCTAGAATGATAATAAAATCAATAATACCATATTATATACTTATATATATTATTCATGTGGTGTGGTTATGAAATGATAGTCATGTATCTTTATGATGGTTGTAGTCCACACAAACACAAACGACGTTATCGTCTTTCATTGAGTGAAAAGGTAACAAAAGAAAATTTTATATTATCTTTCCATAATTATACATATTTCATTAATATAATAATTATTTCATTTATATAACATATAATTATTCCTTATCACCATACATGTAAAGATTTAGTGAAATACGAATCACATCGCTTCACGAAGCGATAGTCCTCCGTACACATGAGCGACGTTATTGTGTCCCCTACAAAATGAAAAGTAAAAAAAATTATATGATATAATGACTCTAGATATAAAATAATGTTATATATATATATACTTTATATCTCTCAGAATACCCAACCTTGATAGGTGTTAATGGAAAAAATAACGACATCGGTTCTCGGGGTGGTACTCCTCCGTACACATAAATGATGATTTTGTAACCCATTTTATAGAAGTGGATATGGTCTAAATTAATAAACATATTATAAAAAATCACTTTATATGGAATATAATAAAGTTTGTATATCATCATGTTTTAATAAAAATTTAATTAGGTGGAGAGAGAAGTAAAATAAAGACACTCATTGAAGAATGTTACCTATTATTTGGGTATCTTCCTTTGGTTTGCACTAAACCATTACTAGGTTGGTTTTATGCCAAAAATAAGGATTATAAGATGATGGGAATGACGTTTTGGAGTTATTTTCATATGTTTTTTATGTGATAAATTTCTTGAGATGTGTGAGTAAGTGAGGGGAGTGAGTGCCATTTTATATTTGAAGAGGAGTGGATTTTTTGTAGATATTAAAAATATTCACTATTGAGAGGATTAAATTACCTAAAATGGATCAAAAATTGATAATTAAATGTGATTAGGTATGATATGGTATATCCACACCTCCACCTCATAATGAAACACTTGTTTTAAACATTTGTTTCCTTATCTTCTAAGTTTCCCTATTTTTACCATTTTGGGTTTTCACTACGGTAACTAATTTTCTAACATTGGTAATTTATCCATTAAGACTAAATTAAAGTGATACTTTTTATAAAATTTAGAACCAATTATTCTAAATATTATATATAATTTATAAAATAAAAATCTCATTTTTTTTGGAAATTAATTTTTATAGAATCACACGTAACACGTAAAAACACTACGTTAACCCTAGTCGTGCTAAAAAATGTTTTTACTATTTAGGAGTCAATATGTTCATTATAAAATATCAATTTGTATAATAATGGAAAAAAATTTATATTTATTAAAATTTAAAAATCACTTTTTATAAGATGGTATATTTAGTAATTTTAAATCATTTAATACAATATCATTTATTATAAAATAACATTAATTTCAATTTTGACAGTATTTATTTAATTTCAATTTAAAAATATAAATAAAATTATTTAATTTTAATATATTAAGTTAAATCATGTTTAAATGATATATTAATCTAAAAAATTAATTTAAGGTAATAATTCATTTAATTTACTTCACTTTTAACATTTTTTGTATCATTTATTTTAATTAATTATTTACTAAATAATTTATGTGTTGATGTTTCTTGAGCATTTTAAGTAACTAATTCATATCTAAAAATTAAAAATAAATTATTATAATAATATTAACTCATATATATTTTAAAATAATATGAATTACTAAATAAATGTGGTTTTTTTCTTATCCCAAATTATTTTAGATCTTAAAAAAGAAGAAAAGTATCATTTTTGTCTTTTTCTTTTCTTAACTTATTATATGGTCCATATTCAAAGGATAGTAGAAATAAATTTCCCTAATTTAGATAATTTTATTTAAAAAGTAAAAAATAAATTCATTAAATAAAATTTATATAATATGTTGTGTCATTTTAACTCTTATCATTCTAGTTTAATCACTAAGTAAACTAATTTTTACCTTAATCACATTAATTAATTTTAACTATTTACACTAATAAGTATGGAAAAAAATCAAGTTTATCTTATTATATAATATAAATTATGATGATTAAAAATATATAATCCATTTTTCAAAATTCAAACCACATAAATGTCATAATTTAATTTAACATTAATCTCACATATGTGATGAGAAAGCGGGGGTTTTTTAAGTGGAAATGTCTAAAAGTTTACAATGTTTTTATATAAAAATAAAATTTAAAAATGATTATAATGAAATAAATTGGATTAATATATGTTTATTTTACTATTTTGACTTTAAAACTAATTCAAAATATAATTAAAAATTAAAAATTATTTAGATAAAAAGACGATTTTCAATTAAAATCCAGTTTTTTCATTATTCGTTAAAATTGAAACTTCTCAAAAAAATATAAAAAATTCACCTGAAGATAATTTTCATATTCCTGTTTCAAAAATGAATTTTATTTTTTCTTTTTAACTTTATAATAGTTTTAAAAGTTAATTTTAAATTATGTTTGCAAACTGTGACTAATCTGTCTTTTTAAAAAATACAGTTTTTAAGAAAATATTTATTTTTATTTTAAATGATTATTATTTTATTTATAATAAATTGATAGATAATAAATATGTGAAAAATATATATATTCATAATTTAGTTAATCTTATTCTTACCCACCGTTCCAACATCAATACGATAATTTTCGTATTAAATACTAATATTAATACTATATTGTTGTTCGATAAAACTCAGCCTTACATGTAAAACAGGCTTTTGAAGATGCTTATTGTTTCATGCAACACAAGATTAACTCGGTGCCATGTGTAATGCGATATAAACTTGGTGGTTTATGTAAATCAAGATAAAATCAATGTTGTTTGTCATATACGCTATCAAATACAGTGTCCTTGTTTCAAAATTTCAGGGTGTTACATTCTCTCCACCTTAAATAAATTATGTCCTCACAATTTAATCTTGATCTCAGTAATACAAGGTTTTATATTTTCAAATACCTTAGTTGAAAAATCCAAATCATAAAAGGTTTGATAAAACATACACTTAATAATAGATAAAGTTACATACAAAGTTCATCTGAAAAAACATATACGTTGGTTTTTACATAGGAGAACATTGTTGGAAAGTGAAGATATGGATATGGAGGAAGGGAATAAATAATTATAGAGTGTGATTGAGTAAATTGATCACAAGTAAGTAAATGATCAATGAAAATTTAATGGTATTGAAAACCTAAATCAAAGATGATTTAAATGGTCATCTGATTCATCATATGTGCATGTAATAAGATAACATTTTTGTTTTAAGAGCCTTTTTCTAATGTTGTGAAATTATTTTATTGACCCACAATATAGGGAAATATACTTACTTGATAAATTTATAATTTATAATGACGATTTCATCCTTTCATTATGCTTCAATATATTTCCATTTCATCCCTTATTCCTTGAAATAAATATCCAAAAATGATTTTTTTATGCCTAAATCACTAAAAATCACTTTTAACAGATTATAAGATCCGTAAAACAACGACAAGTCTTTCCACCTATCTCTAACTATTTTCCAAAACTATTATGGTTAGAAAAAGTTATATAATGAAATAAATTAGTCAATAAACCTCAAAATAAATACCACTGGATCATAATTAATATTTATTTGTCAAATATTTTACCTAAAGGAAATGAAACACAAAATTGGATAGCATGTAGGCCAGTGGTAGGTGTGAAACCCTTATCATCCTTCGACCATGGGTTTAAGCCCCACTTCCATTCCTTATGTAACGGGTTGTCTCCCAGTATGTGGGTGGCCCTTGTCTAAAACCATATTGATATAATTCCTATAACTTTCCAAAAACAATATGATGGACACCCTTGGAATAAATTTAGTCATTAAATAACCTTTTTATTATGTTTTTCAATACAACTTATTTTTTTACAAAGTTAAATAATTTTATTTGACTATTATTAAAATTTTAGTAATGATCATATTAACCTTAAATTATGTCAATACCTTTAATATTATTTCTAGAAAATGTAAATACATTATTCCTCAAATAAGTTTTCCACTAAAATATATATTAAACCAATGGGTTTATTACCATAAATTACTCTAAAAATAACATAAATCTTTGTAGAATCTCATCACATAAAACTTAAAAAATAGTGTTTAAGACTTTAAACTTTTGATAAGTTATAAACTCATCAATATATAATGGTATCTATAACAATTACCTTAATAAAGAAATATATAATTATAAAATTTAACACAATCCTTATAATTTTCATAATTTTTATCCCAAAATACCTTTGGTAAAAATACTTCTATAGTATAATTCTAGAATCCCAATAATTACATCAATTATTATATTTCATCATAGTTCTTTCCATATTATAGGGTTTATCCTAGGTCATTCATTATAATTATCTATTCCAATCCTTTATAATGGTTTGTAAAGAAAATATCAATTATCTTAATAATATCCCATTATAGTGTTAAATCAGGTGCACATTAAGGAATGTTTTCATGCACCAGGCGATGATCGGGTCAATCCCATTGTTCCCTTTTTAAAGTTATTACCCCAAGGTACATATTTTCCATAACCACTTCCACTTTTATTATCCAAAATTAGATTTATTATAAAAAAATACCACATAATATATACCATACTAAAACATTATAGTGTTCTTATATACTTATCCTCAAAGTATTATCATGTGGTTATGTTCCCTAATCTATGTTTTTTGAAATCTAGTTCTCAAAGTTTATAATAAAATTTATCTAATACCAACTTTAGCAACCCAAACCCCAGAAGCTCAGAGCCTGTTCCTTCTACCATTAAATTATCATAAGAAACTAGGAGTCACATCCTGAAGAACTGAATAGTTTAGTAGTATTGGTAAACTAGATACATACTTGAGTCTGACATTATAATTGAATACACAAATTACAACATAATTTATTTAAATATAAAAACTTTATTACCTCTATAATTTCATTTCATATCATACATATTAAAATTCATGGATTCATATGGAACAGAAACAAGATAAGGGTGGGATTAAATACTCAGTAAGGTTTATGTATAGAAAAAACTACCACGAATCAATAAGCATAATCAACATGGAAAGTTAAATAACTCAATACACATTCCATTTAAATAACATTAATGTCATGGAAAGATAAGTAAGAATAAATATGGAAAGTGAAATAAATGATAACACATTTCATTTAATCAATAATATAAGAATGAAATTGTAGAGACCCGAAGCTTGACGTACATGGACATTACATTACTTTTGCGGAATACTTAATACATAACAAAAACAGACACACAAGGACCGTAATAGTTTAGAGTCTTTGGATACTTGGAATATAAACTTCTAATCATGTTGAAATATCTTTAACAGCTCCCATAACGATCTTACCCTTTTTGTTTCCTTACCTAAAACCTTTCTATATTTCCTGGGGAAAATAAAACATAAAAAGGGTGAGCTTAAATGCTCAGTAAGGGCAAACATAGATAACATAAAACAATCCATAAACATTTGGAAGCAAAAACATGAACATGAAATTTAAACATCAAAATCTTGAGCAAAGACATAAATTGTGGAAGTACATAAGGCATATATCATAATAGAACATCAACAATGATAAAATATAATGGGAATAAAACATGTAATTGTGGCAACTATTCATCACATGTCATGATTTCCATAGTAGCCAAGGCATTGCTGCCAAGACCATCTTAGTGGAAAAAGTCCCTTTCTGAATCGAGTTCACTCCTCGTTTCAGTCCTGTAACACTGAACCAGATTAACTTACTTTTCCAGCCATGTCTATCTCATGAGATATAAATCTTTACCCAATGCATTGGAGGGAGATATAGGTCCCAACCATCTCATAATGAAATCATTCTTACTTGTGCCACAAAATAAACATACATCATTCATAATAACCCAATAAATAAAATGTTTTTCATAAACATCATCACATCATCACATAATACATATAAAAGAAATGGATATCATTTCATAATAAGAAAATTGAAACCATGTAAATCACATAGACATGATACTTGAAACATACACATATGAAATAATGTCATCTTAGATGGAAATTGGTTTTAATAAAGCATTTAAAATGAATTTTTGAGGAAAATATCCTTTTATCTTGAAAATCATTTTCTTTTCACAAAATGCCATTTAATTTTAAAAGAAAAGGATTTTTTTGAAAATATTCCTGAAATATTTTGTAGGAAGCTTCATGAAAATAAGGCTTTATAAAATCGTATAAATCCTTTCATGCCGTATAAGTTAAAAAAACATTCTTCTCATACCTTTTTCGGAAAAGTAAAAAAGTACCTTGTAGGGTAAATAAAAGAAAGATTCCTTCTATACCATGGGGTAAAAGTCAAAATGGGTAAAAAGGAAATTAAACATACATGAATACACTTTTATAAAACATTTACATGGATGATAGCAATAACCCAAGTAAATACTTACGAATAAGCAATCTCGGATAAAAATGAGATTTTCACAATTATCCCTTACCTTAGGTCTGATATGCTTTGTACGTATCCAAACCTCCTGTATAATGATTTAAATAATGTCATTGACTTATTAAATAATCATATTCATTGTTATTATATCATATATGGTTCACTTATGGCTTTATATTACCCGTTCTTTAAAGTAGCATTTTGGGTAAAATCGTCTCATTTGTCGTTCGTGTTTTAACTTGTAATTATTCATATGATTACTTAGATCATGGTTACTTACATCCAGAATGTAAAACATGATTTATATATAATATATATATTCAGAATATACATATATATAATAGATCGATAAATGGAAATAAATACACCGTTCATGGAGACGGTAGGCCGTACGTACGCATGAACGATGTTTTCGTTTCCTTATTGAATTGAATAGAATTAAGTCGATGAAATACATATATATAAATAAATCCAGTATCATTATTATGTCATATGTTTCATGATTACTTATTATATATACTTTATAATCATTCTTGAATGGTTAATCATTGAGAATGAATCTCATCGCGTCGTGGAGACGGTAGTCCGTACGTACGCACGAGTGATGATATCATTCCCATGATCGTGGAATTGTATTGAAGTGTATGTATAATATTTAAGAATCAATATCACTTTACAATAATCATATATAGTCATTACTTACACCATTATACCCATCCAAGTAAGGTGGTGGTGGAAAATAGATTACACCACGGCATGGAGACGGTATTCCGTACGTACGCACGCGCGGTGATTTCATTTTCCGTAGGATGGATAAATGGTGAAATAGGGTTGTTTCATACTTATAATAACATATAAGTATATGAGTGATACTTATGTTATTACTTCATAATGAAACTACTAAATAAGAAGAAGTGTAAGAAGAAATAAAGTTGAAAGAATCGATAACGAACATTACCTCTTCTTTGAAGCGCCTCTTTGAGACCTCCTCTTAGGGCACTACAATTGGTCTTTGAAGAAGACCAGGACCTCTAGGATGTTTATATGGAAGTGGAGAAGAGAATTTTTCAGGGTTTGGCCGAGCTTGAAGGATCAAATTGGTGTGAGGAAGAAAGGGAGGAGGTGCCCTTTTATAAGGGAGGGGAGGGGCACCTTTGGAAATCTTAAAAATATTAATTTATAATAAATCTAAACCCACTTAAAAACCTCAAAAAATGACTCATATTATAATATTAAATGATATAGGGTTGTAATATCATCAAGCAATAAAATTTATACATGTTAGGAAATTATTTTAAACATTATCAACTTGATTTATCCTTTTTTAATTTTATTTGTGGTAATAACATTCTAAATTTTAAATTATAACAAATAATTACTTATTTGTTGTGAATTTTCCATAATTTGATACTTTATAACATTTTAGACCATATAAATTTAAATTTATAATTTTTATATATTTTTGTGATTTTTAAACAATTTTATAATATGTTATTTCTATAAAATAACAATAGTGTCAATTTTGACACTATTCATTTATTTGAATTTAAATAAAATATATATAGAAGATATGTTCAAACTAAAAGATTTAATAGATTCATAAAAGGTAATATTTATCTAAAAATTAGTGGAGAACATTAAATAGTTCATATATTATTTATTTCATTATTTTTAATACCATTTATTTGGTTTATCTCTTAATAAAATAATTACTACAACATTTTTATATAATTATTTAATATACTTATTTGTTGCATAAAAATTAAAAATAAAATCCTATGATTAATATAAATCTATTACCTTTCACAATAGTACTTTTAATCGAATTTATCATCATAAAATAACAATATTTAAATTGTTATATTTATTAAATTGTGAAGGTGACAACTTTGGCATCATTTAAAATAAAATAATATAAGTGTCATAATCACTTTTATAAGACTACAAACGGTTATGTATTAGGTAATTGGATGCTTAAGGTGTAGATATACACTACCAATAAGTTTTGGTCAGTTTTGTGGGCCTTTTAATGGGTATTATTATTTCAATAAAAACTATATTACAGATTTTTCACTTAATAAATAATTTCTGCATCATTAATGTATCACCATTAATGACAATTATTTAATCCCTAAAAATTCTAAATAAATTATCATGATGTAGATAATTTTATTAGATTTCTGGAGACTATTCATGTTCTATGTTTTATGATGTTTATCACTAAATTGAAATTATTATACTTATATGATTTAAGAGAGTGACATGTTGTTATTTTCTTTGGTTTTAATAATAATTAAATTATTTTCATGGTCGAAAGTCCATAAAATGAATCTAATCCGACCATTATGTGACATGGGTATACTCTTAGCCATCCAATAGAATTTTGGCATGTGTTAGGGTAATTTTAAAATATTATATTTACCCTTAATTACCCGATTTACCTTTAACTATGGTAAATAAAATTTACCGTAGTTACTATTCATAATATCAAAAAAATAAAAGTAACCTATTAACATTATTTAGACCCACTGATTCCAAATATGGATTCCATTTTTAAAAATTCAAAACACTGAAGTTGCATTAATTAATTTAAAATTAATCTCGTTGTTAAGAAAATGGGTTTTAAAAGTTAAAACATTGTCAAAGATTGAATTTATTTAACCTACAAATTCAATGTAAAATCAAGGCTAATGACATACATTATATTAAATGGTAAAAATATATTCTATTTATACTTTAAAACCATTCAATATTATTATTTAACCACATAATTTATTATGATGAAAAAAAGTTGTTTTTAATTAAAATATAGCGTGTTTTTACTATTCATTAAAATATGAAAGTTATCAGAATAATATGAAAATTTTATCCAAGGTAAAATTGTATATCCTGATTCCAAATAATAATTTTATTTTGTATAATTGAACTTATAAACATGTCAAAAACTATATTTAAAGTGGGTGCGCCATCAAAAGGCGGCAAAACTGCATTTTTTGAAAAATACTTATTTTACCCGAAAAAATTATTTTGTTCTTATACCATGTTCTAGAAAATGTGTAAGATGAATAATAATGTTATAAAATTAAAAATACAGTTAATACTATTCATAACGTCTAGTTCATAATAATATTATAATAACATATTGTTGTTTAGTAAAACCCAGTATTGCGTACAACACACGCTATCGAACAAGGTCGTGATTGTGTGTAATGCAAGCCAAGTCAGGGTTGTGTATAGTGCAAGACTCCTTTGTTGTTTCATTATAATAGAATTCAACCATTTTTTCATTTATACATTGAATATATATATATATACTCAATGTTGCGTAGAATGACTATTGTCAAACGAACTTGAAATTGTGTGTAACACAATCTAAGAATAGTGTTGTGTATACTACAAGCTAATACAGTGTTGTGTATAGCACAAGATAATCTTGGTTTATCGTACAACAGAAGATATGAAAGAAATTAAATAGAATATATCTTATAAAATCTCGGGTTATTACAGAAATGAATCTATATATTATAACATTATGTAGATCTCATCGATAATAATAATTTAATGATAAATGAAGGAAATGCTTAATTATTGGATTTCATGTTTCCCAGGAACATGATACCTTTAATATCAATATATATCCTCAAATAGTATAAAATATATAGGGTAAAAACCCATCTGATTTGTGTCAATACCTTTCACAAGACGCTTATTTTCTATATCTATCCCCCAAACAATATAAAACTACTTGGTTACAAACTTGAATGGTTTGTGGCCAAGTAATTTTGTCTCATGAGGCTACCGATACAACAAGGGACTTTCCTTAATCATTACCCAACCCATTTATTGTATGTACAAATAATTCCTTATATATCTAATAATAGATTTAATTCATAAATAATGTGACTTATCATTAAATATCTCTATTGATTAAAGGATACAGATTTACAAAAACATCCCCAGTAAATCAAGTAACTATCAAAGTAAACACCATATGTAATTATGGTATATGTTTTAATAAATAAACATATCCATGATAAATAATATTTATATTTAGGGGAAATATAATTTCCATAGGAAAGTGAATAATTTAAGTCAAAGTTGATGACTAAAAAATGAATCAATGAAGTGAATTTCAATACTTTCCTTGGTCAAAATAATCACAAACCATATAGAGGAATAATAAGAATAGTATAAAAATATTCTCATTAGAGTAAGAATAAAAGGTTGTTTTCATTGATGAAAATAAATACCATAAAAATATCTTTAAAAAAATTATTGAGGATGGTATCCTTTTCATTTTGAAAATAATTTTTAAATTTTTTTCCCTTGAAAATCAATTTTATAATAATTTTATTTAAAAATATCCTTATAAAAATTCAATGGATTCATAAAATAAATGATGTTCATGATGGTTTTTAATTCTATAAATTTCATAATATTTTAAAAGATCATTCCTTTTTCACTATAAAAAGGTCAGGAAAGTGCCTTATTCTGAAAATGACAAAAAGACTCCTTTCACATTTTCAGTAAAATCCAAACGAGCATTATTGTGAAAATGAAATAAGACTCATTTTAAAACCATTATAAAGTTTAAAAAATGGTGAAAATATCTTCGATAAATCATTTTATAGGGTAAATCATTTTTGAAAATGCTTTTAGAAAACATGGTTTTGGAAGAAAATATATGTCTGACCGAAGAGAGAAATGATGTTGGATTTTTGTAAAAACATTTCATAAACAAATTAAGTACCAAAGAGTGTGAAATGGTACTATTACTTGAATATATCATGAATAACCATAGGAGAATAAAATTAAATAGGTTTATTAGTAAATGGTTAAATAATTTCCTTCAATTTAAATTCAAGGGTAACAATCTCGATTAGAATAAGATTGTGAAAAAAACCTTTACAATGATCATAACATTGAAGTGGGAATTAATTAATGAATAAATTATGTGTTTTAACTGTAAATCTACATAAAACAAGTCAAAATAAAATATAACGTAATAAAAATCCATTGTATTAATAATCTTATAATTACATAATCAATAAAGTAAAATTTTAACCCAATGAATGGAAATTGAGTTAAGAAATCTCTTTCCACTTGGTAATATTTAATTAAAATAACATTAGATTAAATAATTAAAATTAAAACTTAAAATACCATAAATAATGAATTATTCATGATTGTATTTCATGGACCCTAGTTACCTAGAGTTGGTGCATTATTTTAATAAATTGGCATGATTACAAGGAATCAAGTCCCGAAGGACCGATCATTTTAGTAGTCTTGGAAAATAGATTACATACATGAACATTACATTACATTATAAAATTAAAAACAACAACAACATTGTCTCCATTGACCACATTAATATCACTTAGAATATCCCTTTAGGTCAGTTATAATATATTTCTTTGCATCCTAGGAAAAATTAAAACGTAGAAAGGGGTGAGCTCAGATGTTCAGTAAGGATAACAATATAGATGAAACATTCATAAATAAGCATAAACATTTAAGGCAATGTATAAGACTAAAACAAAATCCTTTTAAACATAAGCTTCAGAATAATATGGAAAAGATAAATAAAAAAATTCCATTTACTTATTCACATGGATATTCTACTAGTTGAATAATCACATGTAATATCAATATTCAATTTCATAATGATGGAATGCATAATTCCAGACTTCCTAACCACATAGTCAAGGCCTTATGCCAAGACTACAAATAAGATTTTTCAAGGCCTTGTGTCGAGACACTAGTTTGTCTCTTGAGACCTACCGATGCATTGAGAAGCTATAGCGGGCTCCACCCATTACTTATTAAGTCCAATGCATTCCTCATATGAAAATGTTTAAACATAACATAAACATTCGTATTAAAACTAGCATACGAAATGTCAATACTTTATCCATAAACCATGAATGGTATAAAAATAACACATCCACAGTCAAACATATCACAAAACCTTTAATACAATATGGAATATTTTTATCTTAATAAATCAACCTCGATCAAGAATAATATCAAGTAAAATATGTTTACATAGTTGAAAATGACCAGTAATACTCTTTTAGAGAAATATCCCTTTTTCATGAAATCATTTTAAAATTCACAAAATTTATAAAGGAATTCATTTAAAAGATATTTTTGAATAAAAGTGTCCCATACCACTTTGAAACTTTTGAAAGGAATTTACATTTTAAAAAATTCATGTTCACATAAATAAATCCTTAAAATCATTTTGAAAACATGGACATTAATGAGAAAGGTTTAGAAGAATAAATCTTTAAAAAATTTAAAATGAAATTTTAGTTAAAGAGTCCCTTAAAAATAATCCTTTTTAAAACTCTTTTATGAAACATGAATATGGATAATAAATATGTCCCAGTAAAAACTTACACATAAACAATCTCAGATAATAATGAGATTGAGTAATTAACCCTTACCTTGCACTTTCCTTTGATCGAGGGAATGTTTAACCTCCTGTATAATGACCATAGTATGTTATTAAATTATACCAAAACTGTAATCACATTTATTATATCATACATGATTAATTTATGACTTTATACTTCCCATTTAATAATGATTTCCATGTTAAATTAATATTTTGGTAAATAATCGCTTTCTTTATCGTACGTGTTTTAACTTGTTATTCTTGATCGTATCATTTAAATAATTATTTAAATACTTACAGAATATAAAAATTGATTTATATATGATATATGTTTAGAATATAAATATTTATAATATATAGATATATGAAATGGAAGGCATATTTATGGATATGGTAGACCGTACATACACATAAACGTTGTTTCTGTTTTCATATCGTATTGAACAAAAGTAAGTGAATAAGATATATGTAAGTACATATATATATATATATCCAGTTGAATTATTATTTCATATATTACATACTTATTAATAATATATATTTTTATAACCATCATTCAATGGTGAACATGGGAATGAATCTCATCGCGTCGTGGAGACGGTAATCCGTACGTACGCACGAGCGAAAATATCATTATATTGATGGTGAAATAGTATGTAATTGGATGGTATATCATATATACATAATAATTAATATGTTATATTTATTATTTACATCAGTTTTTCTCATTATTATACCCATCAAAATAATTAAGTGTTTGAATAACAATCTACACCACGACGTGGAGATGATAAGTCGTACGTATGCACGTCTGGCGACTTTTTCATTTATAGGATAAATTGAATATTGAATATGGTTGTACCATATTTATAATAAAATAAAAGTGTGTATGAGGTACTGGAGTTATTATTTTGGCATGGAAACAACAAATAAAGAGGAAGTGGAAAAGGAAAAGAACATGAAAGAAGGTGGTGAAATTATTACCTATTCTTCGGGTGTTTCCTTTTGAGTTGATCAAAAGGGCTCCTTAGGTTGTGTTTCTGATCAAAGTAAGGACTATAGGTTGATTTTAGGGAATTTTGGAGTATATATGGTCTGGTTTTGGCTGATCCAAATGGATTTGGAGGTGTGATTTGGAGAGAAGGGGAAGTGCCCTTTTATAAGAGGGGTGAGGGTCACTTTAGGAAAAGATTGAAATATTAATATATTATACAATCATATTCGGTTTATAATGACTCACAATGAATTTATTTAGAGCCTTATGTGGTTATGGGTAGAAATCATCTCAAACAATAGGTTTTAGACAAGTTTAGGTTACCATTTTAGCCTTATCTTTTAGATTTAACTCTTAGTTAAATAGTTTAACTTTTACCGTGTCTTCTTGTATTCTTACACTATATGGTAAATAAACTTACTCTAAAATTACAATAGAACCTAAAGTGGTTCATTAATTACATATATAATATTTTATAGGCCCTTTGGCCTAACCTTAGGTTTTTATGAATATTATATCAACCAATAATATAGTATTTTTTTTAAAAATTAATTTATGTCAATTTTGACATTATTTGGTATTTGGTTTTTGTGAAAGTCATCACAAATTTATTACTTAGAAAAATATACATTTAATCAACCCTAAAATGTCATATTAACGTATAAAATTATTTTATGTCATTAAAACTTTGAAATTATATTTATCTTAATATTTATAATACCATTTATTTGATCCATTCATTAATAAGGTTATTACTACATCATCATTGTGTCATAAATAAATTTAATTATTTAATATATAGAAATTATAAATAAAATACCATTATGTAGGAAATATTTTTATCTTTCTAATGAATATTTATAGTCACATTTATCTTATGTGTAACCCTATATTAAAAATGGTTTAGTTAATAAACATTGAATTTAACACTTTTAACTCTTCTTTAAATAAAATAATAATAAATGTCCTAATCTAATACAAGTGGACCTAAATGATCATATTTTATTCCTAATGATTTTTTGGGTCTAATTACACTTATCCAATAGAATTAGGACATGTTTTAGGGTAATTATAATATCATTTTTACCCTTAATTGCCCTATTTACTTTTAACCGTGGTAAATAAAAGTCAAACGTTACTATTCAAAAAAGATTATTTTCATCTTATTGAACCAAATTTTACTTACTGATTTCAACCATGTCTCTTGGATTTTTTAAATTCCAATCACAGAAGTAGTAAAATTATGTTTTATTCAAATTTTCTAACGTGGCTAGAAGGTGGGTAAAAGAGGTTAAAAAGTTCAATAAAATTTTATACCTCTAATTTTATTATAAAATGACTCCAATGAATTAAATTGAACTTATATCGGTATTATATATCTATTTTGACTTAAAATAAATTTAAATAAAATAGATAATTACTTAAATAAAAATTCGGTTTTAAATAATAACGTAGTGTTTTTCACTATTCGTCAAAAATTGAATGTTTTTAGAAAAATAAAAAAAATCCACCCTAAGATAATTTTGATAATATGAATTCAAAAATGAATTATATTTCAAAAAATTCAAAATATATAAGTTTCATTTATTAATTTAAAATTAATTTCCGTTGTCAAAACCAAAAAGCGGGTTTTTTAAAAGTAAAAACTATCCAAAGATTGACATGTGTTAATGTCAAATTTAAATGTGAAATTACTTTTAATGGCCTATATTGTATAAAATCATAAAAATATAATCTAATTATACTTAAAAACTTTTCAAATTCATAATTTAACACTATAAATTATTTTAATTAAAAAAGTTGTTCTCAATTAAAACATAGTATTTTTCACTATTCGTCAAAATATGAAAGTTATCAGAAAAGTACCAAAAATTTATCAAAACTAAATCTTTATGTCCCACTTCTATAAAGTAATTTAATTTTATTAAATTGAATATATAAAAGTGTCAAATATTGGTTTTAAAAAAGGTTCGCCATTTATAGGCCGTAAAATTGCATCTTTTGAAAAATAATTATTTTATTTGAAAAAAATGAATTTGTTCTTATATCTTGTCTAAGAAACACATAATATGTATGTTAAAATTATATAGAGTTTAAAATATTCAAAATTCAATTAATACTATTCATAACCGCTTTTTGAACTGCTAGTTTGATAAGTTGTGGGGAGCTCGAACTCAGTGTTGCTTATAGCACAATCTATTGAATTACTTTAATGAGATAACATAATATGAAATATTGGAGTGTTACAATGATATTACATGTAAAAGGGGAATTATAGACACCATATAAATTTAATTAGGTTCATAACATTGCAATATGTATCGATGAAATGAAATTGAAACAAAATCTCTTACATTACGCTCTCTTTTGGTTGAATGTGATTTAACCTCTTATATAGTGGTTTTAATCATGTTAATAACTTATTCCAAAACCATATTAATATTTATTATATCATATATGATCTTTTTATAAAATTTTATCACTCGTTCGTTAATAATATTTCATTAATTTTATTATTTTGAGTGTTAAGTGCCATGTTTTCTCATGTGTGTTTCATAATGAAAGATTTATTTTTTGAACATATTATTATGTTTCATCATATAAAAAATAATAATCAGGAAATTATTATAATATATATACATCATTTATACTTTTAAAAATGATAATTAGTGATGGTTATGAAAATGAAGTATGTTACGATCCTAGAGACTATAGGTCGTACGTACGCATGAGTAACATTTTCCATTTTTCAATGATCATTATGGAAATAAGTTAAGTAATATTTTATATTTAAATAATTACAATAATACATTAATACCATATTATATACTTATATATATCATTCATGTAGTGTGGTGATTAAAATAGAGTCACATCGCTTCATGAAGGCGGTAGTCCACACGTACATGAACGATTTTATCGTCTTTCATTGAGTAAAAGTTAAGAAATGAAAATGATATATTGTATTTAAATAATGATAAGTAATACATTAATATCATAATTATTTCATTTATATAAAATATAATTATTTCTTATCACCTTCTGCATAAAAAGTTAGTGAAAGACGAATCACATCAGTTCATGAGGCGGTAGTCTGTCGTACACACAAGAGATGTTATCGTGTCACATAAAGAATGGAAAGTAATAAGTGATATATTATATAATTAATCAATAGGTATAATAATTTTATATATAATTTATATATACTTTATATCCATTATAATACCCAACCTTGATAGGTGTTAATGGAAAAATGAATGACATCAGTTCAAGAGTCGGTAGTCTTTTGTACAAATGAATGATGATTTCGTAACCCATTTGATGGAAGTGGAGATGGTTTTAAGTAATTAACTTAATATAAAAACATAAAATTATGTTTAAGATATATATTTAATTATATTATAATGTTTTAATAAAAATTAAATAGGTGGAGAAATAAGTAGAATAAAGATTCTTCTTGAAGAACGTTGCCTCTTCTTTGGGTATCTTCCTTTGGTTTTCACTAAACCCTTCCTAGGTTTCCATTATTCCCAAAATAAGGATTATAGGATGAGGTTATGGAAGTAGGTGATTTATTTGTTCCAGTTTTTTATGACCCAAATGTATTGAGAGGTGTGAATAAGTGAGGGGAGTGAGTTCCCTTTTATAGTTGAGGAGGAGTGGAATTCTTGTAAATACTCGAAAGTATTAGGTATTGGGAGGTCAATATTACCTACAGTGGCTCAAAAATTTATAATTAAATGTGGATATATATTATATTTTCTATACACACCTCCATAACACTATTCAACAAATTTTTTAAACTTTTTTCCCCTTAACTACTAAGTTTGCATATTTTTACTATTTTGTTTTTTCACTACAGTCACTAATTTTATATCCTTGGTAATTTATCCATTAAGACTAAATTAAAGTGATAATAATTAGAAAATTAATACCCAATTATTATAATTATTATATCTAATTATAAAATAAAAAATCTCAAATGTGTTGGAAATTAATTTTAACAGAATTGCATGTAACATGTAAAAACACTGCTTTAACCCAATTCAAGCTAACAAAGTTTTTACTATTTAGGGATAAATATGATCATTAAAAAAGATCAATTGGTACATGAATGAACCATATTTTATATTTATTAACATTTAAAAATCACTTGGAAGAGGGTGGGATTTTTATTAATTTTAAATCATGTAATAAAATATCATTTATTATAAAATAACAGTAATATAAATTTTGACATTATTTATTTCATTTAAATTCAAAAATTTCAATAAAATAATTTAATTTGAGTATATTAAGTTAGAACATGTTTATATTAATATATTAATCTAAAAATATAATGGAATATAATAATTACTTCAATTTACATCTTCCAATGGCCTGAAGGCCTTCATTTTTTATTGATTTTTGATAATCCACCTTTCAAGGGGTGAGGTAGAACCCTTACAACGCTCATAGGCGTAAGTATTACATGGCCCGTAGGCCTTATAGGAATTCATTTCCCATAGGATTAAAACATTACATACATCCCAGACTAACTACTTGGAACTGCTCCTCCCCAGCATCTTCATCGTGAAATTAGCTCTCCACCTTCGCATGGCTATTCGGCTAGGCATTCCCATGCATGCACAGGCTTGTCCCAATGGAAGGTGCCATACCCTCTCATTCTTGAAATCTGTTTAGCTTCTGTTGTGGTGAAAGCTCCTTGCTCATCCTCCATGTAGAGCTTGTTCCTTGTAGGTTTTCTGGTTTGTATCAGCACTTAAGGTGGCCCGAAGGCCTTGAGGTGGCCCAAAGGCCTTTCTGACCCGAAGTCCTGGGTGGCCCGAAGTCCTTACAGGACTTATGGACCAAATCGGTGGCCCTAAGGCCCAAACAGGGGCATATTCCTGGCTGCTACAGTGCCAAACAGTGCCTGCTACAGTACTGCACAGTTCCCGCTACAGTACCTGCTACAGTACTGAACAGTTCCAACTACAATACTGCTACAGTAATTCTACAGTACCTAGAAATTCTACCTCTGCCTGGATTTGATCCATGGTCGCTTGGAAGCACTTGCAGAGTCCTTACCAATCGGGCTAAGGCTCATGTGCATTTCAATTTACATAACTTTTAATATTTATAGAATCATTTCTTTTAGATAAATATTAACTAAATAATTACTGCTTTGGTGTTTCTTAAGCATTTTTAGTAACTAATTATTCTCTAAAAATTAATGATAAATTATTATGATAAAATAAAATCATTTATATTTAAAAATAATATGTATAACCAAACCAATTTTTTTTCCTATCCCAAAGCATTATAGATATTAAAATGAAGAAAAGTATTTTTTTGTCTTTTTCTTTACTTAACTTATTATATCGGTCATATTCAATTTAAAGGGGAAATAAATTGTAATATTTCATATAATTTGACATAAAAATTATAAATAAACTCATCCAATAAAATTTAGATAATTTTAATGTTCATTTTTACTCTTATCATTTTAGTTTAAGCACTAACTAAACTCATTTTTAATTTAATCGTTGTAATTAATTTTAAATGTTTTCACTAATCATTATGGTTAAAAAATTAAATTATCCTTATTAGATAATATTATTTATTTTTATAAAAAATATTTAATCCATTCTTCCAAATTTAAACCACATAATTGGTATAGTTAAATTTAAAATTAATCTCACAAACATGATGAGAAAGCGGTTTTTTTTAGTGAAAATGTAAAAACGTTTACAATGTTTTTATATCAAAATTCAGTTTGAAAATGATTATAATGAACTAAATTATATTATTAGATTTATAGTTGAACTATTTTTAATTTAAAACCAATTTAAATTAAAATTTAACATTATAAATTATTTAGAAGAAAAGGTAGTTTTCAATTAAAATCAAGTATTTTTCACTATTCATCAAAAATTGTCACTTCATAGAAAAATCCCAAAAAATAACCCTAATATAATTTTTGTATTCCAATTTAAAAATTTATGTTTGTTTTTTCATATAAATTTTCTAAAATTGTTAAAAATTAATTTTATATTATTTGGGAAAAGCATGAATAATTTGTCTTTGAGAAAAATATAGTTTTTCAGAAAATATGTCTTTTACTTTTAAATGATTATTATTTTATATATAATAAATATATCACTAATAAATGTGTGTAAAGTATATATTTTTATAATTTATTTAATCCTATTATTACCTTTAATTCTAATGGCTAGACTATAATTTTCATACTAAATAATAATATTAATAATATATTGTTGTTCAGTAAAACTCAGTGTTGCGTATAATGCATGCTTTAGAAAAGACTCATTGTTGCAGGTTACCAAATATAAACTCAGTTTTATGTGTAATTCAAGATAAAATTATTGTTTTGTGTAACTAAATGTAAACTAAATTCTTTGTGTCACATACGTTATCAAATATAATTTCCTTATTTTAGAATTTTGGAGTGTTGCATAAAATTTCACTAAAAATTTGAAAAATATGTTGGTTACCCTATATTTTTAAATGATAATTGAATATTATAATATGAAATAAAAATAAAAAAACAACAAATAAACTCTATTAACAGATATCATATATAATATTTATATAAATGGATTAGGTTGGAGATAGTCAAAATATGGAAGTGATGAATGAGTCGAGAATTTCAAGGTTGTAATATATATTCATATAATTGATTATAATGAATAATAGTAGAATGGTGGTATAATTTTTTTGATAAAACATGAATAAATAATTCTAATATATTTAATGTGGAGAATTATAATCAAATGAAAATATTTTTTTAGAAATTGGGAACTATTTTTGTGAGGGACAAGGTACTTGGTATTTCACCTAGCTATAAAGATAAATATACAATTGAGTTTTATAAAAAAAATGATATGGCCCAGTATAATAGATGATTGACTTAAATATTATAGGATAAGATTATATATTATTGTGAATATGGTAATAACATAAATAATTTCTAAACCATTTTATGGATGAAAATATTAATAATGTGAAGATTTTAATTTATATTTAAATATTTATAATATAAGTGAATTTAAGTTAAAGGGTATTATTTGATCTTGTTAACACTTTTATTATTTAAATTAGGATGGGTTGATTATTGATGATATACATGGGAGAGATTATAAGTCTTGAATATATAAACACTCCTAAAATAAATTCCTACACAACAATAACAAAACCATAAGAGTATTCTATATCCAAAAGAATTTAACAGTATCAAACAATAGGGAAATAACAATAAATTAATTAAAACATGCTTGACTGTACTACCCCATTCAATTTTATCATGTATAATTTATTATCTTATTAATATGATTTCAATTGTCCACCTCCAGAAATGGAAAACATGATTAATCCAAAATTCATATAGTAAAATAAAATAATTAATTTGAATCCCCTACCTTAGATGAGGTTGAGAGGAGAGAGATAAAGGAGGTGCATATGGATGGTTATTGTAACAACATAGCCTAACCTATTGGCTTGGAAAGGATTGTAATTCCACTAACCATGGGTGACTTACCCAAGGAACCAAAGGATGAAAATAAATATCATGGGCTTAATAAAATAACAAGGGATGATTTTCCCTTATATAAACAAAATTGAAAGTGTACTATAAATAGAGACACATTGTGATACATGATACTAAACCTAAATAAAAATCTATAGTATAACCATACTATCATCAAAGTAATTTAATAATTGGAAAAATTGTAGAAGTATATAATCCCAAGACAAATAAAACTCAAGGAAAAAAGACTCAGGGTAAAAATACACAAAGTAGAAAAAGACACAACGCACCAAGGTGGCACCACTCTAGACTCGAAGACTTAGTAGTCAACCTAACCTCCAACTTTAGGCATCCATGATCACAGTATCATGAAGCTCCAATATTGAAGTAAGAAACATTCCCCTTACCCATATCTTGATAAAAAAATTATTCATATGCACTAAGGTGCATATATCGGGGGTGAGTGTACAATCTAGTAAGAAAACCCAGAGAATTGCTCAAAATTCCACTAAAACTAGGAATAGGTTATCTCACGATTTATTTAAGAAAAAGTAAAAATCATGGAAACTAATGAAATATATATATATATAAGGTAGTGAAAATTTGCACACTAAAAACACACCCAGGGCATGAAAACACACACACATTCAAAACACCATCCAATTCAACCACTACTCGAAGTCCCCTCCTAAAAAGTAGAACTGATGGGTAGTTTCTATCCCTCCAGTCCCAAGTCATAAATAAGTGGAATAATCCAATATTCCACAATTTTTGGCACTATGTACATATTTAACCCATGTGTATCTTTCCATATGCATAAGAAAACTCACCCACTAATTTCAGGACAAATTCTCACATTCAAAACACTTATTTTGATAACCAATTTCATTTAATCTTTTAATTGAACAACTTATGGTCATCACCCATAATTCTATATTTTAAGACCAATAAAGAAAGAGGAATTTCCAATAGGGACTTGAAAATATTTTTCCAACTAAAAGAATAAGAAATATATTTAGAAAACAATTATTCTTCATATTATAGTAGAAAGTGGAAAAGAGGAGACGCCACCTACCTCCAATGTGTTCGAAATAAGAATTCTATGATGATCTCAAATATCCAAGCTTCCAAATTTTTTATTCAAATGAACCCCAAAGAAGATTTATCAAAAAATGATCTAACGAATAGACTTGGGCAAGTCAATCCTGATCGAAAGATCCTCTTTAGAGAAAACATGGGGATCAAGGGGTGACAAGTAGAATGGGGATCTTACAATAAATTTCCTAGAAAAAAGGCTCTTAGATCCATTGAAATTCACTATTAAAAGGAATAATATCACTAAAATATCCTAAAGGAGATCTGGAATTTAATATCCTAGCTTAGAGTTGAAATAATTAGTATTTTAGGGGGAGTTTTTGGTCTTAAATAAAAATTTTAGATTTAACTAATCTCATCACATAGTTAGGACAAACGGTTTGGAAAAATGTGTGTTTACCATGTAAATCATCTCTATCCAAAAAAAATTCAAAGTTTCATGATTATTTTATGTTTCATCGAAATTATAGATTAACCATGCACCTACCCAAAAGACCTCTTCAGATCTCACATGGTTACTAGGGGAATCAGTATGGTTTCCCCTAATCATGCTCAAACTGTGTTTCATCTTAAACCTCTCCAAAACACTTTAAAAACATCTAGAACCTTCATGAGGATTAAACCAACCATTCCATATCTAAAATATATAATAAAATAGGTAAATATCTTAAACTAGGTAGTGTTACACTCTCCCTTCCATGGATATTTCCATCCTTATAAATTTGTAGGTCTGTGGTGACCTAGAAGAGTTTAGGCCATTATTCCAGAATAAACTTACTCCCAAACTCAAGTTTCCTCCTAAATTAGACAATGCTACCCAAATATCCAAACCAAACAGATTTATATATATTAAAAATTCATTTCCTATCTATTCAGAATATAAATTAGGGTATAGATAAAAATAACATCTAGTTTAAGAGTAATATGATCCCAATGTATTACATGATTTGGGTTAGGCTGGTAATTATATAATTGATATGTAAGTAAAGAATTATGGATAAAACTGAATCTTGGTGGTATGGTTGATCGATATGAAATGTATCCAATATTTTCTAAAATATCAAATGGGTCAACATACTGAGGAGCCAGTTTTATTTATTTTCCCAAATGGTAGTAACCCAGTCTTGAGGATACTTTAAAGAATATGTGTTCATCGACATTAAAATATGATGTTTGTCTTTGATGATTTGCATAAAATTTATGAAGTATTTGGTTCATTTACATCTATTTTTTATTCATTTGATTTTTTTTTGTAGTTTCAGGTCCAAGACTTCATCTGATCAATTAATATCATCATTATCTACAAAATAAAGTGGATATCGATATGGATAACAATACAATTACTCAAACATATCTATTTTTATTATGGTATGATAACTATTGTTATATGAAAACTCCACCAAATGGAAATGATCTTTCCATAAACCACCTAAATAAATTACACATGCTTTAAGTATATCTTTCAATATATAGATTATAAATTTTGATTAGACATCATTTTGTGGATAGTATGTCTTGATCTTGGTCAACTGAGGGTCAAGATATTGTTACAAGGATCTCTAAAACCATAGGGTGAATTGAGGGTCTCAATCAAAGATGATAAATATTTTCACTTTGAGTAATTTTACCACATCCACAATATATATCTTTTCTAATTATTATACAATATTTGACTCTTGAACTTGGATGAAATTTTCCGACTTGGTGAGTTGGTCTACAATCACCAAAATAGAATCATGTTTCTAAAGTGTCTATAGTAGAATAGTGACGAAGTTTATGGAAATATATTCTCATTTCTATATAGTTATGGGAATATAACGTATCATTCCAATTAATCATTCGTGTTCATCCTTTACCTATTGGTAGGTGAGACATCTCGTAACATAATTAGACAATTTTTATTTCTTACTTGACCACCAAAAATGGGTCTTTATTGCCCTATAAATCTTTTGATTACCCAAAAGAACAAATAATTTTGAATGGTGATAAGTATAATTGAACTGTTCTTAGCCTGATAAAGTAACTATAATTCAATTCTGATAGTGAAACACATAGTTTACATCCACTCTTAAGGAATCAATGGTCTCCCCACCATTTTGTTTTGACCTAATGGAAAGGAATCCTGAGTATGATTACTGAGACTCCTTGATTAGACTCACTAAATTAGGAATAGGTTTAACAAGAAATAATTCTACATTCATATTCTATTCCCTGCAATCCAAATTCATGTCAATGATAACTCTTATAAGATAGAACTGCTCACAAGATTCTCTAAACACCTCATTATAATATTTCTAACTCAAAGAATCAACCACTATTTTTTTCTAGGTGTATAAGCCAAGTAAAATTCAAACATCTTGAGATATTCCATTCATTATAATTTCCTTAGGTTCAGATCTCTCGATGAAAAGATGTGTTTGAAGATTTTATGATCTATAAACATGGATAAATTTTCAAAAAAGAGGCAGTGGCCCCATGTTTTTAATTCATAGACTACCACAACTAATTTTAGCTCATGTTTTAGATAATTATAATAAGGTGTGTTAAAATATCTCAAGCCATAAGGTATGACATGGTCTCTCTATATGAGAAAATATACAAGTATTGATCCAAACACATCACAATATACCACATAGAATTGTCCTAGTACTTTAAATATAAAGATTTGTGTTGAAGTGAGTTGATCCTTAATCTCTTGAAAGGATTTATTACCATCATCATTCCATTTGAATGAAATACCCTTTCTATTCAAAGTAATCATAGGATAAGTGAGCCTTGAAAATTCTCTAATAAAGAAACAATAATTTCCTGTCAATCCTATAAATATATATACATTAAATATATTCTTATGTGGTTGTAAAAAAATAATTTCTTCAATATTTTATGGATTGACTCATATACCTCTTTCTGAAATTATATAACCAATGAAACGAACCTACTGTATCTAGAAGTCACACTTAGAGAATTTTATATAAAGTTGGTGTTCACAAAATGTGACCAATATAATATTTAAGTGCTTATCATGATCAAACCTAGTTTGAGAGTACACCAAAATATCATTGAAAAATAACATGACATTTGAGTTGACATACTTATGGAAGATACAATTCATCAAGACCATGAAAACTGTAGGAGAATTTATAATTTCAAAAGGAATGACTACATATTCCTAGTGAATAGAATATATTCTTAAGTATATCTTTAGAATTTCATCTTTCCTAACTCAAAGTTGGTGATAACTATATCATAGATCAATTTTGGAGAACCATTAAGCTCCCTTAAATTGATCTAAGAGGTAATTCATTCAAGGAAGATGGTTCTAATTCTTGATCATAACTTGATTATGTTTTTGATTGTCATCATATAAACATAGCAACCCATATTCCTTATTTATGAAGAGGACTGAAGCAGCCTAGGGAGATGTGATTGGTCTAATTAATCTCTTGCTTTCTATTCTACAAGGTACGCCTTTAATTTTCGTAATTCAATTGGTCCTATTCTATATGATAGGTTTGAAATAGGACTCCTTGGAAGTAAACTAATAGAAAAGTATATTTCACATTCAGGTGGTAACCCATATAAATCATACATAAATATATTAGGGTATTAGTCTACTATTATAAGAAGACTCTTAATCCCATTTTCTTTGATAGATCCCAAATTCATCACCACCAGTTGATAAGATTTATTTCCATCAACTGTCATAAAATTGCCTTATTTTCTAGAATTCATATCCCAATCCCCTTTAAACAAATTAACAACTCCATCTAAGGATGTAAAGGTTAATTTTTGGGTATAAAAAATGATATAATATTGGAATTCCACAATTCAGTCCATTCTAAAGTTAAAATAAAAAATTTATGTTTCCAAGATTATAAATTCCAATAAATATTGACCTCATTGATGGTGACAGGGCTAGATGAACATTTAAATCCTCTACATTCTCATTGCCTAAGGGGTTTTCTTATTATCAAATAATATTGTGCCATTTCCACATGTAACCAAAACTGATTTACTATATGAGAAGAAATAAAGAAGTGGGTTGTTCCAATATAAAGCAATACTTTCATTATATAGGAGTTGAGAAGAATTATGTGTTGAATCGTCGAGGGTCTCAGTTACTTATCTATGATTTTATGCTTAAATCTATATAATTTCCTATCAACTCCCATAAAGCGGTCTTTCTTTTCTTATTGTGGTGGTGTCAAATTGATAATTGAAGTGTTCCTGGAATCATCTTGAGTTTTTCAACTCTAAAAGAAAGAAATATTTTAACAATACTTACATAGATGATAATGAGAGATTTCTGATTCATTTAAGCCATATCCACCTGTTAAATTTGTGGGTCTCATACAATAACATTTGATGTGTCCTTTTATAACATAGTTTTGATAGTCTCAAGGTAGTTTTGTACACTCTCTTTTCACGTATAAGAATAAACCACAATATAAACAACCTGGTTTTATACTATTATTTAGTGGAAAGGAGATTTTTTTGGTGTCCTGGTTCATTGGTTCTTTGTGTTCTTGGGATTAGGTTCCATTCCTCCTCTTGTTCCTAGCGTTTAAGTTTCCACTAGTGTCTCTGAAGACAAAATTGTTTATGCCACTACCATTCCAAGATATTTCCCTTTATTTTACTATTATCCCATTGATCATGTCTATATAATCATCAATGAAGTATATAACTACCTTTTAATGAATATTTGGTCATAACCCTCCCTCAAAGATACATTCCTTATAATTAACTACCACCTCTAGAGAAAAATGTACTAAGTTCATGAACTTAGTTTCTTATTTTACCATAGATAGGTTTCCTTTCTTGAGACTAAATAAATATATCCTTTTGGTTACTTTTAATTTATGTGGATAAAATTATTTGTTCAACAATTCCCTAAATACCTTCCATGTAATTACCTAGTCAATTTTAGCTTGAACAACTAATTCCTACCATTGTTGTGAAATATCCACCAGAATATATACTAATAGATTAACCTTTATATCAATATACAATCCAAGGAAATCAAAAAAATTGATTGATACTATTTATCATTATTTATTCTTGATCAGGTCCTGAATCCACAAGAAATATTAGTGGATTATGGTTTTAAAACTACAAATAATTATTAGTATGGCATAGTTCCCCATTTCTGTTCAATTTTTCCACATCCTACAATTCATTCACAATGATCTAAAAAAGTTCCCAGTTCACCTTCCAGGTTAAAACAAATTCTTCATGGCCCCCTATTACTATTTTCTTGGTCTTCTAACTTATGTCTTCATTATAGAACTATAGTAAAAGTTTGTAATCAAATATCACACATTTCCATAATATTTAGTCATATAATATATTACAAATAAACAATAAAGTTTATAGTAGCATAATTTCAAAATTGAAAATTTGAAATATCATGTTAATGTTTTAATCCTAGTTGAAAGTCTCTTTATTAATGAATGAAACCAATCACTAATTAGTTAAACCCATAATGATTAGTTAATGATACACCTAGAAGTTTTTATCAACAATTTTGTACCCAAAACACCCTAGTAACTTGAAGTTCATCATAAAAAGGTTAGCTATGTCTTTTAATTCTATAAATTTAAATTCATAAAACATTTTATCTTCTTACGAACATCCAAATATAAGGATCGTAACAAATTAATTTAATTTGTAAATTTCCAACCTAACCTGTTGACTTGTGAGGGATTGTAATGCCATAAAACTTAGGTGACATCCCCAAAGCACCAAAGTATAACAATAAATTTCAATGGCCTAATTAAATCATGAGGGATGATTTTCCCTTAAAAAATAACCTCAATGAAAAATATAAATAAAGCCACAATATGATGCATGATACTAATCCAAAATAAACTTCAATAGTATAACTAAACAATCATTAGAGTAATAGTAGAAGTTTAAACAAGGTAGACATTTACAATATCAAGACAAATAGATATCAAGGAAAAAATACTCATGGTAAAAATACACAATGTAAAAAAACAAGGCACTAATGTGAAACCACTCCACACTCCAATACTCTATAGCCACCCTTAGATCCAACTCCATGAATCTATTAACATAGAATAATAAAGCTCCACTAGTAAAATAAGAAACCTTCCCTTTACTTGTATCATGATAAATAGTTTCATTATATGCACCGAGGTGCATATATGGGGGATGAGTATACAACCTTGTAGGAAAAACTCGGGACTTATCCTAAATAAAACTAATATTGTAAAAAAGTTAACTCATGATTTATTTAAAAATAAAACATAGTTTAAAATATGGAAACTAAAGAAAAATATATATATTTCTATAAGGAAGTGAAACTATGCACACAAAAAACACACCCATCACATGTACCCACACACACATGAAAAACACCAACCAATAAAACCACTACCTAAAGGGCCCTCCTAAATATTCTAACTCATGATTAGTTTTTATCCATATAATCCCAAGTCATCACTTGACAACATAATCCAATGTGCCCAAAGTTTTGGCACCATGAAATTGTATAACGCACAAGGCTCTTTCCATATGCATATAAACACCAAACCACAAATATCATACCAAATTATCACATTCAAAACCATTATTTTGAAAACTCATTTCATTTAATAATTTAATCAAATACTATATGGGTATCACCCAAAATTATTTATTTTAAGAAAAACCAAGAGAGGGGAATGTTTAATAAGGATTTCAAAAGAGTTTTCCACATAAAATCCGAAAAAGTTTATTTATAAAATAATGAGCATTTATGTTCTTAGAGAAAGTGGGAAAGAGGAGAAGCCACCTTCATCTGATGTTTTTGACATAAGAATACTCTAATGATATAAAATATATGGGCTTATTAAACTATTATTTCAATAATACCAAATAATAATTATCAAAATAAGATTTAACCAATATATTTGGTCAAGTTAGCCCTGATCTAAGGTTTCTCTTTAAATAAAACATGAGGATCATGGATAGCAAAGAAGAAAAAGGCTCATAACTTCAATTTACAAGATCTAGTGCTCTTTAATCCATTAAATTTGATTACCAAAAGGAATAATATCACAAAACTATCCTATAAGAGAGTTGAAATTTGAGATCCTAGGTAATAGTATAAGGAATTCTGGTCTCCATGGGAGTTTCAGGTCTTAAAGAAAATTTTATATTTAATTAATCTTGTTACATGGTTAGGCTATATAGTTTGGAAAACTATGCATTAACCATGAAAATAATCTATGTACAAAAAAATTCAAAGCCACATAGTTATAATATAGTTTAGATAAATTGTGCACCTTTCTAAAAGACCCCTCAACTCTCATAGTTTTACCAGGGGAATCCATATAGTTTCCCCTAATTGTACTCAAACTATGCACCCACTAAAAGCTCTACAAAAGACTTTATAAACATCCAGAACCTTCCTGAGGCCTAACCCAATGATTTATAGCTTAAAATAACTAATTAAATTGGTAAATTACTTAAAATGGGGGGTGGGGTTATAGCTAGGGATCATGTGATCATGGTTGAGTTTGAGGGGGGATGGAATCATAGTGAAGGATTTCATTTTTTTTGGAGGTTATTGAGGTGATGGTGGTGACATTAGAGTGAATGATAGGATGTTAGTAATAGATTAGGTTCACATAGTTAGGGCTCAGTTGGTTAATCAAATTTTATGATGAGGACATAGATGGAATGGAGGGTAGAAATGTGAGGGAAGATACATCTAAGTGTAGAAGGTGAGGTTAGCCACAAAGGTGTTACAAATGGCTAGAGCTCGATAGTGATAAACTTTGAGGAAAATGGGGCAATGAGGTGGTGTTTTTTTAGAATAATTAGTAGTTAATAAAAGGAAAACCAACACTAAATAATAATTATTAGTGGTTTTAAATTGAATTTCTACTAAATACCTAATTTAACAATGATTTTAAAAAGGGTTATCAGAAATAAAATATTTAACAATTTAGCAGTAGTTTTAGAAATCCCCCCTACATAACCACTAATATTTATATATTTTCTTGTAACACCCCATGCTTCCATGGTACATTTCCCTTTGAATAATGCATTAGCTTGTGTTATATGCAACTTCGAGATTCTAACACATCAAGACCAATCAAATTATCCGTTATGAATATTAATACCAAATTTTTGAAATTTTAAAAAATTTATCTTTCAAAATGGACTTCATTTTTAAATTCAGAATATCGAAATTAGCTTAGGGTAAGTTTTTGGTATTTTTTTGAAAACATTCAATTTTTGATGAATAGTGAAAAGCACTGAGTTATTGTTTAAAACCAATTTTTTATTTAAATAATTGTTTATTTTATTTAAAGTTATTTTAGGTCAAAATATATACATAATACATATATAAGTTCAATTTAATTAATTGGATTCATTTTATAATAATTTAAGATATATAAAAATGTTATTAAAATTTTTAGTGTCTTTTACCCACCTTCTATGAGCATTTGAAAATTTACATAAAACATAATTTTACCACTTTTGTGAGTTTAATTTTGAAAATCCGAGAGACGTGGTTGATATCAGTAAGTAAAATGTGGTTCAATGAGATGAAAATAATTTTTTTTTCTGAAATGTAACTTTTGACTTTTATTTACCACAGTTAAAAGTAAATACGGTAATTAATGGTAAAAATGATATTATTATTACCCTAACACATGTCCTAATTCTATTGGATAAGTTTAACTCATCCAAAAACAACCTTAGGAATAAAATATTATCCTTTAGGTCAACTTGGAGTAGATTAGGACATTTATTATTATTTAATTCAAAGAAGAGTTAAAAGTGTTAAATTCAAAGTTTAATAAATAACCATTTTTAATATAGGGTTACACATAAGATAAATTCGACTATAAATATTTATTATAAAGATAAAAATATTTCCTACATAATTTTATTTTATTTATATTTTTTAGACATTAAATAATTTAATTTATTTATGACACAATGATGATGCAGAAATTACCTAATCAATTAAATATTAAAATATTTGATATTATAAATATCCAAATAAATGTAATTTGAGACTTTTTATGAATTCCACTAATTTTATAGGTTAATATGACATGTTAGGGTTGGTTAGATGAATTTTTTTCGAAGTAATAATTCTTTTATGAATTTATAAGAAACAAAATACCAAATAGTGTCAAAATTGACTTAAAAGAGTTCTTTTAAAAAAAATATTATATTATTAATTTATATTCTATTCCTAAAAATATAAGGTTCAGAAAAAAGACTTATATAATGATAGGTGTATCATTAATGAACCACTTGGGGTTATCTTGGATGTATATAGTAGGTTTATTAAAAATATAATATAAAAATACAAAGAGACATGGTAAATGTCAAACTATTTAACTAAGAGTCAAATCTAAAAGATAAGGTTAATATAGTGACCCAAACCTATATAAAACCTATTTTTTGAGTTTTTTTAGACCCATCCCCACATTATCCCTTAAATAGTTTATTTTTGAACCATTAGAAACCGAAAATTATTTTATTATAAAATAATATTTCTAGCTTTTCTTAAGGTTCCCCTCACCCCTCTTATAAAAGGGAACTCCCCCTTCCCTCAAATTCACACCTTAAAAGCCTTTTGTCTCAGACAAACTCTGCCCAAATACCCTCTAAATTGTACTCCCTTAATCCTATAGGCCTTAATTTCATCATAAATCCATTTTAAGGACCCCTTTTGATCAAATCAAAAGGGAGAACCCGAAGAAGAGGAAAATATTTCATCACCTCTTTCAGGTTCCTTTCTTCTTCCACTTTCTCTTTATTTGTTGTTTTCATTATAAAATAATAACTCCAGTATCTTCTATATAATTTGATTTTATTATAAATAGGGTACAACCATATTCATTATTCTATCCATCGTTTGAATGACATGTCACCATACGTGAATACGTATGGCTTACCGTCTCCACGCCGTGGTATAATTGTCATCCAATACATTATTATTTGGATGGGTATAATAATAATGTGTAATTGAGGTAAATAATAAATATAACATGATAATTATTCTTTTTATATGATATACCATCCAATTATATATTATTTTAATATCAAAAGAATGATATTGTCTCTCTTGTGTATGTACGGATTACCGTCTCCACGAACGCGATGAGATTCATTCCCCATCGTAATCCATTCAGGACTAATTTTCATTAGAGGATTAAAAATAATCTTTAAAGACATAATATAATTCTAAATATTAATAAGATACATCCTATACATAAAAAACATTACTTATGTAACAAATCTTATAAAATAAAATGAATCAGTTAACACCCGAAACGACGATAATACTAAAATATTATTAACAAAGCAATATTAAAAGATCATATATGATATCATATTAATTTATATGATTCTTTTATAATTTAATAACAATTATTTCACCATTATACAGGATTTTAACTTACCCTTCCCAAGGAAAAGTACAAGGTAAGGGTTAATTTTACAATATCTTTATTATCCGAGGTTGTTTTTACGTAAGTATCTACTGGGACCTCTTTATCATCCACATCCATGTTTCTTAAAAATGTATTTCAAAACATTTTTACTATTTACTAGAAAATGTGGTAAATTCATTTATACCATTATTTGAACTTATATGTTTTTAAAGGAATCTTTCTGTCGTTTTCCAAACACGGTACTTTATGACCTTTTCGACAAAATTAAGGTAAGAATATTTTTTTAACTTATACGGTGGGTGCGGCTATTTTCCACTGTTATAAAATCATAGAAGCTTCCCTTAAAATATTAAAAGAATATTTTAAAAATAAATATCCTGTTTATAATAATGTGACTCTTAAATGATTTAAAAATATAAAGATATAATTTTCTAAAAAAAAGGTTTTGATTTCATCTATATCAACATCCTTTGATGTATTTTAAGCTTATTTGAAGTTGATTTATTATGATACAAAACTTCCATATTATATTGAAGGTTTTGTGATATGTTTGACTATATATGTGTTATTTTTACACTATTCATGGTTATGGATAAAGTATTGACATTGTGTATGCTAGTTTTGATACGAATGTTTATGTTATGTTTAAACCTTTTCATATGTGGAATGCATTGGACTTGGTAAGTGACGGGTGGATCCCACTATAGCTCCTCGATGCATCGGTATATATCATGAGACAAACTAGTGCCTTGTTATAAGGCCTTAACAAAATTTTATTTGTATTATTGGCACAAGGCCTTGACTATGTGGTTATGAAAGTCTGGCATTATGCATTCCATCATTATGAAAGTTACTGTTGATATTGCATGTGATTATTCGACTAGAAGAATATCCATGTGAATAATTAAATGACATTATTTGATTTTATATTTTCCATATTATTATGAAGTTCAAGTTTAAAAGGATTTTGTTTTAGTATTATACATTGCGTTAAATGTTTCTGCTTATTTATAAAAGTTTCTGATATATTTTTATCCTTACTGAGCATCTGAGCTCAACCCTTTCTATGTTTTATTTTTACTAGGATGCAAAGAAGTATATTACGACTGACCTACAGGGATAGTCTATGGGATCTCAGTGTTGTCTATGTAAACAATGTTCTTGTACTTTTTCATTTTACGATGTAATGTAAACCTTATGAATGTATCTAGTAACTCCAAGGCTATTAAACTAATCAGTCTTTCGAGACATGATTTTTTGTGATCAAGCCAATGATACGTAATAATGAACCGACTCTGGGCTTCTAGGTCAGGGTATTACATTTCTTATATGGGTTTCTTGTTTGATGTAGTGGTTGATTTATAAGATCTAATGGTGAGGGAATCAAGAGATCTAGATAATAAGTGCCTAAGTTTTTAGATGGATTGTCTTTAAAAGGGAAATAAGGTCACTCGATCATCATCATGTTTTTTTTCAAACTTACTCTTTAGTAATGTTTTGATATTAGATACTTATTACTCAAATAGATTTCTATTATTATTCCGTTTTCTATAGAGAATATTTTTTTATCCCTCTCATGAATTAGGGAAATAATTAAACCACATAAATAATTATGTTATTATTCTAGTTGGTTTTAGTTTTTTCCATTCTATTTTTTCATTCCATTTTAGTAAGTTAGACATGTGATTTAGTACATGGATTTAGAGGTTGGTTTCTTAGTTTGTACACTTACATCGTGTGTCACTAAAATTCATAGCTTCTTAACCTTATTCTGAAATTTTTGGTTTTAGATAGATTATTTTTGTAATTTTTGTTATAAAAAATGGTATAAAATCTTAGAAGTAAACTCCCTATTGGAATCCTTTTCCTTTTACACATTTTTTAGGTGGGAGTACTATTTTTTGGATGGTGGTGTTATAAGAGGTTAGGGTGAGGATTGAAAGTTTTGATGGGTTATATTTTAGATTACAGTGTATTTAGATTGAATATTATTTATGTCAGATAGATATTTATATTATGTCGGTTTGAGTAAAACAAGAAGCCATGGAAAAAAGTAGATTAAGAAAAACTCAACCAAAAGAAAATTGGGGTTATTTAGATGATGTTAGCTCAAAAATGTCCTTCAATATCCATAAGGTGACGAAAACTATTTATCATATATCTACACTCAAAAACATGTATGATAAGCTAACCATAATGAACAAAGTGTTTTAATATAAATAATCATTATCCTAAATACGGTATAAGGAAATTCAATGGTAGATCACATCAATGATTATAACATGATTTAGATTTATTTAGAGTCAATTGGTGAAAATTGCAAAGGGATGGTGTGGGAATTGAATCTTCTATAATAATTTCATGGTTCATTAGATTTTATAGTCACTATAGTGATAAACTCAATATGTAAGACAAAATTGGTGTTTGAGGATGTCAAATATATTTTTATAAATGAAAAGATATGGAGGAAGGAAGTACAAGAAACTAATGAAACTACCTTTAGTGAAAGCGGTAGTGTATGTTATGCACAATGGAGAAGTTACTAGAATAATGGTTGAAAGAGAGAAAAAAGACAGGGGAAATTTCCTGGTCTAATATACATATATTATCATTATAGGGAGAAATTTTACTTGATGGATTATAGAGACCAAATGATTAATTTTAGAAGATTCGATTTTGAAAGATCTATAAATACCATAGTTCAAGATGTGATCAGTTTTTTTAAGTGCATCCAGTACATTGGAGTTGTGGATCCTTGAATCTAGGTATTTATTTCCTGTAAAATATGAGAAATTTTTTATGAAAAGTATGTATCTTGAAGATTTGGAATGTTTCACTATATAGATGATGAAGCACTCAAGATTATTAGAAAGGGTGGTGTGAATGTTTGGACATCAAACATATGATTGGTGAAGATGTAAGAAGTTCAGCATATATCAAGGTTATAGAATAACCTAATTTTGATAGGATATATGGATGATAATGTTTTCTATATGATATTCTTGGATATATTGTGTAATATCACATAGGGTTCCATGGTTGTGGAAAAATGTTTGAATGATGAAATGTTGTATCTAACTGGGAGTTTAGAAAGAGATATGTTTTCCAAAATATAAAATTTCGTAACATTTAATTTGTAGAATGTTATCTCTAGTCACACAGTTGATAAAGGGAATAAATTATTGACTAAGAAAAGAATATTGAAAATAAATCACATGGTGTATGAAAAATGTGAAGAGTGTATCCTTGGAAAGAATCAGATGGTGTCATTTTCTAAGAAAGTAAAATCACCCAACCCTTGGATGCTAGATCTTGTTCATATAGATGTAAGGGGTTTAACTCTATTATGTTATCAAGTTTTCACACGGTCCTATGTTACCCTCATCAATGATTTAATATAGAAGTTATGGGTATTCTTTCTAAACCATAAGTCTCGTATTTTTAGAGCATTTTTTGATGGAGCTGTGTTGTGTAAGGATACTAGAATAAATATGAAATGCTTAAGGTATGATAATGGGTTGAGTATATAAGTAAATAGTTTTGGAATTTATATTGTAATAAAGAAATTTAGTTTGATAATATTATACTCAAAACAGCAAATAAAAGTAGTTTGGTGGTATAGATAAATAGGATACTAAACGAGAGAGCTCAGACCATAAAGTTACACTCTAGTTTCCCCAAGGAATTTTGGGTAGAGGTTATTAACAGTGCATCATATCTTTTGAATAGTAGTTATTCCACATCACTAGTATAGGATCAACTAGAGGAACTCTAGATAGTAATTTTTTATATATCTAAATGTTAAATGTTTTTATAAGTATCATCTATTTCTATGTCGATTCTAGATAAATGGAAAAATTAGTGGCCAAGTCTCGGATATGTTTTTTTATCTATGTTAATGAAAACTTTAGATTTTAGGTCTTTGGTAATGATCAAATAAAGGACATCAACAGAGCATCTCTAAGTTTTTCTGAAGAGAAGTATGAAGGTTTCAATTAGTTTAGTGATCATGCAAGTCCTAAAGATACCAGGAAATTTGGGAGGAATAGATGGATGTTGGATTATATTGGTGTCACTAATGATAGATATAATGTAAATCTATAGGACTAAAAAATATTAGGCTATATTTATTAACTAATTAATACTTATATTTGAACCTTGAGTTCATATTAGAAGGCCTACCAAGGTTAAATGATTTGTGTAAAGTTTTTTATTAGATATACAATACTTTTTTCTTATGGATACTACTAAACTTAAACACCTAGAAGAGGCAGAATGTATCAATTACGTGATACAGTGGGAATTATAAATCAATAATCATATAGACTCCTTATATTTCAAAGAAACATGGGATTTAATATAAATTTTGATGGAGAAAGTAGTGTTGGTGAAAATATTTTTCTACTATTTGAAAGAGGAAGTATATGGTATAAAATAGTACAAGGAAAGGTTGGATGTGAAAGTAATTCAACAAATAGAAGTTATTGATTTTCATGAAATCTTTTCTCTAGTTTTTAATCATAAAAAAATCAGATTGTTCTTTTAATGGTTAAAAATGAGGATCTATTTCAAGATCAGTTAGTTGTGAAGCTGATATTACTTCATGGTGATTTGGAGGAGGAAATTTTCATAAAGAAACTGGTAGGTTTGGTAGAAACTAGTAGGATGGTCTGGTTTATCCACTCAAATATAGTTTTTATGGGCTGAATCAAGTACCCAAACTATGGAATTTAATTTTTAATACCATTACAGTAAATATTAAGTTATTTAGGTTCCATGAGAATTATTAATTCTACCAAAAGGTATTTTATGATATGAGTTTCATCATACTTCTATTGTATATGAATTATATGATTTTTGTAAGTATAAACATGAAATTGATTCAGTAGATGAAGGATGAATTGTCAAGAATATTCAAGATAAAGGATATCAAGGCTATAAAGTGGATTTGAAGGATACAGATTGATAGAGACTTAAAGAGGAGAACTGTGATGTTGTTTCAGTTTGAATATATTCAAAAGGAATTGTAAAGGTTCAAAATGTCTAGATCTAAACCTATGAAAACCTCATTAGCTATAAATTTCATGTTATTCAAAGAGAAGGAACCAAGAATAGAAAATAAGTCTAAGTACAAGGAAGAGGTTCAGTAACACCCATCAATTATAGAATATATTCCTCTTTAATAAATTTGAAGTGTTCAATAGCTTGTGATGCACACAACACCGAACATAATTAAATATTGATTTATTAAAATATAATATAAAATAAATTATTATATAGTTAAATGAAATTGATAAAATAAATGAATTTTTAAAAATCATAGAAGAGTCAGAATTTAATTTAAAATTAATCCTGCATATGTGATGAGAAAGAGGGTTTTTAAAAATAAATGTTCAAAATTTTACAATGTTTTTATATCGAAATTCAATAGGAAATTGATTACATTGAACTAAATTGGATTAATTGATATATAATTGAAGTAATTTTACTTTAAAATTAATTAAAAATATAATTTAACATTATAAATCATTCAAACAAAGAAGGCAGTTTTCAATTAAAATTCCATATTTTTCACAATTCATCAAAAAATGAAACTTTTCAGAAAAATCTCAAAAATTCAAACAAAGATAATTTTTTTTTCAATTTAAAAAATGAATTTTTTTTCAAATAAATTATCTAAAAATTTTAAAAAATATTTTTAAATTATATGCATGAAGCACGACTAATCCGCTTTTTAGAAAAATACAATTATTTATAAAACATTTTTTTTCATTTAAATTATTCTTGTTTTAATACTAATAAATAGATAACCATGTTTTTCATAATTTATTTAGTAATATTCATACCCTCAAATTTAATAGATAGGTTATAACTACTATATTAAATAATAATATATTAATAATATTTCACATTTCGTTTGAAATCTATGTTACATGTAATGAAATCTAATTTGAGTGTTGCATGTAAGGAAATATAAACTCATTTTTGTGTGTAAAGTAAGATAAACTCATTGTTTAATGCAATGAAATATATTTAATATATTTAATTTTTTAAAAAATAAATATATCGTAAAGTCTTTGGGGTTATATTTTCTTCTAATCTTGGTGTTGTGTGTCGCATATGCTATCAAATACAATGTTCTTATTTTGAAATATCATGGTGTTATGTTCTCCAAACCTTGAATAAATTTCATGCACTCAATTTAAGCCAAATATTGGTAACTGGGGGTTTGAAATTTGAAAATTATTCTGTTGAAAACCCCACACCAACAAAAGGTTAATAAACTATCATCTCAATAAGAGATAATGATAAGTAAAAAGTTAATATAGAATAACACATGACTAGGTTTTCATATAGGAGAACATCGGTGGAATGTGAATATATTGACATAAAAGGAAATAATAAATAATTATAGAGAGTTATTTAGGCCATTGATCAAAATCAAGTCAATGATCAAAGAAAAGTTAAGAGCCTCAAAACCATAAAGTTATGATTATTTAAGTGACCATATGATTCCTAATATATGAATGTAATAGGATAACATTGTTGTTTCAAGATCCTAATAGTTGATTAATAATTTTATTTTCCAATAATATAATGAAATATAATTACTTCATACATTTCTTTTCCATAATAACAATTTCATCATTTGGTTGTTCTCTGATTAATTTCCAATTCAACCCTTACTCCAAGAAATGAATATCTAAAACTTAAATTTTATTCCTAAATCACTAAAATTCACTATTAATAGATGATAAGATCCATACAAGAGTCAAAAGTTATTCTATATGTCTCTATGTATTTTCCAGAACCAATATGATTCACACAAGTTATCAAATATAATTAATTAATCTCTGAACCTAAAAACTAACACCACTAGTTCATCAATAATATTTATTTTTCAAATAGTTTAATAGATAACATATTAACCAGGATATCACATAGTCCAGTGGTAGTCACAAAACCCTTATCATCCTTCGGTCATGCGTTCAAGGACAACAGACTTTCCAGATGTGACGGGTTGTCACCCAACATAGAGGTACCCTTTTTCTAAAACTATAATAATATAATTACTAATACATTCCTAAAAAATATGATAGGCATCCCTAAAATAAAATAAAAAACTAGATAACCTTTTTACTACGGTTTTCAATACTACTTATTTTTTCAAAAATTCTAATAATCTTATTTGACTATTATTACAACATCATTAATGATCATATTAGCACAAAAAATTATCAGTACTTTTAAACTTATGTCTATAAAATTTAAAAACATTATTCCTAAAAAAAAATTCAACTAGAATATATGTTGGTCATAAATGTATCCCAAAATATTATTATTCTTTCTAGAATCTCATAAAACCTAAAAAGGGGTGTTTAAGACTTTGAAATTTTGATCAACCTTAAACATATAACTCATGAATGTATCCATAAATATTAAGTTAATGAATACACTTATTCTTATAATATTTACCAAAATCCTTAAATGATTCATGATTCTTATAACCAAAATACTATTGGTGAAGATTCTTCTACAATTTAATTATTGAATCCCAATACACAAATACTTCATCCATTTTATTTAAACATAGGTCCTTTATTGGCCTAGGTTTAACCTAATCATTCATTTTCATTATTTATTCTAATACTTCATAATGGTTTATAAAGAAAATGTGAATTTTCCTAATCATATCCCCTAGGAGTGTCAAACTTGGTGCGCAGTAAGGATTGTTTTCATGCACCAGGTGATGATTGGGTCAAGCCCAATGATCAATTTTCAAAGTTATTACCCCCTGGGTACATCTGTGACAAAACCATATCCACTTGTAGTATCAAGATAGTGATTTATTTCAAGGAAACCACATAATCTCTACCTTATAAAATTTTTATAAGTTTATTCTGTACTTATCCTCTAAGTTTATCATATAGTTATGTTTTATAATCTATGCTTTTCTAAATCTATTTTCCAAGGCTTCTACTAAACTTTCCTCTAATACCAACTATAGATACCCTTACCCCAATATCCCAGATCCGGTTTCTACTTTTTTACATTGTAATATATAAAATGGGTTGAATCCAAAAGTATCAATCATTTTAGTGGTTTTGGAGAACTAGATACACATATGATACCCATTTTACATTGGGAAATAAAAAACATAATACATAACAAAAAAATAAAATACCTCCTCCAAACTTATTCAAATATCTCTTCTTCATATCCTAGGGAAAGGAAACAAAATAAAGGTGAGCTCAAATTCTTAATAAGGGTTATGTACAGTGAAAGTTATCATGAATCAATAATGAATAATAACTATGTCAAGGTAAATAACTGAATACAAATTCCATTTAAATAACTTGATTGTATTAATAGAAAAGGCATAATCAAAATGGAAAATTAGATAACTAAAAACTCATTCCATTCAATCAATAAATAGAGAATGAAATGAATCCATAGATAATATCATAAAAAATTCTCATATACGATAAAAAAATTAATTTTTAATGAAGTAAATTCTTAATTATCAGACTTCATGTTTCCCAGTATCATGATACCTTTACAATCAAGATCAATCCTCAAGGTAGTTTAAAACATACTCGGTGAAAATATATCTAATTTGGACAACTGATTTGTCTCATGAGACTACCAATGCATTGAGGGGATTGCATTAACTGGTCTACACCCCATGTATTTCTTGTCCAAATAATTCCTTATATATAAAATAATTGATTTAATTTAAAAAAATGTCCAGTATTAAATATCTGTATTGAGTAAAGGATAGAGATTTATAAATATTTCCCAAGTTAAAAAAACATTCAAAGTAAAAAAAATTATGTAAAAATGCTATAAAATTTATGAAATAATCATATACATCACACAAGAATGTGGATATTTTAATATAATTTTATTGTTCAATGAAAATTAATAAACATAATGTGATTTTTTCAAGATAAAGTTAACAATCATAAAAGATAGTGATATTGCGTAATAACTCTTACCATTTGGTAATTTTCAATTCAAATCCCATTAGGTGAAATAATTCAAATTGAAAATTAAAATATAATGAATAATTAAGTATTAATGATATCATATGTCAATAGGGTAGTATATACACCACATAGAAGTTAATTTGTGCATAATAACAAATAAACCTAAATGGAATGTAAATTGATATAAAATCCATTACCTCACGCGTACTTTTGATTGTATGTTCTTTAAACTCTTTTATAGTAGTTTTAAAAATATTATTAACTTATAAGAAATCATATTAATATTTATAATATCATATATTATCCTTTTATAACATATTATCACATTTTCATTATTAATCATTCATTATTTTCATTGTTTTAGTTGTTAATTGTCTTGTTTTATTATACATGTTTTGTCATTAATGATCTAGTTATTGCACATATTATAGAGTTAAATAATCCATGGAATAATAATAATGAAATAATTATCATGTTAATACATTAATTATACTTTTAAAACCAATCATGAATTATGGATATTAAAAATGAAGTATGTTGTGATCATGGAGATAGTAGTCCGTAAGTACGCATCAGTAACCTTTCTATTTTTTCACTGAACATTATAGAATGGAGGTATGTAATATTTTAACTTTACAGAATTATAATAATATCATACATAGAACATTATATACTTATATATATAATCCATTTGCTATGGTGATGAAAATAGATTTGTGTCGCTTCGTGGAAGTAGTAGTCCGCACATACACAAACGATGTTATCATCGTTGCATGAGTGAAAAGGAAATAAATAAAATGACATATATTATCTTTATATAATGATAATTATATCATGAATATAATTATTATTTTATTTATACCACATATTATTGTTAACATTATTCATTATCACCATCCATGTAAAGTTTTATTGAAAGACGAATTTCATCGATTCGTGAGGCGGTAGTCTGTCGTACACACGAGCGACATTATTATGTCGCCTACAGAATGTAAAGTAATAATGTATATATGTTATAATGAATTAATAGGTATAATTATTTTATATATATTATATATATACTTTATATCCATCATAATACCCTTCCTTAAGAGGTGGAAATGGGAAAAATAACGACATTAGTTCGTGAGGTGTTAGTCCATAGTAAACACAAATGATGATTTAGTAATCAATTTGATGGAAGTGTATATGGTTTTTTGTAATGAAATTATTATAAAAACACCCCCATATATGTAATATAATGATGTTATTATATCATCATGGTTACTAAATAATTGAAGTAGGTATAGAAAGATGTAATATAAAGACACTCATTGAAGAACATTACCTCTTCTTCGGGTATCCTTCTTAGGTTTTCACTATATCCTTAATAGTTTGGGTTTATTCCCAAAACAAGGATACTAGGATTAGGTGATTTATTTGGAAAGTGATTTTGGAAGATTTTTGTCAATCTAAATGGATTGAAAGTTGTGAAGAATTGAAGGGAGTGAGTTCCATTTTATAATTGAGGAGGAGTGGATTTTTTGTAAATACCCAAAAGTATTCACTATTGGGAGGTAAATGTTACCTCATGTGCCTCTAAAATTGATAAATAATTGAGGTAATGGTTTAATTGGCCGATAAAAAACTCCACCACACCAAAATTAATCACATTTTTATCATATTATTCCTTAGTTTTTAGGGCTACTCAATTTCACCCTTTTAGTTTTTTTTCCATGGTAACATCTATATTTTTATTTACCTTCGTAATTTATCCTTTAAAAATAAAAATAAAATTAGATTTATTATATAATTTAGAAAGAATTATTATAAATATTAAATATTATTTATTAAATAAAAAACATATATGTGTGTAAAATTGATTTTAATACAAACGCATGTAATGCACAAAACCTTGTTTTAAACTTAATCACAGTAAATAATTTAATCATTTTTCACTAATCGTTATGGTAAAAAATTAAGTTCAGATTGTTATATAATATAAATATTTATTATTCCAAATATGGAATCCATTTGGAAAAATTAGACTTATATAAGTGTTATAATTTAATTAAAAAATAATCCCACAGACGTGACGAGAAAGTGGGGTTTTAAAGAGAAAATGTTCAAAAGTTTACACAGTTTTTATATATAATTCAACATGAAAATTATTTAAGTGACCTAAATTGGATTAATTGATATATAATTGAACTAATTTTCGTTTAAACCCAATTAAAATATAATTTAACATTATAAACAATTTAAACAAAAAGGTGGTTTTCAATTAAAATTTCATATTTTCACTATTAATCAAAAAATGAACTTTCCAGAAAATTAAAAAAAATCACCCAAAGATAATTTTGGTATTACAATTTAAAAAATGAAGTTTTTTTCAAATATATTTTCTATAATTTTTTAAAATTAATTTTAAATTATGTGTGTGTAGTGTGATTAATCCACCTTTTAGAAAAATATAGTTTTTTAGAAAATATTTATTTTTCTTTTAAATGATTCTTATTTTATTCCTAAATAATATATAAGAAAAAAAATTATAATTGATTTAATACTATTAATTCCCACCAATTTAACTTCTTAGTTATTATTATTATATTAAATAATAATATTTCACATTACGTTTAAACTCATTGCTTCATGTAACGCAAGCTAAACTCAGTATTATGTATAATGCATGCTATTGAAGAGATTTAATTTATTTAAAAATAAATATATTGTAAAGTATCAGGGTGTTATATTTTATTCTAACCTTGGTGTTGCGTGTTCTATAAACTATTAAAAACAATGTTCATATTTTAAAATCTTGGATTGTTATAGGTTCACTTCTCTTCTATCCGGTGAACTCGATATTGCTCTGGTAGATGATCTGTGCTATTTGATTCCCCTATGTCTAATTAATAAAAACTAGTTAACATGATCCAGTCAACTCAGACCCTTTTCATCATATTCTTTCACATGCAACCTATTAATGGTGGAATTAAAATAAGATATATTTTTAAGATATATTTGATGATATTTAGAACTTTCCTCCATCTAGTACTTTATCTCAGTCTTTGAAAAATTTTGATCGATGATGTTGAAACCCTCCAACTGGTGACTTAGAAAGCTTCCATTTGATGACTTTGAATCATTTTTTTGTCCACCTTCATAAAAAATCACAGTGCATACTAGACTTATCTCATAACTCATACCATTATTTATTTATTGAGTTATCCATTTGATGTGTCTTTATACAAAGTCTGGCTGATCAACTTGATCATCTGATGTAACATTGACTAATGGCTTTAATCCAATTACCTTCATACCACACTGACCTCCATGACTTTATAGAATTAAACTAAGCACATCTTGTAATAAAAACATACCACATTACACTTCATACAAACTATTTTATAGAAACTTCATCTACCTATTCCTAGTATACATGAGTCATTAGCCTTCATCCATGTTCATCTAATTACTATTACAACTTCAACTTTGTAGACATAATAATGTGTAGCTTGGAACTTCATCTTTGTACACACTTTAAGTCTAGAAATCCATCTTGAACGTTATAAAGTATCTCAAACTTCATCATCTAAAACTTTTAAATTCTCCCCCTTTGAACTTATTTCACTTTGTGTAGATGTATACACACTCTATAATGTGTACTGATTATAATTCTCCAACTAGTAACAACATCCCTAGTCTTTCTGGTAATAATGTACAACCTCGTCCTTTTTATAAACTAAACTTTTATTATGAGTTTCTTCATGATGTTGTGAACATTAAGATTGAAAAAGAATCACATTACTTAAGGAAATTTTCCTATGCTTAATAAGAAAAATCTCTTAAACTTATTCAACAACTCATTTTATCCTAAAACACAAAACATTCACAAACAAGATATATTGACAACAGATAAAAAAAATAATTACAAAACACCACAAAGGATCTTCAATCTCCCACTTTGGATTTTTTGGAATCATAATTAATTACTCAACACATTTTTTTTAAACTTTCATCAAACCACATCTTTTCTCAAAGAGAATTCCATAACACCACACTATGGGTTTAAGTACTGGTTTCTAAGTAATTCTATCCCTTTATGAAAAATAATTTTTTTCATGATTAGATAAACTATACCTGAATATTTTATTCTCTCACTTTTTATGATAATTCCAACATAAAATTCATAAAATATTCTCATAAAAAGTTGTACATTATCTCCCCCTATGACAACATAATCCAAATCAAGGTGGGTGAAAATTCTTTACAAGCATTATAAAGTTGTTTATAGAGGCTAAAAATGTATTTTAATTATAAATTCCTAAAATATTTACCTTAGAATATTTTTTGTGTAAACATTAGTATTTTGATATTTTTTTGGAATATATTCAAGCATAAAATCTCCACCCACAACTTTATCCTTAATAAAATGATATTTGATATTAATTTTCTCTGATCTAGAATGTTGTATAGGATTTTTGGAAATAAAATGGAACTGTTATTATCACAAAGAATATTAAATGTTTTTTAACATTCGCTCAGAAATATTCCAGTTAAACTTGCATCCACATTATTTGTGTATAATCTTGGGGAATGGAAACATGTTTTAGATTCAGTATGCTCAATTAAAAGAACTTCACTTCTTGTTATTCCAACTCACACAACATTCTATAAAGAATAAAGTTACTTTTGATGTTGATTTTATATCATTACAATCTCCAGCCTGATCGATATCAGTGAACCCAAGAATGTTAATATTGTTACTTCTTCTATACATCAGGCCATAATTTTATGTTCCTTTAACATATTTGAGAATTATTTTGGATACCAATATATGTGATTCCTTTAGATCAATCTGATATATTTATTAAAAATTAATTGCATATATAATGTCTGGTATTGAAGAAATAAGATAGATTAAACTTCTTATCATCTTCCAAAAATCCTTCTGATTCACACTTTTCCCAGCTTCATCTTTACTAATAATTTTGCCAACAGAGATAGGACTAGAAACATACTTAGAATCTATCATTCCAAACTTTTTTAATAAATCCTTCACATAATATAATTGATATAGGAATATGCATCACCCCATTTTTTGAACTTTTAAGCCCATAAATAAATTTAACTCTCCAAGAATATACATTTCAAATTTATTCTCCATTTTCTGATCAAATTCTTCACAAGTTTTATCCCTATCACCTACAAAAATTATATCAGGAATATAAAAAATAAAAATTAGGGTACATATGCTCATTTCCTTAACAAACAGGTTGATATTAACTTTTCCTTTAGAAAAGTTAAACTACTTCAAGAAACTATCAAGTTTAGAGTCCCATGTATGAGGATACTGTTTCAATATATACAAAAATTTCTTCAACTTAAATACTATAGTTACATAATTATCAAGTATGAACCCACTAGGTTTCTTAATATGAAATTATTATTTAATTTTTACATTAAAAATCTAACATAACATCTATATAATTGAATTTTTAATAATTATAAGTAACAACTACCAAGAATATTCTTATAGTTTCAAGTCTCAGAATAGGGGAAAAAGTTTCTTCAAATCGATACTTCATACCTATGTGTAACCATTGAAAACAAGTTTTTCTTTGTTGATTTTAATTTCCCTATTTTCATTGAGTTTATTTCTAAACACCCATTTAGTCCCTATAACATTATTTCCTTTGGGTTGAGAAATAATATATTAGGTGTCATTTTTTCTCAATCTGGTCTTAATATTCATTTATCTCTTATATCCACTATTTATGTTCAACTGCCTCTAAAATAGACTTTGGTACCACCTATGAGATAAGAAACATCTGTTTTTATAACCTCAACTTCTTTTTGGTCTTAACTAGAGCTTTCTTATTTAAAATGATGTTGTTATATTCAACATATTTTTTAAAATTTTGGAACTTTAGAAACTTTCTTCTAATTTTACTCTCATCGAAACTAGACTGATCTAAATCAACTTGTAAATGTTTAAGATCACAATAATCTTCCTTTTTATTATATTCTTTGGATGTTAACATTATACCTTTTTTAACAAATTCCTTATTATCTCCAATAACTTTTGTTAAGGAAGTCTGATTGTTAATAAATTTTACATCACATCAATCAGCGAACTTTTATAGTAGTTTATTTCAACATTTGAAACTTCTTCTGTTGTATAAATATCCCATGAAAATTTATTATTCAACTTTTTCATCAAACTTTTCAAGATCTATATTTTTAATCATTATTAATCAAGGAATCCCAAACACCTTAAAGTATTTCAATAACAGATTTTTCTTATACCACATCTTATAAGTAGTCATTTTAGATTTTAGCCACAATAAAAATATATTTTGAACATGCACAACTATATTTATAGGTTCTCTCTAAAATAATTTTTGAATTTTGTATTCAGTAAGAATTTTTCTTCCCATTTCAAATAAACTTCTATTTTTACTTTTTACAACTCCGTTTTACTAAGGAGTCTAAGGGTACTATTATTAGTGTTTAATTACATGTTTCTTCATATAGGATTTAAATTATTTACTTTTTTAATCATTTCCATTATATATTATCATCTTCAACATATACACACCCACTTCTTTCTCAATATCCCTTCTGAAACTTCTAAATATTTTTACTGCCTCTTATTTGTGTATCATAAAAATTATGTTTTTCATCTGAGTGAAATAATCAATGAAAGTAATAAAGTAAAAATAACATTTTTTTTATTATTGCCTCATCAACCCAAAAAGATTAGAGTGTATGAGCTCAATAGGTTAGGTGGATTGAATTTCTACTTTATTATGTCTACCACTAACTGTCCTTCCTTTTAGTAAAGTTGTAAAAACAACATCATATTTCCTTTTTAGTTATGGTAGGTTTCTTATATCATCTACCAGGTAAACTTTTCACATATTTATTTTCCAATATTCTTTATTATTCAGTGCCACAATTTATTTTTATCCTCATCACTTAAGTAACATGAGTTAAAATTATCTCTGGTTTGGAATAAATTTCAGCTGGTTATTTCTCCATTAGTTTTAACATTCTATTTTTTCAAAATTCCTATGATATAATAATATTTTATAAAGATAACTTCCTTACCATCATTGAAAAGTTTAATAACACTCCACAAGTTTTTCTTAAGTCAATAAACAAATAGAACATCCTCTAATTTCAATTTCTAAACATCAATCTCAATCGTTCTTATTCCTCTAATTTTTAAGGAAATATCATTTACAAAAGTAACTAATCCGCCTTCATATTCATAAAAATAATTCAATATATTTATATAACTTTTAATATTAAAGTAAAAACAACTTTCAAGAATCCATGTTTTTCTTTTTTCTGTCTTTTAAATCAGTCACAACAAAAAAATCACTTTAGTTAATTTTCTTCTTTCCAACTTCATTTTATTTTATATCCTTGGAAACGTTTTTTAGAAGTGTTTTCATACATTCTTCAATATAGTTAACTAGTTGGAAACACCTTCTAAAAACATTATCTAGGAAATCAAATCTATTTTTTCCTAGGAACTTTCTATCTTATAGTAAATTTAATTTTCTTTATTCCCATACCCTAAAAAAATTACTCTATTTTCTTCCACTATTTCTCACCCTAAATTCAAGGATGTTCCCATAGAGAGACATGTTGTGCCAAATATTATATTCCTTGTTCACATATATACCATAGAACCAGTAATATGCATTAAACCTTGAAATTATATAGAAAAATTATTTGTCCATGTAATAAGTTTGTTGAGGTTCAACAAAACTTATAACACTTTATTTTCCTATGTATGGGGAAGCATTATCTTAGGATTTATTTTAAAATTCCATAAATTTGATGTGTTTATCACATACCTTATGAACCCAATATATTCTAACATTTTTTCTAACACCTATGTAGTTAGTATAATCATATTAAATTTTATGTTTAGTGGGTGTAGATTTCACCTGACTCTTGAGATGATATCTTTTAGTAGTTTGGAATGATTCAGCCTTTATCTCAAAATATTTATTGAAATTATCAATCACATTATTTTAGTAAATTTCAACCTTAAGTAATATCAATTGGTTTTTAAAAACCTAATATTTCTTAGTATAAATTTTCTTACCAAAATCTTCAATCATCTTTCCTTGTTCTAAAACTTTCAGCTTTAGGTTCTTTATCTCCTTAATGAATGCATATTAATTTAAATGAAATATTTATTTCCTTCATTTCTCTTCTCAATTTATTTATTTAACATTCTAATATATTTCTTGAGTTTTGTGTTTTTTTAATAAATTCCATAAGATTTACTCTAAGGTGATATTCCCTGTAGGTTTATTCACCATCTCCTTCTTCACTATTTAATGTATCTTCCATTATCTCAACAATAGTAAATTAATTTATTAAATTCTCCATATTTTGATCTTGCAAATAGCTTCCATCATTATAGATATACTCAACATTCTTACTAAACATACTTCTTATCTTCTTTCCAGTGATATTTTTCTTATTTCCAATGGATTTCTTATCTTCAATGGAATTTTTTCTCCACTACTACAACAAAGTTTTATCTTTAGAATCATCATCATATTCTCCAAATTTATTATTTGTAAAATTCCTAAAAAATATCCAATGCTTCTGCACTTGAAAAATTTATGTTGGAGTTTTCCATTATACTTTCCTCTACATTTATGGTAATTTTTAGAGAATATAGACATGATTCTATCATTTGATTCATCACCAACTTACTTATCTTCTAATTCACTGAGTCTCATTATCTCATGTTTTGATTCACTAATTTTCAGAATCTTCATAGATTAAAAATATGTTTCTTCCTTAATCTTATTCTTAAATGTATGATATTTCCTAATATTATATGCAATAATAATGGTACATAATTTTTCAAGATATAAATCATATTAATCTTATAAGGATTAAATTTTAGGATTAAACATTTCTAGAAAGTTTCTCATAAGTTTTTTAATAGTTCTAGAATATTCCAAGACATCTCAAAATCCTTTCTTATTGTTAATAATTTCATTAAATCTGATGAAACCAATAGTTTCATCATCTAACATTCTAATATATTTGAACATGATTCTCCGGATTTTTATCTTTCCTTCCTTCACTTATATATTTCCCATGATGATACTTTAGAGTTTTTCCAAGTTTTATTATCTATTTTGAGACCTATCACCTTCGTATAAGAATTTTATGAAAAACACTTTAGAATAGTATTTTGATATTTCTCATCCATGATAATTTTTTCTATCAAATATATGAATACATCTTCTATTCACTGAGTTGATATTATCCATGACAAGAAAAGATAGGATCTTATAGAGGTATCTTGGATGATCTGATACCAATTGATTTTCCCAAGAGTGTAATAACCACTAAGAAGTTGGGGTGAATTAGTAGTAATATTTTAAAAAAAATATTTCTTGAAATTAACCCCTGTAACTTATCAGGGTTTCTATCTTTTTAATAATTATTAAAATTAACCACACATTGTATATAATGATGTGAAATTAAAGTATATAAAAAAATATTTACAATGTCCTCCCCCAATGTGGGCGACTACATCTTTTCAATGTATACTTCTATTAGTCCATGTAAATACACTATAATATAAAGTGAATATAATTTGAGTCAAATCCTATCAAAATATTTCTATCTCTAGATAGGTAAATATACTGAATCCCATCAGTTACAGAGATTTATTATTTTTTCAATCCAATAAAATAAAAAACAATAAAATTACTCATAAAACTTGGTCTAGAAAAGTCTTGGTATAATATTCTCTGAATAGTAAGAATCCTTCTTCTACACTTTTTATTCATTCGGTAAAACTCTATATTGTGTGACTCAAAATATATTATTCCTTTTATTAGCACTTTATCTAATAGAAACCCCCTAAACCTAGGATTATTGCTCTATCTTATGTCTTTACCCAATAAAACTATGTTTGATAACTCTAAAAGTTACTCCTCTGTATGGTATCTTCTTCTTCCTCAACTAAGAAATTCCTTAGATAGAAACTCACACTACTCTGAAATCTCATCTCATACAATCTTTGTATCTAATCCTTATCCATTAAGACTCCCATTATACTTTAACTCTTTTTTTAGTGTGAATAGTGTACATAACTTATACTATAATTTCCCCCTTTATATAGGCATGAACCTAGGAGAAATTGTGGGAAATCAAAAGTTTTTTTCCCACTCAACACAAAATTTGAAATCTGAATCTCCTACTCATTTTGAAAATTATTGCATGCCTGGAAAAAATTATAGAACTTTATTGAATATTATTATAAACTCAGTGAATTTAACCATATTCAAATTTTCTAAAACTCAGTGATAAAGAACATATTCAAAATTCCTTAACCAGGGAAATATAAACAAACTTTAAAAGAACAACTTTAGAATCATCATTATTAATAGTTTTTACAAATATTATGTAAATATTATTAGAACTTCATTCATTTAATGTTTTTATGATCATTTTTGTAAGAAAAACTCTACTTGGGGCACTATTCTTATATCTGCTGAGCTCAATATTTCTATAACTGATTATTTTCTCTCTTTGAATCCCATTTTTCGAATCAGTAATGACTGATTGAATTGATCTAGTAAACTTAGACTCTCTATATTTTGTGTTCTTTACAAGAAACCTATGATTTATGGATATCACATAATTTTTTCTATCAAGATCTATCTTATGATATTCATAAATTTCCTCCATATAATGATTTATCTTAGGATTTTAAAAAGTTTAACTCCTGAAATCACAACCCTCTGGTTGGTAACTTGTTAAATAACTTTATAATGACTCCAAAATAATTTTATAGACAGCTTCATAAAAACACTCACTACATACAGGATGTATCTCACAACTCATATTGGTACTTCTCTATTGAATTATTTTATGATGTGTCTTTCTACAAATCCAGACTAATCAACTTGATAATTCAATGAAAATTCAAATAATAGATTTGATCAAATTTCCATTATACAGGAGCACCATCTTTGACTTTAGGACATCAAAATAAGTATATCTTGTAACAAAAACTTAGCTGTTTTCACTTCATGCATACTATTTTTTGGGGAACTTCATCTATCTTTGTCTGGTATAATTGAGTCATTGTCCTTCATCCATGTTTTTCTTGATCATTTTTTCATATTCAAATTTATATCCATAACTATGTATATATTTCAACTTAAACTTTTTACAACATTTCTATCTATAACTATATATTGAACTTTATACAACCACTTAAACTTCAATTACTCAAACTTTGTACTTATCCCCCTTTGTACTTCTTTCACTTTTTACAGATGTGTACAAACTCTAAAACACAAACTTCTTGCAATTATTTGACAGATAAAATCATCCCTAATTTTTACAATAACAATGTATAACCTTATCCTTTTTAAAAAACATCACAAAGTATCTTATGGTTTTTAGTCAATCTTCTTAAAAATTTAGTGCATTTATTTACTATTAGAGAAGATTTATTACTTGATCAACTTTCTAGGATATACATTAAGAAGTGGTAAATTGAATTGAGTATCACTCTTAAACATATCTAATTAAGATCTTTGGTTTACCTAAAAGTTATAGAGAAGTATTCAGCATTCATTGAATACATAGTTCAACTTTATCACTACATAACATCCTCTTATTGATGTTTAGTGTAACAAAACCACTAAAACCCTAAAATATATACTGAGATCTTACTTTGTAGAATTCAAAGGAGTTTGGGATCAAAACCATCCTCTGGTTTAATTTTCTTACAACAATATCTTTCACTCAATCATTTATATTTCTCCTTATAAATCCCTTTTTGGATAGTAGTTTAAAACTCCAATATGTTAGGATAAAGTTGTGAAATGAAATCTATTAGGGATTGTACTAGCTAAGGAAATACTGATAAGGTTTCTATCATTTAGAATCATATAAGAGAATACCACAGATAATAAAAAAAATTATCTTCATAATTGATGGAGAGGTTTATATTTTGATGTTGGTGACAAAGTATTCCTGTGAATTTCTTATTGGAAGAAGGTTATGAGGTTTTTAAAGGATAAGTTGATCCCCAAAAATACTGATCCCTATAGGATTATTGATCATATAAAGGTGGTAGAATATATCTTGGCACTTATAAAAGAACCTCACTCAAGTTCATAATGTGTTATAGGTATCACTTTTGAGGATGTACAATCCTTATATTTCACATTTACTAAACTCATAGGCTATATAGTTGAAGCTTGATCATTCATATAATAAAAAATTGTTATAAATTCTGGATCGAAGAGATGAAGTGTTTTGGAACAATACCACTCAACCAAATAAATATTTGCGAAAAAACCATAAATTTAAGGAAGATACACGGAAACCCAAGGACGTAATGTAACACCTTGAGATTTTATGTTATATTTATCTTCAAATAAATTTAATTTCTTCGATAGCTTAGGATACACCCATCCCCAAGTCAAAAAGAACTATAACATAGTATAATTTTATAACCTAGAAATTAAATTTTCATAATGAATAGATATAAAAAAAATTAAAAAAATATATAAATTTTTTAGATAAATCAAGTATATTTTTAGTAAAGTAATTATATGATTTAGAAAAATATTTTTCCACAAAAATGGTTTGTATTAATTTTTTAGAAAACACAGTATAAAAGATTTCTTCCACTCTAAGAAAATTTATTTGAAAAAATGAAAATTATTTTTGAAATCATTTTTTCATAATTTTCTTAGAGTAAATTTTGAAAATTTTCTAAAAATATTTATTTTTTGATGAACAGTTAAAATACTAATTTTTATTGAAAAATATCTTTTCATTTAAAGCATTTAAAAAGTTTTATTTTTTAAATGTTTTTAAAATTAAAATTAGTTCATTTATATTATGAATAATCTAACTAACAAAATTATAAATTAATTTTATATTGTATTTTGGTATAAAAACTTTAATACTTCAAAAGATTTCTAGAAAAGTGTTTTTCATCACGTTTTTTGGGTTTCATTGAAAATTAAATTCTTCGAATTCTGTTAATTGAATCTTGAAAAATAGATTCCATATTTGGAATAATAAGTATAAATTTTTTTAAATATTTTCCTTTTATTTTTGGTCATTATAAATAATAACCTTGATAAATATTTTTCACCTCAGTAAGGGTAAAACGAGTAAAATAAGGTTAAAAATTTCGGATAAGGCTTTAAAATTTCTCTAACTCTTAACTTTATAATATTATATTATTTTATTTCAGATATTTACATAATATTCTTGAATATATGACCACTTTAATCCATTTTTCATTAATTTTTACCTTTATATTATTTTAATAAAAGAATAAATACAAAATGTCACTCTCTTGACATTAATATCTCTAAAATTTTTAAATAAGGATAAAAGATTATCAGTTAAATTGTAATGGTTTATTGTTTATATAAATTATTATTTTCTATCATGGTAATTTATTTTAAATTTTTAGTGACTAAAAATTTACCTTAAATTATTACGCCACACCGACATAGTATTTATTTTATTAATAGAAAAATAAAATAAATGATATTAAAAATACTAAAAGCAATAAAATTTGGATGAATTATTGTATTATATTAGTTTTAAAGATAAATATAAAATATTATGTATATTTTAAAGGGTTATATTCTAATTCCATAACTATCTTGACGACTTTAAATTCAGCGTAAATGAATAGTTCCAAAAATAACATTAATGATATTTTATAATAAACAGTATTGTGTTAAATGATTTAAAATTCATAATAATCCTATATTTTTAAAATTTATTTTGATATGGTTTAACATAACATCCATGGTCCACTTATGGGTCCCCTTTCCTTTTACAGTAACATTCTTGACCCTTAAATAGTTGAAAACTTTGATATTGCAGTAATTGTCAAAAGGTTTAATGGAGGGTTGAAACTAAGAGATAAGAGTTAAATAAATGATTAAACTTGCATAAATTTTATAATATGAATGGTTTTACACTTATCCTCATCATATATTCAAAATATATCAATTTGGACTCACTTGATTATAATTAATTTTATACTTTATATAATTCTAAGAGTGCCCCTCCTCTCACTTATAAAAGGAAACCTATTTCTCTCTATTCCTTGCATATTTTGAGCCTTATATATCAGGAAAAAAACCTACCATAATACCTTACTATATTCCTAAACTATATCCTAGATCTTATTTTCTGTCCAAAATACCATTCCTTCCCGGCGTAATGTGTAATCCAAAAGAGCTTTCTTAATGAAGAGGTATAACTCTTAACTGGGTGTTTTCAATTTTATTTCTTATTATATATCCTATAAATTAATGGTATCCATTATAAAATAATTAATTAATTATATTAAATATACTTAATTGTTATTATGTTGATTTAATAACCATTATCCTACTTCTTTCCATCCTATGGAAAGAAAAAAATCACTTATGTGTACGCATGACTTATCATCTCCACATAACAGTGTAATTCATTTGTCATCACCACCTTAATTGGATTATTATAATGATAAATTTAATAAATATATAGGTTATTTATGATATAATTATTATTACATAAATATTAATTACTATTTACATCTCTTTTTCTCCATCTATTGAAAAATGGAAACAACATTCATATGTATGTACGGCCTAACATCTCCATAAGCGGTGTAATTATTTTTTATATAAATACCTTTTATGGATGAATATAAATAAATATACATATATATATAATTAATATATATGATATTATATCATGTTTAACATTTTGAATATTATGTAACCACAATCAAATTACATATATTATAAATGAAGAATCAAAACTTCTATGAAAAATGAAATAGTTAACACTTAGAAAAGAATGTTTTAATAAATAATTATTTATAAATAGATATTTAAATATTATAATTGGATAATATATAATATTATAAGTATTTAAATTATTATTATATATAATTTTAATAAATTTAAATTTATTATACAGGAGTTTAGATAACTTTCAAAGCATGTTGATCTTGAGGTAAGGGTTTATTTCACAATATCATCATTATTCAAGATTGCTTATATTTAAGTCTCCATTGGGGGAATTATATGATGTTTATATCTTAAAACAAACGTATTTTTTATCATATGGTTATTTATGACAATTATAATTTTTCCTCTCATTTTCCTATTTTAAGTAATCAAGAGTCTAAAAGAATGTTTTTAAGGAAAACTGACTTTGTTTTCTATATGTATAGGAATATTTTTCTTCCATGATCAGGTTTTCATTAAAATGATTTCAATAATTTTTTACTATTATATATTTAATTAGTTTTTACCTTTTTTTCTTCTATAATTTTTTTAAAAAAATAATCTTCTTGTTGTTTTCTATAAAAGGTATTTTTACAGAATATATGGACAGAATATTTGTTTTAACAATTACGACATGAACATCATTTCCCACCATCATTTCCAAAAATTATTTGAATATTACTATAAAATTTTACATGTTTATTTTAAAATAAACTTTTTTCCCTAATATTCTAAGAATTTTTAGTTTTTAAAATTTATTTTAAAAGTGAAAAGGTTATTTTTCTCAAGAATGTTATTAATGATATTTTTAGGATATTTATATTCATAAAATAGAACAAGAATTTATTTTACTTATGCTCCACTAGGAATATGATGTAATGATACCATCCTTATTCTTTCTATTGATGATTTATGATCGGTTTGACTACAGAAATTATTGACATTCCATATTCTAGTTCTTCCCATATGGAAGGTTTTTGATTATCAAGGCATGTTGATTAATTTGTATTATTTATTAATATGATGAATTTATTATACATATTTAGCGGTGGGTGGGAACTGAAATTACACAGCTCATTGATTAATTGGTAGGTCTCATGAGACAAAATAGTTTGGGTATTTAGTTGATACCTTGCCCATTTATGTAATATGTCTTGACATGAGGCCTCAATGGTAAGTTTGAGATGTTTTTCATTATGTATTCGATCATTATGAAATTAGTTATTGATATCCATGTGATTATTTAAATAGTTATATTATCTATGGTTAACTTCCAATACCACGTGATTATTTATATGTAATTATTTTATTATTATTTATTCAATCCATATTATTCATGTCTTATGTTATTCTATGATAGCTTCTATTATAAGTATTTCCTAACTGAGTGTCTGAGCTCACCCCTTTCTTATATTTACTTTCTCCAAGATTCTAGGAATTTTATTATGATTATAATGCATGGATATGATATAGGGAATAATAATGTTCTCAAGGAAGATTCCATGTTTTATTTTATGTTTTCAAATTTAATTTTGGATTCAATAATGTATCTAGTTTATCAAGACTAACAATATATTCCGTCCTTTGGTATGATATTGGTTGTACCTAGTTCCAATATAATAAATTAACCACTAACACTACACCACTAGTGTCGGGGTCATTATGTTTGGTATTAAAGAAAATTTAAAAGAAACCTCGGGAACTAGATTTAGTAAAACATATATTAGGGAACATAACCCTATGAAAAACTATAATTATATGTATAATTATAGGATAATATGATCAAGTTTTTGGTAAAGTGGATATTGTTTGGTTTTCATAGAGATATATCCATATATTGATACTAAAAGTGGATGTGGTTTTGGCACAGATGTGTCTATGGGTAATAACCCTAAAAATAATTGGTTGAATATATCCCAACTATAATTTTGGTTCATGGTGAGTATGATATTACTGCACACTTGGATTGGCACTCCAAAGGGATGTGCTTGGGTTAGTTTACATTTTCTCTATGAACCATTATGATGAATTAGATAATGGAACTTATGAAAACCTATGATATTCCATAGTGATATGGGATAAACCTAAAGTGTCTTGGGATGATAAGTCTAAGGTTGATCATATATTTAAAGGCATAGATACCCCTTTTGAGTTTTATGTGATGGGGGTTTAACATGATTAAGGATATTTTGGGATACATTTATGAAAATAAAACCCTTTGGTTTATTATATATTTTAGTGTGAAGGTAATTTAAGGAATAATTCTTTTATATTTTGTGGATATAAGTTTAAAGTTACTGATAACCATTAGGGTTAATATGATAATTCATTTTAAGGTAATAATAGTCAATAATATCATTTGATTTTGTAGAAAAAAACAAATTGTATTGAAAACAATAGTGTTTAAAAAGTGATTTGATGATTACTATTATTTTTTAGGATTTTCATCATATTTTTGGGAACGTTATAGGAATTATATTAATATGGATTTAGAAAAAGTACAACCCACAAGCTGAGTGACAACTCTTCGCATCCAACAAGGCCATGGGGCTTGAACCCACAACTGATGGGTGATAAGGGTGCAGTTCTTACCACTATCCTATGTGATTTCCTATTTAGTATGACATTTATTATTTAAATTATTTTATGGATAAAGATGAATTTTATTTTGGGAATCATATTATAGGATAAAATATTTTTGAATTTTTGGGGTTTTGAGGTGATTAATAATATTTTAGGATGTGTTTTATTGGGTTGAATCATATATAACCTTTATGATTAATGTAAAGGATTATATTTGAAGAATGATATTATATTTTTAGATATGTAAGTTGAATGGTATGAGATAACCTTTGATTTTAAGACTTTACATAATGATGAGGTTATTGAGGTTATTTGGGATATAGGGTTATTTATTTACGGAATGATCTATGTTAAACCATTGTTGAATTTCAGATATTAATGTATTATTTTTCCATATGAAGGTTTATTCATTTTGGGCATTATCTTATATTGTGTTAACCATTTTTGTTTTAGTAAAGATAGGAGGAATATCTTATTATTATTTTTTAGATTATATGATCCATTAAAAGTTTATTTTAGTTATTCAGGAATTATTAATTCATCTTGAATATTCATAATTTATAGAAAAATATGAGATTGTATTGGAAATTTATTAAATTATGAAATTCTACATTTCATTTAATTATATTTACTCATTTTGTAGTGTCTTCTATAAGGGGGAATCATAACGTTTGACTGGAGAAATGTTATGATGTAGAATTATCACTCTAGACCTCAGGGATATGTTTTGACCATCTGGTCATTGGACCTTTGGGTTATTTTGTATTGGGCCTCTAGGTAATTGGTCCCTTGGTTCATGTAATGGTTACCACTCAACACTTTTTGAAATTGGAATTTATTTTTTATTTATTAAAAGGGGTCTCATCCCCAACCTGTTAATAAAATATTTCCTCATTTTCTTAGATTATATGTTAAATTTATTAATCAACTCTAGTAAAAGGATATTTAAATAAATAAGTAAACATATTACATTCATTTTTGATTAATTGATGGTATTTCTCAAACCACATTGATTTATGGTTTTTTTCTTTAACTTTCTCATGACCATGTTCTCTATCACTCTGTTAGTCCATGAACATTATTATTCTCATATATATCAATATTTTAACTTCTCATAAATGTTATCCTTATCTAGGAACCCGAATATTTGATATTACAGGTAACCTTTATGTTTCCCACATTCCCTTTTCAAAATAATTTTCATTATCTGTATGTATGATATAGGTTTTTAATAAAGGTTGAACCTTTGATGACCAAGATAAAATTGCTGGGAATAATTTATTTAAGGGGGTAAAATGTAACTCCCAAATATTTTATGTTATATTTATCTTAAAATAAATATAATTTCTTAGATATCTTCTGATAAACACAACCCTGGGTCTAAATGAATGGTGATAGTTAATGTTTTGAGCATAGTAAAAGTGACTAGTGAGTAAATATGAATAAAGGTTTTTTTCATATTTGATGTAACATTCACTAATTATGTAAGATGTAAACACCATGACTAATGAAATTTTTCCATAAAATATTGACCAAGAAAATATCAAGACCCAAAGAGGGTATTTACACATTAAATTTATAATTAATTTATATTTAGATCTAAAGAAAGGTTACCTCATCTCAAAAACATTCTTTGAAGGTGTTTTTGGTTGTACAAAAAAACCTTTTTATATTATTGTCATTGTGTTGGTAGGATCATGTGTAGAATCACTCTAGTGGTAATTCACACATGCTCCTTTGATATTTGGGAAAAACTAATGGAACATCAAGTGTTAGCACAGAAAATCTATCATATTATATTGTTCATATTAATCGCTTCTAGTTCCTTCAGGCTTTAAGTAATCTCATTATTGCTTCTCATTATTAAGAGGAAGAGAGGAGGAGTAATTTATATAGAAGTTCATTGTGCATAATGATTCTAAAATATTGATTAACCCTACACAATAGAAATAACAATCTATTTATAGAGTTAGGTTTTATGTTAAAATATTATTTAATTGCATAATGACCCTTAAATAATGTGATAATTCATATCAAAACCCAATTACATATAATAATAATAATATTATTATTATTATTATTTATGGTGTGTGCTAACCAGTGAAATGATAAATATTATTTTACCATCTTGAAGATTAATATTCATCACCAGACATGAACTTAGTCCACTCAGACTCTAAAATATTTTATTTAATACCTAAATAAATATTTCATTAATATTTTATTCATAAATAAATATTTAAGATTGATAAAACATGGATAAAATTATTTATCAATATTGAGAATAATATTTATTCCTTTAATTTAATTTCAAATATAATTTAACCAAGATTAATGGAAACATTTAGTGTGTGTCCCTCTAGGATTATTTCTCACTGGATTTAGGTGAGCTTACCTAAAGTCCAAGATTACTATTAAGAAATGGCTTAAGGGACCTAAGAGAAAGAAATTAATATCACAACATTGACAAAAACATATTAATTCTCACTATATAATATAATCTCTTTATATTAATATCTCATCAAGCAGGTTTAAAATTATTTTCATCAACCTATATGCTTGTTATTTCTTTCTTTGAATATCAAAAATAAAAATGTCATTACACCATGTATATGAATTTTGAGGTTATGGTTCCATTACAATCAAAGGTACAAGATATAAACTTTCATAAATATGAAAGGGGAAAATAATTCCTTAACTTATCCATTAATAAAATTTCATTCAAGACACACCCAACATACCCAACTTCCCACTAATCTATGGTATCATGGTTTTACTCAGTAAATCTTTGTGGGTGATTCCGGATATGCATTAATAATTATATTAAAGTCTAAGGAACATTATACATGCTCATATATAGGAATATCCAATAACACATAAACATGTGGAATTTCTACCGGTGGGTCTGTTATCATAGTCTCCCATCTTGGAGATTACCAAGCATGAACTTCATGAGATAAATTATCATTTACTTATGAGTACTCAGTCCTGAAAATCTACATACTATATTCCCCATAATATAATGTTATTTTACCACATAACTATATTTAAAAATATCAAAATATCATTTCATGGTTCTCATCATAACGGGGAACTTCTATGACTTTATCATTGTGAAATATAATCTAGGACATTATTACACAAAATTCATGTATAATAATGAACAATATGTAATAACATGTTTTTTTAGCATTTAAATCATAAAATATACCATGTAATCAAAAGTATAAATAGTTGGTTCAAAAACACCAACATCAACTAACTCCCACCTAGATTAGATTCAACTACCTATAACTTTCAGTATGTTGGACCTCACATGATGATCATGTTTATGGTAAGTCAATGATTTAGTCAAGGGGTATGCAATGTTGTCTTTCATGGATATTATTATCTTTTTAACTACTCCATTTTAAGAAAAATCCTTCAAGATATGATACTTCTTAAATATATTCTTCATCGTCTGATATGACCTTATCTATTTTACAAGATTTACCACTATAATACTATCACAATAGAGTACAATATGGTATTTACTTCTAGGTACCTCATCAAGATATATTATAAAGTTTTGTATCTAAACTTATTATTTATCTTACTTAGAAGTCAAAATATACTCAGACTCCACTATATAATATGTGACCATAGCTTGTTTTGAGCTCTTCTAGATAATATCACCTCCATTAAGAGTGAATATGTATCTCATCTATTATTTCAAATCATCTTGATCTATCTGGAAACCAACATTTTCATATCATCTTATGACTAGTTCTTTATATCCTCTAAGGACCAAGAAAATATCCTTATTATGCCTCATATACTTAAGGATAGTCTTGACTATCATCCAATGGTATTCACCTAGGTCAGGTTGATATCTTCCTGCCACACTCTAGGTGTAAGTGAAATCTATCCAAGTATATAGAATAGCATACATGACTGACCAAATCACATATGTGTATAGAACCCTTTCTATCATCTATATTTCCTCATGTGTTTAAGGAAACATTTTCTTAGAAAGATGAATTTCATGTGACATTGGAAACAATCCCATTTTGAACTATTCTATATTAAATATCTTCAGTATGTTATTAATATATATGCCTTGAATTAGGACAAGTAGCCTATTGGATCTATCATGATGGATTTTGATCCTAAGAATATATACTACTTCTCCTAAGTCCTTCATAGAGAATAATTTATCCAACTAGTATTTAACTGACTGTAAGGATGGTATTTTATTTCCAATAAGTAGTATATCATCAAAAAATAATATTAAGAAAATGATAGCACTCACACTAAACCATTTATAGACACACAAATTAAATTTTTTCCTTACAAATCCAAATTATATTATGGATTCCTGAAACCAAATGTTCTATGACATGGATTCTTTCTTTAATCCATAAATGGATCTTGGAAATTTTTTATACCTTGTTGGAATCCTTTGGATTCATAAAACCTTTGGGTTGTTTCATATAGATATCTTCCTAAAGGTTCTTATTACATAAGGCTATTTTGAAATCCATTTTCTAAATCTCATAGTCATGTTAAGATTCGATGGAAAATATAATTCTGGTGTATTTTAGCATAGAAATACTTGAAAAGGTTTCATCATAGTCAATTCCTTAATAATACTTAAACCCTTTTGTAAGAAAATCATTGCTTATAAGTACTAATATTTTCATCCATGTCCATTTTTTCTGGAATACTCATTTACCACCAACATGTTTTACATCCACTAGAGGATCTACCAAATTCCAGACTTGGTTTTGGTACATGGAGTCCAATTTAGAATTCATAGCTCCTTGCCATTTGGAAACATCTATGCCACTTACTGCTTCCTTGTAGGTTATAGGATCATTATTATCAATTAATAATGATTCTCCATCCTCAGTGACTAGAAAACCATACCGTTTTGGTCCTCTAAACACTTTTTTACTCCTGCATAGTATTTGTGTCTCTAGAACTTCTCCTTCCATAGGGCATTGTGGACTTTTTTCCTATGGAAACTCTTATGTACCTTGATCCCAGACTTCATCAATGTCTATCTCACTCCCACTATCACTTTTAGATATTTTCTCCCTCTTAAGGAATATGGTGTGTCTTCCCACTATTACCTTTTTGATGAGGTGTAATATAGGTAACATCCACTTGTTCCTTAGGGTATCCTATAAAAGTAAACTTTTCCCCTTGGGGTGAATGTTTGATGACTGAAGAAGCCTTAACAAATGGCTCACATCCCCACACATGTAATTATAATAATACAGGTTTTGTTTCTCTCCATGATTGTAATGATATTCTATATATCGCTTTAAATTGCCCCTAGTTTAGTATTTATGTTGTGTTGTATAACTTATATCCCCAAAAAAAGATAATATAAGGTTCGCATGACTCATCATTGATATCACCATGTATAAAAAGGTGTAATTCCTCCTATCACATGCACTATTAAACTAAGGTGTTTTAAGAGGAGTGAGATGATATTGAATCCCAAACTCTCATAAATAAAAAATGAATTCTTGATTAAGATATTCTCCACCACAGTCTGAGTGGAGTTTTCATAATCTTCTTGCCAAGATGGTTCTCAACTTAATTCTTCTATTACATAAACATTTTAATGTAATATTACTTATACCTCATTAATTATACATATATAGATCTACTAAAATCGTCAGTAAAAGTTATAAAGTATGAGTTCTCACCCCTTCATTCAACTGGAACTGGTTCACAACCTTTTCCACTAAATGGGTATTTGGTTATTTTACCTAGTAAACTTATAGGACATACACTAAGTGTTTTTAGTTAAAAAAAATATAAATATCAAACTTGGTATAATTTGGCCCAACATTTTTCATTTACATGACCTAGTTAGTGATTCCTTATTTGGGTGTGGTATGAGTCATGTGAAGTAATTTTGTTATCAATTTACATTACATATATCATCTAATCCAACACATAAATACCATTATTTAAATATTCCTTTCCATAAAATTTTTTTATCTTAATAAAAGAAGCGACATTTAGTCCTAAATTTGAAAATAAATCCATTTGTTCAAGTTTAGACACTGAAACAATGTTTTTTGAAAATGGATGAAACATAATAATAATATTTTAAATCCAAGATCATTCTTATTGGAAACATGAGGTAGTGGTCCTAAATGTCAATAATAGTAAGTTTGGATCAGTTGACTGGTCATAAATCTACCTTCTCTTATTTAATATTTATAAATCTACTTGGTTCCTATATTTTAATACATATGTGAGAACTATAAGATGTATCTAATAATAAATTTGTATAAATAGATAAATTGAACTTGATAAAAAACACACATGTAACTTCCTCTTGCTTATTTATGTAAGTGTATTTTTTCTTCTAGGGGCTTGTATTTCTATATGAAAAATAGATATCATCACATTCCCTTTCTTAGCCCTTGATCTTTATATTCTTAGAAGGAATTTTTAAAGGAGATTTGGACTTAGATCTCTTCACTTGACCTTTCCTTTTATTCACCATAAGGATGAAAAGATTTATGTGATTTGTCTTCTTATAAACTTAGTGGAGAAGAGTGGGTAGATCTGGGAGAGACTTCTCAATATTGTTCAAATTTAAATTAACAAAAAAGATAGAGGATATTTTAGAGTGATGTAATAATGATATTAGTGCATAGTAATTCAGGCAATCTAAACCATATAACCTTTATTCACTAAATGTAGCTAATGAGTTTGACTGTGTGAGGTTGGGATATTGAATCCTCTTAAACATTACTCTGAAAGAGACCCTTGGATATCTAAAACTGTCCATGTCTAGTTCTAGGCCATGGAGATGATCATACATGCTATAACCATACATGTATTCATGATACTTCATGAGTTAACTAGACATAAATAATAGCATTAAACATTGAACATAGACTACATATCTCAAGTTTTTATCATAGATTTTGAAGTATCCATCACTCTCCTCCTTTACAGGTGGATCAAGTAATAAGGATTCTAGTATATAAGATTTCTATTCATTTTATAATATAGACTAAAGATGTCTGAACCATTAATAGAAGTTATAACTAATAAGAAGATGGTATTTCTACAATATTGATCATTGGGATAATGTGGATAACAAACATGAAATTTTTCTTCAATTATAAAATATAAAATTATCTTTACTTTACTTGATTGTAATTTATATGAGACATAATAATAATAAATTTTATTTTATTAAGTCTCTCACTACATTATCAAGTCCCAACAACCCTCACCATTGGAATCAGAATGCCTATTTTCTTATACATTCTAGTGTTAAGGATCAATATACCCCATATCATAACCCAAGTGAGGGATCGTTCAATTAATAAATGCTATTCAGGTATGAAATTATTTTCTAACTATAGGCTTTCATCTCCTTGATTTATTGAGTGAACACCCCAATCTAGACACCCTTACACGGATTTCCTCAACACATTCCTCCAAGTTATTCCAAGTCTTGATGGTGCTACTTCTCTTGATGTAAATTAGCAAATTCAACCTAAAACTTTCATAATAACTCCATGATAAAAGTAAGTGTCCTAATGAGGGTTGGTTAAACACTCAATTATATTTTTTTCAATCCTAATTAAATAATGGAAGGCTTAGTATGCCTTAATATTAAGTTGATATATTTTATTTATTATGTGTAAATATTTATTATTTTATCCTTTTCATGTCTTTTTAATATTAAGTGAATTTTACTTAAGTGATTAACCATGTTTTCTAAAACATTTACACATATCCATTTATTTAAATTCCATATTTTCATATTAATCCATTTATTTATGTGATTTTGGTCTTGCATCAATAAAATAAATAATTCACATGATATAAATAAATAAATAAATGACATGATCATGAGCTTATCTAAAAATTGATTAATTGAGAAGATAATAAATAAACCAATGACCTAGAGGGAAACTCATTGTGTCTCTATTTTCATGAGTTACAGCATTCCACTTTTCCACCTATGTATAACCTAGGTTGATATCATCTGGGTTATATCTTGAACCACCTCCACATTCCTTGGGAAACTCTTTTTATTACATATATTTATAACTCACAATCAAGTGAGGGAAACTGAAAGATTAGTTAAGGGGAATTGCATAAAAAACATTAGACATGTGTGTCCTACATAATAAAGGAGGGGGGAATAAAACATAATCAATCATTTTTAATTATTTATGTAATAATTTCAAACCATGTTATAGATTAAATTAAATAAAACAAACACATAAACAAGTCTTGGTCAAAATCATGATTGGCCATGCACGTGAAACAAATACAAAAAAGAACAATGGCTAACATTCATTTCTATTGATTATTTATTATTAAGAAAAACATATTTTTATTAATTAATTTCCTTTTATTTTAATGATTATATGAATTATCTTTGAGATAACCATCATAAATGTATTCATGGAAAATAAATGGCATAACCAATAATTATAGATAATTAAAATAAATTAATTGATAATTTTAAATCATTTAAAACCATTTTTACATTTTTAAACACATATTATGCCAATTAGTGTAATTAGTTTTTAATTCTACAATTAATTATTTTAATTTAATTTAATTATGTCTTTTATTGGGATTCTTCACAACGTGGACTATCGATCAACAAGTCATGTTCCTTGTTTACCATGTATTCGGGATAAACACGTGAGGATTTAGAATGTATCTCGATTGGACTACATAGTGTTTAGTATGAAGTTACACACCATATAACATGATTTTTTTGTTTCCACACAACCTGGTGAAAGACTCAGCGTGTTCTTCATATGTGGGACCACATGATGTGTACTCCGGCTACACGTCATGAGTTCAATTTTCATTGTGTCCACCTAACCCACCAATTGACTCAGTGCTTATGTACGAAATATAAATTAATGAATTACATCTTGTGTGCACTGAATAAACACTATGTGTATCATTAATTACATAATTTTTTAGTCTCACGTGGTAAGAAAACGTGTATTTGACCAAACAGTTAACACGAATTTTACTACTAAACTATGTAGGCTACATGATGTGTACGCTAGCTACTCGTCATGTAATCTAACATGTTGTTTTCTAGGTTGGCCTAGTCTACACGTGATTTATAGTAAATTCTCCACATGTAGATACTAATTTGTATGTCGTGTATCCTACGACACATCTCGGTACAGTACAATTGAGTGCACAGTATGTACTCCAGTTACACACCGTGTAATCCAATATCATCAGCTAGAATCCTTGGAACTGATAAATGGAATATCTTATCATTCTTTATCCATTTTTAGTCATTTAAGAAAACATCAATTTAAAAAAAGTAAAATATAAAAAACATGATAATTAAATATCATATTAAAGAATTAAGAATCTTGAAATGAAAGATCTAACCACTATTGTGCATATAAAAAACAATAAAATAAATAATTATTAATTTAAAATTCGGTCACTCTGATACTACATGATGGTTCTGAGCATAATGGAATCACCTAGTGGGAGAATAACAATAAATATTTTGTCAGATTCAATAGATTATTCTCTAATTGTGCAATATTTAAATGTCATGACCAACAAAAGTTTTCCATCAAATATTGACATAGAAAATATCATAACCTATAGAGTATATTTCCACATTAAATTTATAATTAATTTAGATTTAGATCTAAATAAAGGTTACCTCATCTTAGGAACTTTATTTGAAGGTGTTGTTGATCATATGAAAAAACCCTTTTCGGATTACTGTCATTGCACTAGTAGTATCCAAGTGTAGAATTATCTAGCGAAAATCAACATTTTCTCCATTGATATCCAAGAAACACTGGTGGAACGTTGGGTGATAGAGCAGTAGAAATATCATCTTATGTTGTTTTACTTGATCACTTCTAGTTGCTTAAAAATTTTCAGAACCTCTCTTGTGATTCTCATTATTGAGAGGAATAGTGGATGAGGAATGGGAAGAGAAGTCTGTTGTGTGCAACATTTCTCAAATCTCTATTATCCCAACATAATAGTCATAACCATATATTTATAGAGTTAGGGTTTTGGTTAAAATATCATTTAATTTCACAACTTCCCTTTAATAATATGATAGTCCTTAACAAAACCCCATGCCATATATTATTATTATTATTATTATTATTATTATTATTATTTATGGAATGAGCTAACTGGATCAATGGTAAATAGTATTCTACTGATTTATAAATTAATATTTATTGTCGGACATGATCCTGGTTCACTCATACTTCTTGACATTTAATTGAATACCTGAATAAATATTTAATTAAATATTATATTCATAAATAAATATTTGGATCAATAAAACCTAAATAAAATTATTTCTTATTCTTGATAACAACATTTATTTAATTGATTAAATTAAAATAAAATTTGATGGAGATTAACAAAAACACTTATTATGTGAACCTCTAGGATATTTCTCATTTTCATTATTAAATATTCCCTAAAGTCTAAGATTACAATCTAGCAATGCGTCAAAGTACCCAGCAGAGAGAACATAATGTCACTACATCTATAACAACATATGAATGCTCATTGTGTAATATAATCCATGTATCTCAACATATCATCAAGAAGGTCTCACATATGTGTCATCAACCTATATTCTTGACAATTATTTCTTCGAATGTCTAAAATAAACACGTCATTACACCAAGTTTGAGGAATTAAAGGCAAAAGTTATATTCTAATCAAAAGGTAAAGATATCAACTTCTCTACAGATGAAAAGGATAAATCCTTCCTAAACTCATCCATTAATAACATTACATTCATATTACACCCAATGTGACCAACTTCCCACAAACATATGGAAAAACTATTTTTTTAGTAAATCTAAGTTCTTTATTCATGAAATGAATTAATGATAATATTAAAGACTAAGGCCATTATACATGCTCAGAGATAGGAATATATGATGATACATAAACATGTGAAATTCTTACTGGTGGGTTTGTTCTTATAATCTTTTGTCTTAAAAGTTACCAAGTGTGAACTTCATGAGATGAAGTCTCATCAATTTATGAGTACTCACACCTGATTGTATACTAACTATCCTCCCCATCATAGAATGTTATCTGATTACAGAACGAGATTTAAGAATATCATCTTAGCATTTCATGGTTCTCATCATAGTGGGGAACTACTATCAACTTATCAATATAATAGATAATCTTGTATGTTATTACATCAAATTAATTTATAACATTTAACAATATGTAATAATATTTTTCATTAATATTCAATTCTTTGAATATACATGTAATCCAAAATTACAAATAGTTAGTTCTAGAAAACCAACTCTAGAAAATATAGTATACCATTATAACCTAGCAGATAAATTAGTGGAATTAATAACAAAAAAACATTTAAAAAACTTATATAGGTTTTAAATTAAGTAATTACATTTTTATTAAAGTGATTATATGTTTTAAATATACATTTTTCCACAAAAATGGTTTTTATTGCTTTTTATGAATAAAGAGTGTGATTAATTTCTAAAACATTTAGAAAATATATTTTAAAAAATTAAATTAATTTTTGAAATCAACATATCATAATTATCTTAGTGAAAATATTTGATAATTTTCTAAAAGGAAATATTTTTCGATTAATAGCAAAAAATATTGATTTTTATTGAAGACTGTCTTTTTTTAAAGAATTTATAAAGTTAAATTTTGTTTTAAATGGTTTTCAAAGTAAAATTATCTCCTTTATATTTTTAATAATTTAATTATGCTCATTATAAATTAATTTTTTTTTTCTTTTTTTATAAAAATTGTTATACTTTAGAAAACATTTTTTCTAGAAAACTACATTTTGTCATGTTTTGTGGGTTTAATTTAAAATTAAATTCTTCCACTTATGTGAATTTAAAATTGAAAAATAAACTCTATATTTAGAATCATAATTATAAAATTTGGTAAATATGACCCTTTTATTTTTTCATTATAAAAAATAACCTTTATAAATATTTGACACCTCAGTAAGTGTAAAACAAACAAAATAGGGATAAAACTTTGGTATAAGGCATAATATTTTCTCTAAAACTTGAGTTTATCTTATTATATTATTTTAGTTCATCTATTTTCATCTAAGTCTCAAATATATAGCCACTTTATTCAATTTTTCTTTGATTATGACCTTTATATTATTTTAAGAAAGGAATAAATATAAAATGTCATTCTTTTGACTTTAATATATCTAAAAAATTTACATATGATAAAAGAGGATATGTTAGGTTATAAAAATTTATTTTGTAGGTAAACTATTTTTTTATCATGGTAATTTTTTTAAAAAAAATAGTGATTGAATAATTACTCTAAATATTTACGCAATGCTAACATGGTATTTATTCAATTAATAGGAAAATAAAATAAATGGTTTTAAAAATATTTAAAGTAAAATAATTTTGATGAATTATTGTGCTTCATGAATTTTTTAAATAAATATAAAATTTTAGGGTTGTTTTAATGGTTTATATTATAATTCCATAACTATCTTTATGTCTTTGAAGTCAAAGTAAATGAATAGTTCCAAAAATAACATTAATGATATTTTATAATAAACAATATATTATTAAATAATTTAAAATTAATAAAAATACTAAATTTGGTAGATTTAATGGTATATTGTTTAAAATATCAACCATTGTCCATTTATATGTAACTTTTCCTTTTATGGAAACATTCTAGACCATTAAATAGTAGAAAACTTTGATATTGTTATAATTGTCAAAAGGAATTAAATGGGGTTAAAACTGATAGATAAGGGTTAAAATATCAGTTATACTTGTATAAATTTTTTTATATGAGTTGATTTATACTTATAATCATCCTATATTCTAAATATTTTAATTTTTAGTCACTTGATTATAAAAATTAATTTATATTAATTTAATACTTTAAGTAATTCCAAGAGTGCCCCTCCCCTCACTAACAAAATAGAACCTCTTCTCCTATCTTCATCACACCATTTGAGCCTTATATATCTGAAAATACCTACCATAATATCTTAATATATTCCTTAAACATATCATAATGCTTATTTTCTTTCCAAAATACCATCCCTTTAAGGCTTAAGGTGTAAGCCAAAAGTGGTTTCTCCAAGAAGAGGTATTACTCTTAACCGGGCATTTTCAATTTTATTTCTTATTATACCTTATCTAAATACATTGTATCAAATATAAATTAATTAATTAAGTATATTAAATATAATTAATTGTTATGATGATTATTTAACATTCATTATCCACCTTATTCCCATATTATGGAAAGTGAAGACATCGCTTGTGCGTATGTATGCCGTTTTGTCTCCACATAGTGATGCAATTAGTTTTTCATCACCACTATACTTTAATGGTTATAATGATGAATTTAATAAATATATATGTTATTTATGATATTATTATTATTATTAAAGGATTAATTAATATTTAACTTTATTTTGGTCCATCCATCTAAAAATAGAAATCGTGTTCATGCATACGTACGACCTACCGACTCTATGAACGTTGTAATTAATTTTTCTCTATATATATTTTATAGATGAATATAAATATTTATATATATATATAATTAAAATATATTATATTTATATCATGGTTATAATTCTATAGATGATTAAACTATATAATCAATGTAAAAGGATCTGAAATGAAGGACCTAAACAATTATGAAAAACAAAACAGTTAACACCTTGAAATGATGATTTTAATAATGAATTATTAATAAATGGTAATTGAAATGTTTTTAGTGGATAATATATGATATTATAATCATGTACATGATTATGGTATATAATTATAATAAATTTAAATTTATTATACATGAGGTTAGAGTGCTTTTGAAGCAAGTTGAGCTTGAGGTAAGGGTTTATTTCATAATCTCATCATTATTCTGGATTGTTTATGTTCGAATAACAATTGTGAGGGATTATATTATATTTATATATTTAACCCAATATATTTTATTCTCCTCCATTTATCTCTAAAAATTATAATTTTCCCTTTTATTTTTCTCTTTTAAGTACTCAGGAGACCAAAATAATTTTTTTAAGGAAAACAGACATTGTATTCTATTAAGTTGGAAATATTTTTATTCCATGTCCATTTTTTCTTTAAAATGTTTTCAAGAATGATTTTTATATTCTCCAATTATTTATTTAATTTATTTTTAACCATGTTTTAATTTCAATAAAAAATTAAAAAGAATATTCGTGTTGTTTTTTGAACAATGTACTTTTACAGAAGGTATGAACCTAATATTTGTTTTAAAAATTAAATATTAAATAGAGTTTCTCACCATCATGACCACTCAATACGTTGAAGCTTACATTATAAGTTTTCATGGATCTTTTCAAATAAAATTCTTTCCCTAATATTCTAGTAATTTTTAGTTTTAAAAGTAATTTTCAAAGTGAAAAGTGTATTTTCCTTAAACAAATTAATAATATTTTTAGGTATTTCTATTCATAAAAAATAAAGACCATTTATTTTACCTATGATCCACTAGTTATATTTTATAATGACACCATCCTAATTATTTATCTATATGGTTTATTATCAGTTTGACTATGGAAATTATTAACATTCCATATGCTAGTTATTCCCATACATAAAGTTTTTGATTGTTAAGGTGTATTGATTAAGTTTTATTATTTAGTTATATGATAAATGAATTGGACTTATTAAGCAATAGGTAGGGCCCAAAATTACAATAGACCCATTATTTATAAGTATATATCATGAGATAAATTTCTTTGGGTATTTGGATGAGGCCCTACCTATTTATGTAAGATGTTTTGGCATGTTCCCTCGATAGTAAGTTTTAAATGTATGGAACTATTCATTAAATCATTATGAAATAATTGATTAATGTATATATGATTATTTTAATAGTTTTATTATCCCTGGATAAGTTTTAATATCTTGTGATTATTTATATGGAATTATTTTATCATCATTTATTCCATCCTTATTTTTTATGCCTTGTTTTATTCTAAGATAGATTCTACTATATACATTCCCTTACTTAACATTTGAGATCATCCCTTTATTATGTTTTCCTTCACTAGGATTACAAGAAGTTTATTATGATTGATATAAAATGATATTCTAGTGGTAATAATGATTTTATCAGATAAAATATCATGTTGCGTTTAATTTTTTCAAATGTGTTTTGGTATTAGAGCATGTATCTAGTTTACCAAGACTGTTAAACTATTTAGTTCTTTAGTATGTGATCGGTTGTATATAATAATAATGTAATAAAGTAACCACTAAATTTGGGATACTAGGTTTAGGGTATAAATGTGTAATTAGGTATAATTATCCTCATCTATTTCCATTAGAATAGTGTAATTTTCAGGGATGAAATATTTTAAGGAGGCTAGAATGTAACACCCAAAGATTTTAGAATAAATTTCTCTTTAATATATTTTATGTCTCACAACCTAAAACATAAGTTAAAAATGATTTATTAAAATAAAAATGATATATATTATTATATAATTAAGATAAATTGATAAAATAAATGACTTTATAAAAAGAGTTGAATTCACTTAAGGAAATACCATTAATTCTTGAGAAACTACTTTGAACTACTTTGTTGAATTATGTATTTTTGTTAAATTTAATACCATTGAAGAATGATATAAATAATATTTATTGATAAAATTTAGGTAATAATTAATAAAATAAATTAATGACATCAATAAAATGGTTAATTAATGATAAGGAATACTAGTCTAATAATTCTTGGTTAAACAAAATTATTTTTTTTATGAACATTATTTTATTATATATGTTATATTTAAAAGTAAATTAATCTTATTTAGAGTATTAAAATTATTTAAAATTATTATTTATACATGTATAAAAATTAATGATCATTCATCCTTTGATTATCAATTATTTATAAATGAAGATAAAATCATTTGAAGGTAAAATGATATATTTTTTAGAAAACAGTTTTTTATATGAGAAATGTGTTTTATCTTAATTAATTAAACTAATCACTATAGATAAATTATTTTGATTTAATTTTTAGATAATATATTAAATAAAATAAACTAACATCTATAACGACCTAACCTACTGGGGTCCACCTGGTCAGTAGAAGGTCGAGCCGCCTCAACCCCAAACCATCCTCCAATGGGCAAGGAGCTAGTCAAAAGAATTGACAAGACATAACATAAATGGGAGGCCTTTTCCTAGTGTACCTATATGAACACACCCAACCATATCTATATGACAGTGTAGAGGAATAATAAAAAGTGATTGTAATATCTAGAGTAAAACCATGCATGCAACAACCTATAGTGAATACGTCAGAGTGTGACAGAATAAAACAAAAATGTAAAGGGGAAAAATATATACCCAACTAGAAATGAAGTCCCAACCTGACCACAACTGCAATAAATTAAATATGAGAGACCTTGGCTCTAGAGCTCAAATATTTACCACTATATGTGATCTATAACATCCCAAAATGGGTGCCACTATCCAGTGCCCTGAGTCGGTGGGTCACATGGCCTTAAGCACATCTCCCCAAATTTTAGAGTCTGTTGACTCATAGCGAGGGCCTAGGGTGTTTCTGTGGGAATATTATTCCCTCATTACCAGAGTGTAGAATAACAGATATAGTAATATATAAGTATCATAAGCATACATAAAAAAATGGAACAATAGAAAGAAGAGACTATAAAGACTAGACTAGTAACCCACTGTAGCGTAAACACAATATAACTAAATAGAAAAATATAAATAATTCCATAAGTAATATCATATATAATGATGATAATTTAACATTTCTACAAAGTATCCAAAATATTTATATAGACACCAGTAAAGTACATGTATCAAAATACCAAAAAGACTAAAAATGAACTATCCCAACTAGCATCATGAGCCTCATCCCAGTCTTATACTCCCCTACCCCTAATAACGGAACAAAGTAAAGAATAAACTTATGGGTGTTTTCCTCAGTCCCTACCTACATTCATATAGTTTGTCTGGGTACCCAACAGTGGCCTGAGATAGGGTGTGAGATAAAATCCCAGTAACCCACCACCAACGATGTCAATAACAAATTCTAGTTGTGAAAAATAAGATAAATAATAGTGTAGAATATAATAGGTATGGTAGTACTAAAAGTAAATTACCTAAGGAAAAAGTAACCAAATAAGTGATACATATAGCCACACAAGGCACCCTGTAAACAAGTTTCAAGCTCCTATACCAATGTAGTAGTAAAGAAAAAGTAAGTAAACACCTCATCCATTCCATGTAGACAATATCCCATATCATCCATGACCACACAGTATAACCTTTAATGTCATATAAACCATAAATACACTATATAATCAAGAATTTCATACCAAATATTTTCAAGTTGTATAATTAGAAGTTTCATACCCCATAAAGCTAGATCCAAGGTATAGTGAACCAAATCATCCTCATCGAGTCCTAGGAGCATCTCTATGGAAACTCGTTTATACTTAGAATGGTGTCCAAGGAGCATGTAATATACCATGTCCACTGAGAGTCCAAGCAAGCCAGATCTAAGGGGTATCAAGTCCCAAGGCATCCCATATAATCAAGACCCAAGGAGAAATATCATCCAAGGCATCCACTACTGCTATCATGACCCATGGTGTAGCAAAACCATGGCCTCCTATATAATCATTCATAATTCATTCCATTTATCAATTCACAAGTATCCAAATTCCATGAGTTTACCCACTCATAAACAATTCCTCTTCAATTAGATTCTATGAGTTTACCCACTAATATAACATTTCACATTTAAATAGTTAAACAAATCAACATCATGTATCATGTGTAAAATGAGGAAGAATATCTCCCAATCAATCAATTATATTCAATTAATTTATAAGTGGGATTACTATAACTAGGAAAGATCAAAAACACACCCCATGGGTGACCTTAGTTTGGGAAACAACCTCCAATAAGTCTCAAGGAACTAGTGTTCATCCCTAACAAGTTCTTATATGTTCAATGTAAAAGTTAAATTTATTTTAGGGGCGATGCTAGAAAATTATGTCATGCCACACAATAGAAACTAGCTCTATAAAGCACCAAACCACATTGGAAGAGTATAGACCACCTACCGTAGGTCTATAGTAGTGTGCTCTTCTTGTATCATCTCTTTATTTGACTCAAATCACGAGAGAGATGAATAATGAATGAGGAACCTGGATATAGGTAATATTGGATTTCACCTAGATAACTTTTTTGATACCAATAATAATTAATAAGGGAACAAAAGTAATGGATTACTCAACGGCATGAATCAAACAAGACTGACGGCATTTGAATCCACATTCAGACGAAATAAAGGGATAAAAATCTGTTAAATATCTTTAAAGGAGAGATCCCATGCCTAGGTTACTGTCCATGGGAGGAGAATGAAATTAGATTTTAGTTATAAAATAGTTTAAGGTAAAATTGGGCATTTCACCTCAAAACAATTGGGCTACATAGTTTGCTTGTAGAGTTGTAAAAACTATGTGCCAATCGTGCACCCTTTGTTGTGCTAAGTGGGAACCTTCATGGTTATTTTTCATAGTTTACATAACCATGTGAAAACTATATGATTTGGATCTACTAAAAATTGCAGGTTCCTCACAAGGGTGTGTGCCTCCATTTTCATGGTTTACTCAAACCATGTGACCTGTAGCACCCCTTTTCTAGGCCTCACATGATTAGAGGTAACCATGTGGATTGTCATTCATAGTTTCTCCTAACCATGATGCCTATCTATTTTTTTTCAAAATTTAGTCTCTAAGATCTGAACAAGCCCCAAACACCCCCAAAACTCCCATAAACTCAATAGAAATTCAAATTAGTCCCTAAGAAATAATTTCAACCAAATTTAAAAAAAAATATCCTTAAGGAAAACCTAGGATCATACCATATTCCCCCCTTAAAGCAATTATTCCCTGAATTTCCCTCACAAACATGGTCAAGAATCATCAGAGAATAACTCTTGCCACAGAGCACGTACATCGGCCTTTTACTCCCAATTCTCAACGAGTAAACGTTCATGTTGTCATAGCACATGTACTAGAGTAACTAAATGACCTCAGAAAACATTTTTTCTCCTATCAATGATAATAATATGATTCTCCTTGAAGGATTCATCTACTTATAAATCAACCTCATTGGGATGGAAATAATGAGAAGGTTCTGAATGATAATGGCGTAACTGAGATACATGCAAGACATCATGCATCACCCAGTACCTTTGAGGTATTTTCAACTGATATGATATCAGCCCGACTCTCTCTAGAATCATGAACATCTGGAAATATCACTGTGAAATCTTACCCTACCTCTTAATCCTTCTATCTCCCAGCCTCAATGAGATACACCAAAATACTATATCCCCAACCTCAAACTCTAGAGGTCATTGATGGTGATCGATGTAATATTTTTTCCAAGACTTGTTAGTATCCATCATTTTTCTAATTAACTAGACCTGATCATAATTCTCCTATATGATAAATGGTCCCAGTAAAGTTTCCTCACCTACCTCTAGCTAGTATAGGGGTGATCGGTATGGCGTACCGTACAAAGCTTCATAAGGTTCCATCTGTATAGTCTCTTAATATCTATTATTATAAGTGAAAAAATATGGGTATATCCCTCTCCCAAGAGCCCCCAAAATCCATGGTGCATGCTTACAACATGTCCTTAAGAACCTATATCATATTCTCTGACTAGCCATCAGTATGAGGGTGGTATATTGTGCTTAGAAGAACCTATATACCTAACTCCCTCTACAAACTCTTCCAGAAATGAGATGTAAACTAGGAATCCCTATCTGAAATGATATTATGAAGGACCCAATGAATTTATACTATATCATGGATATATAACCTCCCAATCTCATTAACACTAAAGGTCTACCGGATTGGAAATAAATGACCATCCTTTGTGAGTCTGTCCACAACAACCCAAATAGAATCACCACCTCGAGGAGACCTTATAGGACTAGTCATGAAGTCCATCGCGACATAATTCCATTTCCACTCAAGAATAGGTAGATTTTTTAAAATTATATTTGGTCATTGATGTTCTTATTTTACCTTCTAATAGGTGAAACACCCAAAAAAACAATCTTCCTCACGTTTCATACTCAACCACCAGTACTGACAACATAAATCATGATACATCTTGGTAACATTGGGATGCACTACCCAAACTAAGGCTTGAAACTCCTACTGAATATCCTCACATATTTCCACTAGAACCCAAATGTGACCATGTATATAGAGAATTTCATCCTCACCTATAGTCTAACTAGGAGGTGGGTCCTCACCTTCCACACTCTCTCATAGAACTAGTCCCTCTGAATCTGATAGCTGCTTTATTATCACTCTATTTAGAAGGGTAGAGTTCATAGTTAAGGATTAAATAAAAGTCTTCTCCTAACCATATTGTACCCACAAGTGCATATTATAAAACAAATTCATAATATTCCACTCACTACTATCCTACTAAAATTTATGTATCTAAGTCCTCTTGTTCAGTGCATCAGCCACAACAACACCTTTACCAAGTGAATAGAAAAGCTTAAAGAAAAAAGAATGTAGGTACTCAACAAAAATTTTCTACATCAAATTAAAATAACACTTTTTAAATATATACTTGAGGATTTTATGGTTCATGTATACCAAAAAACACTCTCCCAATAATTAATGCCTCCAATAGCGTAAAGTATGAACAACTGCAACCAAATCAAGATCATGCGTTAGGTAATTTATCTTGTGTGACCATAGCTATAGAGACCTGTATGACATGACCATATCCCCCTACATTATAATTTCTCCTAACTAGATACTTGATGCATCATAATACATTGTGTAGCTCCTACCTAAATATGGAAGAATTAGGATCGACACTGAAGTCAATCTCCCTTTTAGTTCCTGAAAGGTTGTCTCACATATATCTGTCTATTCAAACATCACACCATTCACAGTCAATCCTATCAATGAAATTTATAATCATGATAAGTACTATAAGAGTCACCTGTAATATCCAGGTATACCTAAGAAACTCCATATTTCAAAGACGTTCTTGGGATGCTCTAAGGAAACTACAACTCTCACCTTCTCTTGGTCAAATGATAGTCCTATCTCTAAGATAATATAACCTAGAAAGTGAATCTTATCCAAATAAAAGTAGAAATTTGTGATATTATAATATGATTAATGCTCTCCTGGTGTATCCAAAATGATCTCAAGATGTTTTTCATGGTAATTTTTACTATGAGAGTACACCAAGATATCGTCTATGAGAACCACCACAAATGAATCTATATAAGGATTGAAAAATTGATTCATCAATGCCATGAATACTGATAGCACATTCCTAAGACTGAACAGAATAACTAGATAATTATATAGACCATACCTAGTATAAAAATCTATACTAGGAATGTCTAAATTTTGAATGTTCACCTGATGATATGCAGATCTCAAATCAATTTTCAAGAACACCTGATCTCCTCTGAAATGATCAAAAATGTCATCTATCTATGGAAAAGGATATCAGTTATTAACCAATAGAAGGTTCAATTTTTTATAATCCACACATATCCAGAGGGTACCATCCACCTTTTTTAAAAAAAGGACAGATGAGCCCTGCAGATATGTATTGGGTCATATAAACCCTTTTTCCTCCAAGTCCTCTAGATTCATATTGATCTCCTTCAACTATGTAGTAGTCATCCTATAAAGAGGAATGACTACTGGTTAATCTCTTAGAACTAGATAAATGTATAAATCCACCCCTCTCTCTTAAGGTAAACCATAAAATTTTTCCAGGAATACATCCCTAAAATGATCAACCATTGGAGGAAATTCTATATGATGTTCTCCCTGATCATCTAAATACAAACTACCAATTTGGAATTTCATCCTGCCTAGACCATGATGCTTTGTTCCAGATCATATCTCCTAGACATCCTATTCACCCTTGTGAATATAAACTCTTCCCTATGGTGATGTGAAAGTCACCCTTTAGAAATAATAATTAACTTAGGCATGATAAGCAACTATCCAGTCTATTCTTAGTATGACATCAAACCCAGTCATATCAAGGAAAAAAATTCCAAAAAAAGTGACAACCACCAATATTAAGGTGGAACTCCCTGCACAGATGTGCATCCTTTGTTCTGATCCCCAAAAGAGTTTCTAGCATCATAAATCCCTTAGAAAAAATGAATCATGAGACCAAAGATCTCCACAATAGTTACAGATATGAAACTATGTGATGAACTTGTGTTAAAAGGAGGATATATAAGAGTATAGGATACTAAGATCATACCTCTCACCATAGATAGTATGGAGCCTTGCTTCTTGAGGGTAGGATACACATAATATATATATGGTCTAAACCACATCCCTATGACACAACTTCACAACCGGGAGTAGACCCACTCTAATATCTAGGAACAACTGGTGGATGGATTCCTCAGCCATGACCACCACCACCTCAGCCTAAATGACTGGTAATGCTCTAGCTCCTTGCCTAAGGCGGATTTGTAAAACCCGTTCCCGAACCTGCATCAGAGACAACCCCCTAACACTCACTACTAGAGGTAAGGTCATAAAAAATCATTTCATGTGGTCCATCCTTCCACAAGATCAGCAATTTATTGGTTCATGATCACACAAATTCCTCACATGTCCCTCTATGCCACATTGATGACAGAAAACCAAGCTACCATTACTCATAGCCTAACTGATACTCAACTCATGGGAAGCCTCATAATGTCACTTCCTACCACTATAAGTCAAACTACTGGGTTGACTATACTTCCCTACTTTACGTCCCCATATTACCTCTGGTTCCACTCTATAATTAGCGCCTTATTTACTATCTAAATAATCATCATCAACCTGAACATGTTGACATGAGATCGAAAAGAATTTTAGAGACCTTACTCAAAGTGTATCATACTCGATAGTTCATCAACAAGGTATGTTAGTGAAAAGTAATGAAATTCTATAAATCATTCCAAATACTCCATAATCGTCATAGTTCCCTACTCCAGATGCATGAACTCACTAGACTTATCTATTCTCAAATTATCAGGGTAAAAGTAGTTATAGAACCTCTTTTGGAAATCATCTCAAACCATATCACGCAGCCTTTCATCTTGGTTCAAAACATCACACCAGCACTTTTCTACTCCATGAAGCATGTAAGTCTTTATCATCAATCTCCTCCCAGGATGAGTCTCCCGATGATCAAAGATCTATAGAATAGTCTCAAGCCACTTCTCATTATCCTATATACTTTTATCCCCTGAAAATTCAAGAGCATACTACTACTAGAACAGATGCTTCAACTCATCCATAGACAAGGAAGGTTGTGGTGTTTCCTAAAAAGTTTTTATAAAGAAAAAAAAACTCATACAGAACTGTTCCTCGGAACCTATGTTCGGTAAAACCACTGGTGATGAAGCAGGAACTATAGAAGTATCCACCATTAGAAAATTTCCCACTTCCTCTAGAGTGTGGTCATCACCACCCTCCTGGCATGTGATTAGATTCCATCCTGGAAACATGTCTCTACAATACCAAACACATGCCTTAGAAAACAATGATAGAAAATTTCATATCTAAAAGAATATGACAGGTCAAAACCTTCTTATAAACCAGTCATACCGCACAAACATCTCCTAAATCTAGGACTGGTAAATAGAAATAGCAGTAAAGGTTAGTAGAGACACTACCTCTTTCCCACTAAAAAGTGAATTCTAGGTCATGTTCTCTATTTTTACAATTTCTATTTCTATTTTATTTTCATATTCATTTCACATTTCATTTTAAATTTTTGAATGAAATTGTTTACCACTTCTAATCCATAACCTAACCCGAAACATAACACATTCATGCCCATGCTACTCATGGTTCATGATTCAACATGCAATAGTTGTATGCTTAGGGGGTCTATTGTAGCTTAATTAGGAAAACACTACATAGGTTATGGTTGTAACTCTAATTACCAACCATGTTTCTCAATTCCCTACAAAAAACATTTATCACAATAGCAAGTATATTTATCACAACACATATGAAAACATCATGAAAACAAGTAATTCATCCTATATGGCATGGCATAATGCAATTAATGTTATTCCTATAAAGTTCCTAAAATGGTGAATGAGATGGAATACGCTCATCTCGTCAGATTGAAATAAAATATAACCCACAATAATATCAATGATAACATCACAATCCAAGTGCATCACCCAATAGTGGAACCAAATCAATTGTCATAGAAAAAATCCAGAAAATAAAAAATTACATTCAAGGAAATTTGGATTTTTCCCATATGTGGGTTAGCTACTCCCAAGAATACCTCATTACCAAATTTCTATTCCTTCCTAAACGTCATCTATTGTCTAAAAATAGTAAAACTAGATAATGAACTACTTTGATACCACTTTGTAACATCTCGAATTGGGAGTCACTATCTGGTGCCCTAAGCTAGTGGGTCAATGGCCTCAAGCGCATCTCCATAAATTCTAAAGGCTTTTGAATTACAGTGAGGGACCAGGGTGTTTTTGTGGGGATATTATTCCCTCATTACCAGAGTGTCGAATAGTGGATATAATAACTGATAAGTAGAAAAGTCATACATAAAAAGATGGAATAGTGGGAAGTATACACTATAAACAATAGACCAATAACCCGGCATATCAGAAGCATAATATAACTAAATAGGAATATATAAATAATTTCACAAGTAAACTCATAGACAATGATGATCATTTTATGTGTCTATAAAGCATCCAAAATAGGTATCCAAACACCATTATATTACATGTATCAAAATACCAAAAGGAACAAAAATGGATTATCCCAACTAGTGTCGTGATCCTTAGCTTGGTTCTATGCTCCCCTTCTCTTAAGCATGGCACAAATTCAAGCATAAAACTTTGGGTACTTTCCCTAGTCCCTACCTCCATCCATATAGTCTTTTTGGGTACCCAACAGCATCCAGAGATAGGGTGTGAGATAAAATCCCAAAATCCACTACCAATGATGACTATAAAAAATATTGGATGTGCAATACAAGCTAAAGAAGAGTGTAGAATATAACAGGTATAGATGTTATGAATGTAAAGTGCCCAAGTAATAAAGTAACCAAATGAGTGATACTTTATAGCCATACAAGTATCCCTACAAACAAGTTCCAAATCCTATAATAAGGATGTAGTAAAGCAAAAGGAATTAAACACCATGGCCATATCATACACACAATATCTCATATCTTCCATGGAAATTGCATATAGCCTGTAATGTCATATCAACCATGGAAATTCCATATAATCAAGAATTTCATACCAACAATGACTGGTCTGTATAATCAGAAGTACCATACCCCACAGGGTTGGATCCATGGTATAGTGAACCAAGGCATCATCATCGAGTCCCAAGAGCATCTCAATGGAAACTTGGTTATATTTAAAATGGGGTCCAAGGAGCATGTCAACCGACCATATCCATTGTGAGCCCAAGCAAGCCAGATTTAAGGGGTACTAAGGCCCAAGGTATACTACAAAATCAAGATCTAAGGATTAATACCATATAAGGAGTCCACTAACACTATCGTGACCCATGGTGTATCACACCCATGGATTCCTATGCAATCATTCATTATTCATTCCATTTATCATTTCACAAGAATCCAAATTCCATGAATTTACCCACTAATAAACAATTCCCATTCAATTACATTCTATGAGTTTACCAACTCATAAAACATTTCACATTTAATCATTTAAAAAAATAAACATCATTTATCACATGGAAAAGGATTCATAACATCTCTTAATCAATTAATTCAGTTCAATTAATTTATAAATGGGATTCCACTAACTAGGAAAGATCGAACACACACCCCATGGGTGGTATAATAAATGAAATCTCAAAGTCACACCCCATGGTTGACCTTGGTTAGGGAAAAAACCTCCAAAAAGTCTCAAGAAACTAGTGGGAATCCTTAACAGGTTCCAAAACATTAAATTCAAACATTCATTTCATTTTATAGGTGACGTTAGAAAAGTATGGAAAACTTCAAAATGGAAACTAGATCAATAAATTTACAAACCACATGGGAAAGGTATAGACCAGCTACTGTAGGTATGTAGTAAAGTTCTCATCAAGTATTAGCTTCTAATTCAAATCAGATCAAGAGAAAAATGAATATTATATGAAGAACATGGAAATAGGGGATATTACCATGAACCTAAATAAATTTTTTGATTCTAAGAATAATTAATAATAGCACAAAATGAATGAAGTATTCACTGGTGTGAATCCAATGAGACTGACAATGTTCGAATCCAAGTTTGGATGAAAGAATAGGATAAAAATATATCAAATAGATTCAAAGGGGAGCTCCCACACTTAGGTTTTTTTCCATAGTAGTAGAATGAAATTATATTTAAGTTATAACATAATTTAAGGTAAAATTGGTCATTTTACCTCAAAAAACTGGGCCGCATGGTTTTTCCACATGATTGGCCAAACTGTGCACCCTTTGTTGTGCTAAGGGTGCACCTGCACGGTTATTGTGCACTATTTTCCTAACCATACTCAAATAATGTGATTTGGATCTGTTAAAAATTATAGGTGTCTCGCATGGGTGTGTTCCTCCATTCACACTATTTCCTCAAAATGTGTGACCTACAGTACCCCGTTGTCAGGTCTTGCACGGTTAGGGGTAATCGTGCGGTCTATCCCACATGGTTTATCCTAACTATGAGACCTATCTTTTTTCTCCAAAATTTGGGATCTGGTCTCTAGAAAAGACCCAGACACCCTCAAAACTCCTGTGAACGAGAATTCACACTAGGCCATAAAAAATCATTTAAACTAAAATTAGAATATTTTTACCGCAAGTAAATCCTAGTATCTTACATGGTCTATGCATCGAGTATCTCTATGTTCCACGAAAATAAACACCAATTTTTTCATTATCTACATAATACACAACACATGTGGTAAAATACCATGTAGGGGTGACTATATAAATACCTAGTAGGATACCCCAAAAAACCAAAGAGGTATAAAAAGAGACATGATATAAGTAGTCAGCTCAACCCAAATCAAGATGGAAACATAACCCAAAAAATACACATATATATACTCAAAAGAATCCTAGATGAGAGATAAAGGGGATCGCTATCTAATAGTCAAGCCCAGGATAATGAGTCTTTCTATAGCTCCAAAATTACATCATCAATGCCCAACATCTTGTGTGTTTTTCAAAGAAGTCATGAGGAGGAACCACACCTTTCCACTGGTCCACAGCCCGAGGGGGATCAATGTTTAATAGAAAGATGACTCATTCCCTAGTATCATAGGTGGATGAAATTCAGTTTAAGGATATAAGACACATGCCTTGGCTCATCAGGGGGTTTCACTCATTAGAATGATAGAGGGACCATGCCCTGGTGCGTTAGGGGGGTTCAACTCAGTAGAAGGACAGAGGCCATGCACCCTGGTTCGTCAGGGGGTGACACTTAATAGAATAATAAAAGACCTATTCCTTGGTCTTTCTAGGGGGTTACACTCAAAGCATGGACGTCTCACACCCTAGTAAAATAAGGGGTTCCACTTAGTAGGTAAAAATAGAGAACCTGCACCCTAGTGTGTTAGGGGGTTCCACTCCGAGGGTAGACGACATGTTCCCTAATATGTTAGGAGGTTCTACTAAAAGGGTAGAGGACCCCCACCTAAATTATTTAGTGTTATTATACTCAAAGGTTATAGGAACCATGACTTAGTATGTTATAGGGGTACTACTCAACCAGTGAAAGGAGTATGGGAGACCCACTTCCTAATGAAACAATGGGTTTCCAACCCCAGCCTCTCTCTAATGTTCTTTCCTAATCACTGTCATCATCAAGCATCACCTAAAGAAGAATAATTCTCGGAACATTCCACAGTGTATCTCAAAAAACCCTAAAAGTTCTACCATCTCATTATATAGGGAAAACTACTTAGGATAGGCAACTCATGGGCCCAAATACAATTCTAGATGAAGGAGATATGTATGGTGGAAGTTTTTCATTGGGGTATATAGTATGTATGGAGCCCACACAGTTTGTGTTCCCACTCCACTACCTAGTCGTGTTCTCCTCTGGACATGTATTAGAGGCCATGTCACCAAACAAGGCATGTAAGGAGGCCGACACATCATGTCTCTACCACTCAAGGCCTACCTGTGTGCTCCTGGTCATCCTCGTTTCCATCTTTTATACTTGTGTACTTGTCTATGTACCTAATCGTGCATGGGTACCAGCTCATGACCATATACTCACAGAGTACACAGTGTGTCCTCCCACATGTGGTCCCAGACATGTGCTACTAGCACATGTCTTGTCCACATGGAGATAGTCACATGGAATGTGGTCCCAAGCACATGGCATGTGATTATTATGTTCCCTAAAACCCTAGTCTTCATAGAATGAAGGGGCTATACGGAATGTGTTCATTGACTACACGTCATGTAGTCGACTTTTTCATAGAAAGTACAGATATTTATGCGGATACTAGATCTATAACTTATGTTATGATTTCAATAATTTAACCACCCAAAATTGGTGGGGGTCTCCTCTAGTCATTGTTTCTTGGGATATCGTATCTAGAAAAATTATTTCATTCATTCTCCAAAAGCTTTCATCCCTCTCGATGTGCCACCTGTCATCTCAACTTGATCCTATCACTACTTCAGATCCTATATCCACAGAGGATCACCCACACCCTATAATCCATCTGAATCCATATATGATTTTTAAGTCTGCTCATCATACATGAAAATAACATGAATTCAGGGATTTTATCACACTCAAACCCTCTTTGGAAAATTAAAACCATGTCCCTGTAGGTTAACGGTGAAGAATGTGATTAATAAAGAGGGAAAAAGCATAATAACAAATTCAATCAATCATTGGACAAGAATTCTTGGCCAAAAGTCATAGATCATGGATTTCCATGGGTGATAACATTTTCAATGATGACATAAATACAAAATTAATAATATAATAGATAACAGTGATCATGAAAAAGAATAAATACATCACATAAATGGAATAGCATAAGAAATTCATACACAAATTTTTAATCTAGGGAAGAAATTGAATTTTAAAAAGACCTAACTCAATTATGGATCGATAATTAATGAAGAATGTGTTTTTAGGTGATGGATAAGACTCATTGTGTTTGCTATCTCTTGATCCACCTCAATCTGATTATTGTTCGCTGTGCAATTTTGATTTTCCAATGGTGAACACTCTGAACCACCTCTCAAATCTACGAGGGTTATATGTATAACCCTAGAGAATTTATATAGAAGAAATTATAAATAGTAAATTAAGGTGTGGTCATTAAATGTATTAATTAAATAAACTAATTAATTAATCCACTTAACATACCCCTTAAAGGTTTCCACATCCAATTGTTCAATACTAGCTAACATTAGGTCACACCTAGGGTAAAACCCACATTTCATATTCAAACATGGTCTCATATTTTTAATCCAGGACTCCATTTAGGATTTATTTCACATTTTAAGGAAAATTTCACATGCATGATGTTAATATATTTAATATTTTTATAATATCAATTTCGAGCTCACTGAGCCATGGAATATCGTGCTATTTCAATTCCAAGCTCCAAAAATAGTTATTAATATATTTTAAAGTCTTATAGAGGAAAAAACTATGTTACTACATTATTCCCCAATTCATGGCTTTTCATACCCAAAAATCACAATCTAAACAAAAAGGTGGGGATATTGAGCCTGCATCTGGCTCTCCCACTCCTAGGATCCCTCCAGCATGATCTCATACTTCCTCAACACGTGAACAAAGGGGATAGTCCATCCTCACAGGATCCTATTATACCAATCCTCAATCTCCATTGGTAACTCCATGAAGGTGTCTATGTCCTCAATGTTCAGCTCGCCCTAGTCAATAAAGTGTGTAAGGTCATGCACTTATCTCCTCACATGTGACACTTGGAAGACGTTGTGCACCCACTCCAACTATGGGGTAATTCTAGGTTATAGGAAACCTCTAAAAACCTCCTCAGGATATCAAATGGTCCAATGAACCTCAAGGATAGTTTGTATCCCCATCCAAACCTCTAAAATCCTCATCATGGAGAGGATCTCAAGAAAATAGGGTCTTCCTTCTCGAACTCCAAGGAACTACGATGTTGATCTGTATAAAAATTTTACCAGCTCTAGGTTTCCCTTATATACTCGAGGATCACATGAACTTTATACATTATCACATGCACCATATTTGACCCAACTAGATATTCCTCTCCTATCACAGTCCATACTAAGGGTGACATGTAGGGTCTCCCTTACACGGCCTTGAATAGTGTCATGACAATTATAGAGTGATAGCTATTATTATAAACAAAATATACCAATGGAAATAAATCCTCCTAGATATGACCAAATTTCAAAACACAAGCTCTCCTAATATCCTCCAACACCTGGAGATTACACTCATTCTACCCATTTTTCTAGGGGTGAAATGCTCTACTCATCTGCAACTGGGTCCCAAATTCATCTTATAGGTTTCTCCACAACTGTGACGTAAACCGCACATCAGGGTCATAGATAATAGTTGAGGGTATACCGTGGATTTTTACTATCTCCCACACATAAAACTTCCCCAAACTCTCCATTGAACTTTTCTTCCTGATGGAAAGAAACTGTTCCAACTTCATGAGTCGGTCAATAATCACTCAGATAGAATCATGTCCTCTCACTTTACATGGAAGCACTAATAAAATTTCAATGGATAATTCATCACATTTCCACTCCAAGATCTAAATAGGATGTTTCAAACCTTCCATAAACCGTTGTTCAATCTTCACCTACAGACATGTGGGATACTAAGAGGTAAACTCGATGATGCTCCACCTCATGAAAACCCACCAAAATTACTAATGAAGGTCCCTATACATCTTCCCCATACAAGGATGAATAGCTAAATGAGAAGTGTGAAACTACCTAATCATCTCACATCACGTCATGAATGGAACCACTATTTAACCCTATAAGGATAATGTGTTCCCATCCTTTAAAAAATCCATCGGGTGAATCTTCTAAGGATACATAGTTAGAGATAACCCCATAGTCAATGTATCCCAACTAATAATCCATCAAAAACATGGAGAATTGGATGATTAAACACCATTGATTGAAGATAATTTTTACCCCCATCCTCTGCTAGGGTCAGCTGCAAAGAAGCCAACTGCTTAGATGCCTCCTCCACCAAAAGAGAATGGGACTTCCTATTAAGGGAATTTTCTACCATATCTCCCTTACAAAGAGTATAGACTATCTTAATGTCATAATCTTGTAGGAAATCCAAATAGATCCTATTTATAAAGTTTAGATATCTATGTGTGAATATATATCTAATACTTTGATGGTATAAGTAAAAAACAAAGTGCTCTCCCAAAATATAGTTCCTCCAAATATTTAAATTAAAGACTACTACTCCCAAATCCAGGTTTTGATTCACATATTTCTTCTCATGGGGTCTCAATTTCCTTGACCCACATGAAATAATTAACTGTCTCTACATCAATACACATCCAAGACCAGATCAAGATGCATCTAAAAATACTATGCACAAAATTCCCTCCTCTAGTAGTCTCAAAATAGGAGCACTATTCAGCATCAACCTCAACTCCTTGAAGGCCCTATGACACTGTTTAATCTAGGTAAAGGGATTCCCTTTCCACGTCAGGGGTGATAAAAGGGGATGAAATCATAGATAATTCTTCCATGAACCTCTTCTATTACCCCCACCAAACCAAGAAAATTCCACACCTATGACATGATCTTGGGTGGATCCCAAGAAATAATTGCATATATCATCGCCTGGTCTATATCTAAACCATGCTTAGAAATGACATGCCCCAAAGGGTAAACATAGAGGGCCCAAAACTATCACTTCAAGAGCTTATGAGAAATCTAGTTCTCCCAAAGTAAGTATAGGACCATCCATCGATGATTTGCATTCTCCTCTTCTATCACAGAGTAAACAAGTTTTTCATCAATGAAGACAACCACAAATTACTCCAAGTATGGTTAAAATATCCAGTTCATCAAATTCATATACACATTGGGGGAATTCTTCATACCAAAAGTCGTCACTAGGAACTCATAGTGTCTATAGAGACATCATAATATCATATTCAGAATATTATCCTCACAGACCCAAAACTGGTTCTAGTTGGACCTGAGATCAATCTTCGAGAACCAAGTCATGCCTCAAAACTAATCAAATAGGTCATAAATCCTCATTAAGTGGTGATTTTTCTTTATCTTTATCTGGTTTTGGCGATGAAAATCAACACAAAGTCACAAGATCCCATATTTTATTTTCACAAAAAAATCCATAGTTGCCTAGGGGGAAACACTGGGTCAAATAAAACCCATCTCTTAAAGGTCCTCCAACTAAACCCTCATCTCTTAGAGCTTAGTAGGGGGCATCCAATATGATTTAGAATATATCAATGTGGTCATGTGGTTAAATTAAATGAAAAATTCAATGTCCCACATCAGAGGTAGTCCTAGAACATCCTTAGGTAATAAATCTATAAATTCATCCACTATCGAAGGAATATAGATACCTAAATAGTCCATTTTTCGAATGGATAAACTTTCTAATGTATGGGTGATGGGTTATAGTCTCCTTCACGTAAGGCCCACTCAATCATCCATGAGATCTCTCTCACCCACAAAGGAGAATCTCATCTTATCTATCTTAAGGCATCTAACCTATTAGCAATGATAGTTAATCAGGTCCCAAACCATGGATAACCCTTCCATACCCAAAATTACTTCATAATATTTCATCGTGAAGACCAAGAGGTCCCACATTAAACTCTCTCCACCAAATGATATCTCACACTACTAGAATATAAGTGATATCAAAGAATCACACCATGTTGGAACATCTAAAAAAATTTGTTATGTTAACGTTGAAATGGGGTGATTTAGATCTCACACAAGAGGTGTGGAAATGAAGGAGTGACTTGCAATTTTTCCTATAAGTACTTGAGAAAGTGTGTAATAAACACACATCGTACCTCATATCATATCATGAGCTATCGGGTCACAATAATCTATAGCCTACAGCTTCCCGAAACCCCGACCACTGAGTCCCTGATCCTGGCATGAGATGCTTGGTGGTGGTGGTGGAAGTAGCTCATAATATCTCCCTCCATCAAAAGATCTTCCTCCTAAAGTTCCACCAACTCCTCTATTAGCACCACCTCCCTGGGGGCCACCACAACCATAGATAGGAGAACCATGATCATTGAGCTAACTCTATTATGGTGGTTCATATGCTGCCTTCCTACCCTCCTCGACACTTCGGGTCAGGAAATCACGTGACATGTGACCTATCCCATCACATTCATAACATCACCCCTATCTGGGATAACTTGTTCCTCTATGTGAAACTCGTTCTGCATGTCTATGTGTTTGAGACTTACCATGAGTAGGTCTTCTACACTGTTATCCTACTAACTGGCGCCTACTAGCTGCTACAAAGGACTCAGAACCATGACTCCCACTACAATGACTAGCTTCCTAGAATCCCTCTGAAAGGATGCTCTTTGTCACTAGTTCTCACTCTAACACTCCATTATAGGTTGGAATGCACAAGGGAACTACACTAGAATGGATGTATCTGTGGTGACCCTACTCGAACTTCCTGGCCCGAAAGTAACCATCCAACACCATGTCGAGGGAGAAGCATGTAATGTTAGTAAACCTCATGGAATACTTAGAAACCATTATACTACCCCTCTATAACTCCAAAATATTCTAAATCCAAACTAAGTGTAAGAATGAGGGGTAATAATCCTCATAAAATAGATACTAGAATTTAGTCCATGAGAATGATGACTCATTATGTGTATGCATGACTAGAATCTTACAAAAGCCTACTACTCCATGTAAAAGACTATATACCAACACAACCATCTAATCAGTCAGGGTCCACATGATCTTCAATACTCAGATCACCGAATCAAGCCAATCCTCTACTGCCTATGGATATGTCTCACCATGAAACCGCAGTTTCCTCTGGAACTGGAGATCATGTAGTGTTCTAAGAAAACTCACATACTTAAATTTCCCTACTGATACTAAATACTAATCAATAGGAAGGGGTACTTCAATCTTCTCTCGTGGAGGAAGCTCCTTGCAAGATGAACCCTAAACTGAGGCCTCATCACTCATCGAATCTTTGTCATAATCCTGAATTAGTAACCTAGATGGCTATCTTCATGGAGGAATCTTTAATGTGATCAAGACATACCACAATAATATGAGAATATATATATATATATGGGGAGATAACTCAATAATGGCAATCAAAGAACTCAATATTATATGATACATGTTTTGTTGTTCCCTACAACAAATATCCTGATATGATGAGTTGACAAGCATGTATTCAGAGTCCTGGTGTATGGATACATCATCCACCACACCAAAATTGTGTCCACTTCCCTAAAATATACACCTAATACACTCCAACACTATTTCTATAAGTTCCAAACCATTTCTCGCCATGGTTCTACCTCTACACAGACCTAAGGATGAACCACTATTAATACCACTCTATAATGACCTGAACCATTGGGTCTAGCCTGGTCAAAGGAAGGCTAGATCCCCACAACCCCAAACCTACCTTCAATAGGTCAGGGGATAGAAACAAGTGCTGAGAGTGCATAAGATAAATGGGAGGCCATTACCTAGTGTACCTATATGCACACACCCAACTGTCTTTATACAAGAGTGCAGAGGAATAATAAAAATGGGTTGTAACATCTAGATTAAAACCATGTATGAAAGAACAAATAGGGAATACATAATAGTATTAAGGAATAAAACTGATGTGTAATGGGGAAAAATACATGCCCAACCAGAAATGAATTCCCAACCTGACAACAACTGGAATAAAGAAAAACTGAGAGATACTCGCTCCTAATCTCCAATCCCAACAACTGTACATGGTCTATATCCTTATTATCTCTATTATATATCAAAATCACTACTGATATGTCTATAATTTTCATAATAAATGACATTTGTGGGAAAATATCATGAAAAGGTGAGTATATACATACCCAGCTGGACTCCCTGAAAACTAAAGAGGGGTCAAATGAGAAACGATAGAATTAGTTAGCTCAAACCAAAGTAAGAAGAAAAACCCAACAGATACACATATATATATAATCAAACTAAACCCATACAAGATATAAAGGGGATCTCTATCTCACATCCCAGCCTGGGACAATGAGTCTACCTGCAACTACAAATGTCCATCATCGATTCCCAATATCTTGCATGTATATCCAAAGTAGTCATGTGGAGGACCCACACCTCGCCACTACTCCATAGAATAAGGGGTTAAATATCCAAAAGAAAGAGGACTCACACCATAGTAAATTAGGGGGATACCAATTAGTAGAAGTATAGTGGACCTGCACCCTGGTGCATTAGGGGGTACCACTCATTAAAATGATAGATGACACATTCTCTAGTGCATCATGGGGGTTGCGCTCAGTAGAAGGATAGAGGACCTATGCCCTAACACATTAGGGGGTGCCACTCAAATCATGGAGGACCTACACCCTAGTACGATAGGGGGTTCTACTCAATATGTAAGAATAGAGGAACCACACTCTGGTGTGGTAGGGGTTCCACTCCATGGGTAGACGACCCATGTTATAGTATGTTAGGGGGGTCCACTCAAAGGGTAAAATATTCTCACCCTAGTACATTAGGTAAGTTCTAGTCAAAGGGTAGATGAATCATTCCCTAGTATGTAAAGTGGATTCCACTAAACCAGTGAAAGGAGTATGGGGGACCCATTTCCTGGTGAAATGAGTGTTTCCAACCCTGACCTCACTCTAATGATCCCACCTAATCACTTCCATCATCAATCATAACCTAAATAAGCGTCACACTTGGAACATTCCACATTGTATCTCAAAATCTATTATGAGGGATACCATCACATTCTAAAAAGAAAAATACTCAGGATAGGGATAATCATGGGCTAAAATCTAAGTCTATACAAAGGAGATATGCAAGGTGGAAGTTTTTTCATAGGGGTATATAGTGTGTATGGAGCCCAAAAAACGTGTAGTCCCACTCTAATACATGGAATTTTTCTCATATATATATTTCTTGGAGGCCATGTTTCCATACATGACATGTAAGGTGGCCACACGATGTGTCTTAGCCACTTAGGGTCAGGCTATGTACTCCTTGTCATGAATGTGTTCGTCAGTCATGATTGTGTACTTGGACATGTACCTACTTGTGCTTGGGTATCATCATGTGCTTGTGTACTCCCAAAGTACACATCATGTCCTCCCACATAGCTTCATGGTTGTGTGTAGTTGTAACATGAATTATATAGCTAGGGAGGGTCACACATTGTGTTGGCCTAACCACATGGCATTTGATCCTTATCTTCCTTGAATCTCGATCCATCACAGCTGGGTGGGGCTCTAGGGTGTGTGTTCTTCGACTATCTTTTGTGCAGTATAATTGTCTACACCAATGAAAAATATTCATGAGGATACAATATCTATTTATTTTTCTATGATTTTTGTCATTTGACCACCCTAAATCAATGGGGTTCATCTATGATCTACATTTCATGACCTCTGATGGTTATAAAATATCTTTTTCTATTCACATGAATCCCCCACACTGCCTGATATGCTTCCCATCATCTATCCCTTGATATTGTAATTGCTTCAGATCCTATATCCATAAAGAATCCCCCATACCCCATGATCCATCATGATCCATCCTCTACTTTTCAATATGCTCTTTATATGTGCTATTTCTACGAACCTGAGGGTTTTATCATGCTTGAACCCACTTTGGAAAAGTCAAACCATGACCTCATAGGAAAACGGTTAATAACATGATGAATGGAGAGGGGGAAGCATAAAAAAAGTCAATAAATCATTTGCCAAGAGTTATTGTCCAAATATCATAGATCAGGGATCTCTAGGGGTGATAACGTGTGCAATGAGGAGGGAAATATTGAATTAACAATATAATAGACAACAGAGATCATGTGAAAGAATATATACATTGTATAAAAATAATAGTAGATAAAATTCAAGATAAAACTTTTAGTAAAGAGAAAAATCTAAAATTTAAGAGCCCTAAATTGATTATGGGTCGATCATTAGTGAATAACGCATTCACCAGTGATAGAAAAGGCTTGTGATGTTCGCTGTCTCTTGATCCCCCTTGATTTGATCATTGTTCATTATCCAATTTCAATTACCCAAAGATGAACACTCTAAAAATCATTGAAAAATATCCAAGTGTTATGTGAATAACCCTAGAAAATTTATATAGTAAAAATTATATATATTAAATCAGGTTGTAGTTATTAAATTAATGAATGAATTAATTAATCCACTTAACATACCTAACAATAGACTCCTCATCTGAATGTATGACGCTGACCAAATTTAGGTCATGCTTAAGATAAACCACGTGTTTCAGATTCAATTGTGGTATTAAATTTCTAATCATAGGCTCTTTTTGGGAGTTATTCAAATTTTTTAGGAAGACTACACACACGTGATATTAATATATTTAATGTTTTTATAATATCAATTAAGGTTTCACTGGGCCTTGGAATCTCATGCCATATTAGTTTTTGTCTTAGAAAATATTTATTAATATATTTCAAAGTCTTAAAAGTAAAAAAAAATTGGTCACTGCAACATTCATCTAATGGTTTCCACTATGCAGGGAATGAGATTAAAATCATTTTTATGCTTAAAGATGTGTTTTTTTTATAAAAAATGTTTTGTGCAAAGATATTAGACTTAATTTATACCACATTTAAAATTTGAATATGATAAAATGGATTCCATATTTTTTATCATTATGTTATAATTTTTTTATAAGGTCAATTTTATTTTTAGTCATAATGAATCGTTACCATGGTAAAAGTTAAGTTGTCATAGTAAATGTTAAAATGGAGAAATGGGGTTAAACTAAGAGATATGGAATAAAAAATAATAAAAATATTATATTTATTTAATTTTTTTAATGTATTTTGACTTTACCTGATATTATATCCTAAATCAGGCTTATTTTGTGTCACTTTCCCATGAAAATGACTTTATATTCTTTTAAATATGGGGGTATTTTCAAGGGTGTCACTCTTCTCAATTATAAAATATAACATCCTATCCTCACTTATATATACACTTTGAAAACCTTAGATAAAATAATAATTACCCAAAACACTTAAAAACTCTCTTACCCAAATCCTAGAGGTTCTTATCTCAACAAAATAATAATTTTTATGGTCTAAGCTATAGGAGGATACCTGAAGAAGAGGTAATTGTCTTAACAGAATTATTTTAAGTTTATTTTATCATCAAAATTCTCCAAAACTATTATATACATACTAATATGATTATATAAGTATCATAAATACACTAAAATTTTATTATGCTCATCAAATAACCATTATTTACCACTCATCCATCCATTGGAAAATGAATGCATCGATCATATGTACATGCAGACTATCATCTCCATGAAGCGTTGTATTCCATTTTTCATCACCGCCTCTCATGGATGGTTATATAGATGGATTTAATATATATATATATATATATTATTTATGATATAATTATGATTCTATAAAGATTAATTATTGTTTACCTTCATTTCTTTCCATCAATTGAAAAATGAAAACACCACTTGTATGTATGTGTGGACTATTGCTACCACAAAGAGATGTAATTCATTTTCATAATAACATTATATGTATATTTGTAAAATTGAATATAATGAAGAAATATTATATTTATGAAACTATTAATATTATTGAGATTATTAAACCATGAACAATGTGAAAGGATTGGAATCGTTGAACGGAAACATTTGTGGAAAACAGAACTGTTGACACCCAAATATTGATTTTAATGATGAATTCTTAATAGATTGGTACTTTGAAATTATAATGGATTTATATATAGTAATATAAGAATGAATATAGTTTTATTATATATTTATACTATGTTTAAATTTATTATATCGAATGTTAGAGTGCATAAGAATCAAGTTGGGACATAAGGTAACGATTTATATTATAATATCACTTTTTATGGGTATTTTTTTGTTTAAATTTTAATTGTGTGAAATTATATGTTAATTATATTAAAACCCCCATATATTTTACTCTCATATATTTATTTCTGGTTTTTCCCCCTCTTTAGAACTCAAAAAGGATCATTTTTTTAAGAAAATCTAACCATATTTCTCATTTTTGGTCAAGAATATTTTTCCTCCTATCCATGTTCTTCAAAATTGTTTTATGAAAGTTATTATATAATTTTAAATTATTTATAAAGGTATTTTTTTACAATATTTTAATTTATTTAGAAAAAATTTAAAGTAATCTTCTTTTTTTTCCAAAATGTCTTTTTTTATTTTATTTAAAAAAGTGAGAAAATATGTTTTTAATGTTTACGTCCTGAATGAATTCTCCCACTATAATATCATTTTTTTCATTATGAATATTCCTTTACATGTTTATACCTTTTTCAAAGAAAATACTATTACAATTTTTCTATGAATTTTTTTTAAAGTTACCAAAAAAAGTATGTTTTCTCTTATTTTTCATAGCATATTTTTAATACTTTTATAAAATTATTTTTTATCTATGTAAACATCCTTTATGGAATCTTATGATTAAATGTGGATATTCTCTAATGATATCCTCAAATTTATTTCTCTATATACCTCATGATGATGATGTTCTAAGGAAGTTTTTATGAAACGAGTTTCTTTCCCATGAGTAAATTATGAAATGATGAAATGATGATTTTTTTGTGATCTTATGGAACACATATGTATGGTTTTAATTATGTGATGGGTTAACCTTGAAATATATATCAATATAAAGAATTTAATATATCTTTATATCTCATGAGATATTATAAAATCTAATGGCAGTGAATCCAATACACTATGGGATTATGTCCACTATGTTTATAGTAATAGGGGGTGAACCCAATCGATTATGGGACTATGTATACTATGTTATGATAGTCTTAGAACTAAGCATTGACTAAGGAAAAAATTTTATATACTTATTTATATGCAAAAAACTTATGTATTATGCTTATGATATGATCTCATGGTACATGATTGATTATTAATGATTAGTTCACACTCTCATATCTTTTGTTATGACAAATCATTATAACGTGACTCATGATTTATGGTCTATGACTTGTTCAGTAAGTTTTTTTAAGTTATGAAAATATTCTCATACCCTTATTATTATCTTATTTTCACTTATGATCATCGATTAATATCTCCCATGTTTACCCTCACTGAAAATCCATAATCACCATTTTCTTATGTTTCCATTTCCCTAGGTTATGAAGAATGGTTTTAAATAGGATATGTATAAGAAATATACTATTTGAGAATAATATTATGGGGGATTTTGAAGATATTTAATGAAAAAATTTGATTATATATCTAGTATCTAAATACACTGGATCTTTATGGTTCTAAGTCATGTATTAGTTTGATATATGTTGAATAATCATAAAAAATTATGTAATATTTATGTAAGTGGTGCTCAATTCACCTCAAGTTCCATGAGAATTAGTGGTCAAAATCTTGATGTATGTCATGGTTTGTACAAGGTTGAACATTAATTTTTCTATGGTATTTTTTAGAATATTCATGTTAAAACCATGAAAAGAACATTGGGAAGCTAGAAAGTGAATATAATAGTATCTCAATAGTTCTATAGAATTATATCTATATTATAGAATGAATGATCCATTATTGGGGTTTGTGGATGTAGTCTTTGGAGGATATTTGGACACATGAAGAAGTATCATTGGCTATGTGTTTACTTATGAAGGGATTATTATGAGTTGGATGTTTAAATGATAATCGATAATTGAACTGCCAAAAATAAAGTTAATGTATGTTGAAATCATAGAAGTAGGTAATAAAATGATTTGGTTGGTTTTTTTCTTCGAATAAATTATAAGGAATAGGGGGGAAATGTTTTACCGTGATAGTCAGAGTATCATCCAACTTTCTAAGAGTTTGGTGTTTCAATTATGGATAAAAAATATTCATATAAAGTATCAATTTATCATGAGTATTCTATAATGAAAATTACTAGAGCTACATAATATTTATGGAAGTTAAAGACCATTAGATATACTAACTAAATTCATAATCTAGGACAATTTGGGGTAGTTTTGTGACTTTGTAGGGCTTGGGTGGTGGAATAAATTATTGGAGGATCAAGACTATTGTAATGGAAGCAAAAAAGGGAAGATATATGGAAGTAAAGTGAATAGGAATTTAGTAAGGGCCTTAAAATAGTCATTTATGTGGGATATTATCATGATTGGAGAAATGAAACCTATTTTTTTGTTAAGATTTTTAACATTTGAAAGTAGTGATTTTAAAAGGATGTTATGGAACCAAACTCAATGGAGTAGTGGAAGTGGAAATTCAAAATGATGGAATCCTAAATACATAAGGATGCAATCCAAATTTAGTGGCTTAGATTCTAGATATAGGTGATCTATTATTTTTCAGTTATTATTTAGTGATTTCATGGTCATTGTGGAAATAGAGTACAAATATTGAATTGTGGTGGAGTATAGATAACCAAATGAAATTTGTGCCCATGTTTTTTAAGAAGTTACTCTATAAAATAATGATGGGGTCACTAGGTCATCAGTGTGCTTTACAGACTTTCTCTTGAGTATTTTTCCACATTTTGATACTTTTAAGTTGAATATATTTAACTTTTATTATATTTTCTATATATATGGTTACATTTTTCCACTCATGGATTAAGGAAAGACCCAAACTATGTAAATAATTATTTCATTATTTTGATGAGTGTGAGTTGTTTCTATTATTTTTTATAATTATACATTTAAATTTATTCAAGAGATTCAATGAATGGATTTAGATATTGGTTATTTAGTTTGGGAACTAATATCAAGTGCTTATAAAGTTCAAAAATTCTAAACCTTATTCCATAAGTTGAGGTTTCATAGAGAGGGTTTCAGATTCTAGGGTTTCAACACAAAAAAGAGGTCATTGTAATGAGTTATACTAATGATATTATCTAGAACTAAAATGATGATATAATATTTCAAATTGATTTAATTTTTTATCTCAATGGTAGATCTATTATATGAAATACTTCTAAACATCCCATCATATAATACTTAAAAACTATGGTAGATTACATCGTTTCATCAAATGTTACAAAGAAATATGTTTAGATCAATAATTTCATCACTAATTTTGTTGTGGTTCTTATAATTGTGGGATATTATTAATTTATTTTGAAAATAATGGATCTATTTCACATGTAAAAGAACCCTGATCTCACCAAATGACCCAAAAACATCCTTCACAAATACCATCTCATTCAAGAAACCATTGAGAGGGAAATTTTAAATATCTATTGGGTGGCTATATAGAATAATTTTATGGGTTTATTAACAAATACATTAACATAGTAAAATAATGATGGGAATCTAACATCTTTGGGAATTAGATATATAAGAGACCAGATAAAATGGTTATTGTCAATGTAAATTTATAATTATTTTATAATAAAGGTAATGTCTATTTATCATTCATTTATGTGTGTTTTTTATATGACAAGAATAGTGGAATGATATAACCTCCTAAAATAATGAATTTATTTTATCTCTAATTGATGATCATCATGGATTATTATGGTTTATGATGGTATTATATGATTAATGTGAGTATAATCTAGTATATGATGTTGAGTAGATTCATAATATAAGTAGTTTAGAATTATTATTTGGACTGTCCCGCCAAATTATATCACATGAAATATCATATGTCTTGTGATATACATAGGGATGTATACTTTATATGAATCCTTAGTATATGAGGTTGTCAAGATACTTATCATGTGAAAATTCATACTTTGATAACCTTCTTATGTGATCCTTGGGGTTGATATAATCAAAGGATGGTTGGGAATGTTTTTTATCACGTCATCGATTGTGCTCAACCAAGATAAGATCTATCCTCTTGTATAACAAGTATGAAATTCAAGACCAAAATTGAATTAGAATGAGTAAATACATGTACATTATTAGTTTGGTGATATATGATTTTCTCAAATACTTAGATGAATTATGTCTAATGTCTTCATTTAAACTATCTAATCAATTTCAGATAATCATGAAAGTATGAGATATCTTATGCTATGATGTGTTGAAAACTAGAAATGTATAACCATTCATAAAATGAATAGAGATACATCTTTTGGTGTACATGTTCATATAGATATATAATTTTTTTATCTAATATCACACCAAACCCATTTATAGCTTGTGTAGAAATAAGATTTTTATAAAGGACATTGTTTTCTTATAATTATTGATTAGAGATTTAATAATTATTTTTAATGCTACAAACGACCATAAGTTCACACCATGGGCTATAAAATAAGGATTATTTATGGTAATAAGTTTTTTTCAAAATTTTGAGAGAGCATATATTATAATAATATCCACTAGATTTTGGATGGATTCACAACAAGTTTTGATATTTTTTATAAAGTCTGAGAGGATTTAGTGAAATTGGGAGATTTTTGAAAATATGCACTAAATGTGGTTTGTGTTATGTCATGGTTCTTGATATCACGTCATAATGAAAATTATAAATGATATTATATACCATTTTACCAACTATTATGAAATTATTATCATGATTGATTCATCTTATGACGCATCAAATGATAATGTGTACATTAATTGAATGTTAAAATGAGTTTTATTAGGACACTTAACTAATGAGGTTGTCATTGTAAATGTTTCAAATATTGAAAAAAACTGTTATTTCATAATTTATGAAACATTGGGACTACAATTAGATCCTTTATTTAATGAATGAGTTTTATTTAATATACTTCATGGACCTCTTTTGAGATACACTGGTGTTTACTCTCTAATACAAATATCTACCATTCTCTTTTATTTATTTAATTTTGTATATTAAGTTCTATCACACCATGGAAGGAAAATAGGTACTACCAAATATTTCATTGATTCCAATGGTTGGTGGATACCTTTGGAGGTAGGAACCCATTGGTTTCTTCTAAGGGATCTCAACCAAACTCACTGCTATAGAGGATTTAGCATGAACAATGTGGTATTCTTTTTTATGTTTTTCATTGCATTTTATTAATTTCCTTCCTGGTATATCTTGTTGATGAATTTTGTATTTTATTTTGCTATATTTTAGGAGATATATTTACCATAAACACTTTAATAACTAGGTTAACCATCTAACGAATTGTACTCTTTAAACACAACCACGTACCTCACAATCACTATACTTTCTTCTGATTCCACCCATAATCAAGGAATTATACATGACAATTTAACCCAATTGGGGGTTTCTAAACCAACAAGGTATCCCATTCATATACCGCCTACTTTAAGTTTTTCAATATACCATATGCATATTGATAGTATATTCATATCAAAGTGATAAACACTCATTAAATCATTACCATTGATTCAACAAAATTAACACACTCAATAATTTATTCAGATTAATACTAAATACATTATTATTAAAATTTTACTTAAATAAATCCATATTTAAAAAAAAATCAAAAAAATCCAAAACTTTTTAAAAACCCATTTTCCAATCACACACAGTCATACATATGTCATGTAAACCTATGTTCCAAGCATGATGGATGTATACATGTCTCTTGTCACCCTGATCCAAGAGTAAACTAGTAATTCAAAATATATAACATCATACTTCTTAAATTCATAAAACTTTAATTCTCAAAACACATAAACACAGTCTCATAACTTTATAAACTTGGACCATTTCCATACAAGTGTTAGATAAACACAAGAAAAATGTTCATCCTAGGTAATAACCAATCCTATATCTATCTACTAATCTAAAAGGACATAAAATAAATAAAAAATATTATATTTGATACCATTTTGTAACATTCCCGTACCCAAGGGCCTATTGTAGGTTCCGGGCACAGCGGAAGCGCGTTGGTGGTTTATCCCAACTTTAATTTTAACGTTAAACAACGTTCAATACGAAATCTGTCATGATTTAAAACGCCGAATCTTCGGAATAGAACGAAGAACGAAAAAGAAAAGAAGATTCCTGGAACCCTTGAGATAGGATCGTCATATGTTGGTTATAATTAATTTAATTAATTCATAAGAATTACCTCGATGGAATTCTTTCTTCGTTGGAGTCTCCGGTCATGATCTTGTGATCCGTCGTTGCGTTGTAGAATCCAAGTACAGGATTCCTCTAGTAGTGATCCACACATGCTCCACATATCTCTGGACATCGCTGAAGGGATCTTCAGGTGCTAGTGCGGAAGAACCTTCGCTTGTGATGTTTTCCTTCTACCACCTTGATCCGGTAGAGGATCTCGCTCCCGTAACTTGAAAGCATTCTTGGTGGAAAGGGAATTCTCTCTTGGCTTGAGATTATTTCCAAATTTGTTGTGCACAACACTATCTCTCCGCAAGGAGAATAATGTAATTGAAATTATAATAATTAGAATAATAAAATGAATTAATTTCCTGAAAGCATTTAATCATTTTATTTAATTCTTAGTAATACCCCATGTCCTAATAATGACAGTTGACCATCATTATTACTTGACATGCACCCAACGTATTACATTTAATATCATTTAATTAAATAAACAATATTTTATCACGAATCCCGAAAAAAAACTACACAGCGTGTATATAAATATACACGGTGTGTACTTTTATTTTTCATTTTTTTTATTTCCTCCACCATATTTATTAGAACTTGAGTAATGGCTATTTATTTCTTAAATAAATGTAACTGCATTACTCACTAATAAATATATATATTATTTCGCCCACAATATATTCTCTCAAATAACCAGTGTCTAAATAAATACGATTAGGCATCCTTAAATAATTATTAAACCACAGCCGGGAATAATATTTATTTAACTTGTTAAATTAATATTTAACTGAGATACATGGACACACTTAGTATGTGACCCTCTAGGCCTCTTTCTCAGTGGCATTAGGCGGAGCCTGCCTAAAGTCCAAGGTTAGCGTCTAGCAACACGCCAAGGCACCCATAGAGAAAGAAGTTAACGTCGCAATGACGTGTCACCTCCTACGAATGCTTACCATGTAATATAATCCCTTTGTCTCGATATCTCTAATCAAGCGGGTTGCATGCTAGGGCCATCAATCCATGTGCTCGATTATTTTTCTTTGACTTCCCAGAATTGAACTCACCCATACCTTAAAATGGCCATGGATTTATTTAGGCTATATCAATTCCATCAAAGGGCCTAAGATATCTACTTCTGTTATGGAATAGAAGGGACAAATCCTTTCTCGCATTATCTATTAATTCAGTATTACTCGTGATATACCCAACCTATCCTACCTCATTGTGAACCGTGTGTCATCACAGTTTTCGTCAATGCATCTAAGTGCACGAGTTGTAATACCCATTAATAATAATCTTAAAGTCTAAGGATCAATACACACATCCGTAGATAGGAACATCTAATGACACTATGAAATGTGGATTTTCTACTGGTAGGTCTCGTTCTCATAATATACTCCTGGATATTACCAAGGGTGCACACCATGAGAAGGTGCCTCAAAGTTTTATGAGTCCTCACCCCTAATGGCCTTTATTATTTGTGTCCCACAAATAACATCATACGGCCATAGAACATATATTAAAGAACAGTGTTATGGAACTTTCGGGTTCTCATCATAGCAGGGATCCGCTACGACCCATTAATGCAATAGCTATCCTTATGACATTATCACATGCATTGTCACATCGAAGAACAATCAAGATGTGATAAGAGATTTACTAATTAATAAAGTAAAAAGTAGTTGGTTCTAGGCCACCAACTCCAACAGACTCCCACTTGGACTAGAGCCAACTACTAACAACCTTTAACCCACTAGCTCTCACATGATATTCATGCTTCTGCTGAGATAGGACTTTAGTCATGGGGTCTGCCATGTTCTCTTCTGTGGATACTACGCTCTCTGCAACTTCACCCCTTTGATAGAAATCCCTCAAGAGGTGATACTTTTGGAGTATGTACTTTTTCCATTTATGTGACCTTGGTTCTTTTTCAAGAGCCACCGCTGCAGTATTATCACATTACAATGTAATGGGATCTTTACTACTAGGCACCACATCAAGCTCATGGACAAAGTTCTGAATCTAGACAGCTTCCTTGGCTGCATCAGAAGCCGCTATATACTCGGACTCGGCTGTATAATCAATGACAACGGGCTGCTTTGAACTCTTCTAGCTCACAGCTCCTCCATTGAGACAGAAAACATATCCAGACTGCGACTTCAGATCATTCTGATCTGTTTGAAAACCAGCATCAGCATACCCTCTGATGAAAAGTTCCTCATCTCCTCCATACACCAGGAACATATCCTTAGTTCTTCTCAGGTACTTAAGGATAGTTTTAATAGTAGTCCAATGCTATTCTCCTGGATCTTCTTGATATCTACCTACCATGCTCAGTTCATAGGAAACATCAAGCCTGGTATATAACATGGCATACATGATGGATCCTATAGCCGAAGTGTATGGTATCTTAATCATCCTATCTTTCTCCTGTTGTGTCTGGGGACACATTTTATTAGAAAGATGTAAGCCATGTGACACTGGAACCAATCCCCTCTTGGATTTTTCCATACTAAATCTCTTTAGTATCTGGTCAATGTATGTACCCTAACTTAGTCCAAGAAGCCTCTTGGATCTATCATGAATGATCTTGATCCCTAGAATGTAGGCTACTTCTCCCAAGTCCTTCATAAAGAAACACTTGTTCAACCAGTCCTTAACTGACTGTAAGACTGGTACATCATTTCCAATAAGTAATATGTCTTCAACATATACTACTAGGATAACGATATCATTCCTATTAAACCGCTTATAAACACATGGCTCACATTCGTTCTTAATGAAACCAAATTCCGTTATGGCTTCATCAAATCGAATGTTCCATGACCTGGATGCTTGATTTAATCCATAAATGGATTTCTGCAACTTAAAAACCTGTTTGGATTCACCTGGTGTCACAAACCCTTCTGGTTGTGTCATATAGAAATCTTCCTGAAGGTTCCCATTAAGGAATGTTGTTTTGACATCCATTTCCCAAATATCGTAGTCATGGTAAGCTGTTATGGAAAGTATGATTCTTATGGATTTAAACATGGAAACTGGCGATAAGGTTTCATCATAGTCAATTCCTTGACACTATCTGAATCCTTTATCCACTAGCCTTTCTTTATAGGTTATAACTTTACCTTCCATGTCCAGTTTTCTCTTGAATAACCATTTTCATCCAATAGTCTTTACATCAACTGGCTCATCGAACAGAACCCAGACTTGGTTCTGATACATGGAATCCATCTCAGAACTCATAGCTTCTAGCCATCTTGTAGCTTCTGAGCTTTCTACTTCTTCCTTGTAGGAGAGAGGTTCATCATTGTCCAACAATAATGATTCACCATCCTCAGTGACTAGGAAACCAAATCTCTCTAGTTCCCTTACCTCTCTTGAGATCCTACGCAGTAAGAATATCCACCTCTAGCTTCTACTATAAATGGTCCACACACATCCGTGTGTACCAATCCTAGAAGATCTGTGACCCTTTTACCTTTTCCACCAAAAGGCGATTTGGTCATTTTTCCTTGTAAACAAGCGTGACATCTATCAAGTGGTTTTAGCTCAGTAGAGTTTAAATATCCATCTTGGTAGAGCTTTGTCAAGCACTTCTCGTTCACATGACCAAGGAGGTGATGCCACAATTGGGTGATGTATGAGTCATGTGAGTTTGTTTCATTATCGATGGCCAACACTTGGTTTTCGTAATTTAATACATACAAACAATTATTCAAATGTGCCATACCATAACATACGTTGTTCTTATAAAAGAGACAACCCTTATTTCCAAACTTGAAAAAAAATCCATCCATATCCAAACAAGATACATAAATTATGTTCTTGGTAACACTAGGCACAAAATAACAATTTTGTAAAACCAAAATCATGCCAGTTGGCAATGAGAGGTGATAGTCGCCAATAGCCAATGCAGCTAGCCTTGCGACATTGGCAGCTCGAAGATCCACCTCTCCTCTAGCGATCTTTCTAAATCTACTTGGTTCCTACATTTGAATACAGATGTGATCCCCACAAGATGTATCTAATACCCAATGTGTAGAAATAGAAAGATTGCACTCGATAACAAATGCACCTTTAGCTTCCCCACGCTTCTGGGTGCAGTTCATCTTCCAGTGGCCCTGCTTGCCACATGAAAAACACACTACCTCCCATTCCTTTCCATGCCTCTGGATCTTCCCCTTATTGGAGGGACGGTTCTTGGGGGCTTCAGACCGTTTATAAGTCTTTGGCCCCTTTGTCTTGTCCTTCCTTTTCTTGTTCACCATAAGGACCGCGGGTTTGTCACGCCCCATGTCCTTATCTACCTAGAGAATCAAGGTCAGAAGCTCTGATAGAATCTTCTCATTGCTGCTCATATTATAGTTGAAAATGAAGCTAGAGAAGGTCTTGGGCAGTGATGATAGGATGAGATCTGTACGCAACTCATCCGGGAATTTAATCCCCAAGATGTCCAGGCGTTAAATGTAGCCAATAAGCTTGACTACATGAGGCCCAGCTAGCACAAACTCTCCAAGCTTAGTTGTAAACAAAGCATTGGAGATCTCATACCTCTATTGTCTCGCCATATCTTGGTAGAGATCCTTAAGGTGATACATCATGCTATACGCGTCCATGTTCTCATGTTGCTTCAAGAGCTCATTGGACATGGACGATAGCATGAAACACTGTACATCTATGGTATCATCCATGTGTTTCATGTAGAGAGATAATTCCTCATCACTAGCCTCTTTCCCAGGCTCAACTAGAATAGGATCTTCCAGCATATACAATTTCCTTTTCATGGAGAAGGACGACGTGTAAACGCCTCTTCCACTCTTGGAAATTGGTGCCGGTGAGAAGGTTTTCTTTTTTGAGTATGGTGGGCAATGATATGTTTGAAGTCATTTTCTTGTCGTTTCTACAAATTAAGATGAGCAAAGGTTTAGTAATTTATTACAAAAATTGAGACAAATAAATAAATTAATACTTATTAGTCTCCCACTATTTTATCGAAATCCAATAGCCCTCACCATTGATTTTAGAATATTCTGTTGCATAAATATTCTAGTGGCAAGGATCTATATTTCCCTTCACATTACCCCAACTAGGGTTGGTCAAGAAACTTGAAGGGTTTTAGGTATGAATTCCAAATTCCAACTGCAATAACTTGCAGCTCCATGATCCGCTGAGTGGACTCCCCAATCCCGAAATCCTTTTATTTTGGATTTCCTCAACCTTTGCCTCTTGGTCACACTAATTCTTGTTGTGGTATTCAACCCTTAATGAGAACCAAGTCAAGTCAACCCAAAACCTTGAATTAGAATTCCCCGATAATTGAAAGCACCCCAACTAGGGTTGGTCAAGCACTTTGAACTATGGTTCGATTCTAACCAAGATTATGGAAGGCTATACCGACTTAATATTTCTTTTGAGGGATTTTATTATTATACGTAAATTTCCATTTTATTATCTTTGATTACATGATTTTTAATATTAAGTGGGATATACTTAAGTGAGTAACCATGTCTAAGATAATATTTACGTATAAGCCGGTTTTATTTTAGTTCCATCTTGCATGCTCATTTAATTCATTAATTGTGTGATCGTGACAACACACCCACAATAAATAAACCATGAAACTGACATAAATAAAATAAATGGTATGATCATGAGCCTTTTCTATTGTTTAGTTTATCTATCAGTTGATAAACTAACCCAAGACCTAGGGGAGAAACACCTTGAACCTTTCGGGTTCATGTTTACAGCTTTCCACCTGTCCACCTTTGTATCTCCTTAGATTGGTTTCACCTTGGCTCCTGACTTGAGCCGCCTCCACTAGCTTGGGAGCTCCATCCATTACATATGCATTTATCTCACACGTAGGTGAGGGGTAAAAAGGGGTTTTTACAAAAAAGAATCATTGGGTGTGCAGACCCTACATATTAATGAGGAGATGGCTCGCAGGCCAACAAATTTAATTTAAATAAATTAATTAAAAGAAACCATTCATATACAAAGGTCTCGGTCTAGCTCATGATCATCCATACATGCAACGATATTTACGCATAAATAAAACTAGCATTCAATTCTTTAATCGTTCTTGTTTAAGATAAATCACGGTCTAATTAATTTATTATATTTAATTAATCAATCCTTTTATCTTAAACCCCTTTTCTGAACTTCCTTTAGATTCTCATCCATCATAATTTTAAACAAATAAATCCATTTAAAATTATCCTTGTACGTAACTTGTACCTTGGAGGAAACCCGGTGAATTCACATTCATTAAGTAGATATTAAATTAAAAACATATATATAAAACACCTATCACGTGTTGTGCCTCAGCTTTACGCCTGCACCATGGTACACATCTCAAGGGTTTGTATAATATAATAATAAATTTTAATAAATCTGCGTAATTTGGGTGAGTACACGGTGTGTAGTTCTGACTACATGGCGTGTACTTTTCTTCACCGTCCATCCAAAGTACACGCCCGGGGACAGGGCATGTTAATCTACTTCGGAAATTTTCAGAATACACGGTGTGTTTTGTGGGACGCACGCCGTGTAGTTTCCGCGTTACACGGTTTCCAGTCGGGCAAGCCATGTACGGGGTATATAGCCCAACCCTAACCCTAAGGAACTACACGCCGTGTTCATTGGACCACATGGCGTGTAATCTAGAAACTGTGTGCCACCTTTTTCTGGTCAACGCACGGTGTCTTAAATTCTTAGAAAGAATCCAATACATGACCTGATTTGGCAGATCAGTCAATGCATGGAACCTAGACTACACGGTGTGTACTTCCGAATACACGCTGTGTATTCTGGTGTTGTATGGCCAGAAACATTTGGCTCCTCTGGATGAGTTCCTTTATATTATTTTAATCAAAATTAAAATAAAAATTTGTTTCTGTGAGGTGAACGAGAAATGAGGGAGGAGGAACAGATCTTGAGATTCAGATTTCCAGAACAAATAAACATGAATTGAAATAACTAAATTATTTAATGCGTAAATCACCAAAAAAAACTAAATAATTATAATCAACGGTATGACCCCTCTGATACCACTTTTAGGTTCCGGGTGCAGCGGAAGCGCGTTGGTGGGTTATCCCAACTTTAATTTTAACATTAAACAACATTCAATCCGAGATCCGTCATGATTTAAAACACCGAATCTTAGGAATAGAATGAAGAACGAAAAAGAAAAGAAGAGTCCCGGAACCCTTGAGATAGGATCATCATATGTTGGTTATAATTAATTTAATTAATTCATAATAATTACCTTGATGGAATTCTTTCTTTTTTGGAGTCTCTGGTCACGATCCTGTGATCCGTCGTTGCATCATAGAATCCAAGTACAGGATTCCTCTAGCGGTGATCCACACGTGCTCCACATATCTCTAGACATCGCCGAAGGGATCTCTTGGTGCTAGCGCGGAAGAACCTTCGCTTACGATGTCCGCCTTCTATCGCCTTGATCCGGTGGAGGATCTCGCTCTCATAACTTGAAAGTGTTCTTGGTGGAAAGGGAATTCTCTCTTGGCTTGAGATTATTTCCAAATCCGTTGTGCACAACACTGGATCTCCTCAATGAGAATAATGTAATTGGAATTATAATACTTAGAATAATAAAATGAATTAATTTCCCGAAAGAATTTAATCTTTTCATTTAATTCTTAGTAATACCTCGTGTATTAATAATGACAGTTGACCATCATTATTACTTGACATGAACCCAACATATTACATTTAATATCATTTAATTAAATAAACAATATTTTCTCACGAATCCCGAAAAACAAACTACACTACATGTATATAAATATACACGGCGTGTACTTTTATTTTTCATTTTATTTATTTCCTCCACCATATTTATTAGACCTTGAGTAATGGATATTTATTTATTAAGTAAATGTAACTGCATTACTCACTAATAAATATATATATTATTTCGCCCACAATATATTCTCTCGAATAACTAGTGTCGAAATAAATGTGATTAGGCATCCTTAAATAATTATTAAACCACAGTCGAGAATAATATTTATTTAACTTGTTAAATTAATATTTAACTGAGATACATGGACACACTTAGTGTGTGACCCTATAGGCCTCTTTCTCAGTGTCATTAGGTGGAGCATGCCTAAAGTCCAAGGTTAGCGTCTAGAAACACGCCAAGGCACCCATAGAGAAAGAAGTTAACGCCGCAATGACGTGTCACCTCCTACAAATGCTTACCGTGTAATATAATCCCTTTTTCTCGATATCTCTAATCAAGCGGGTTACATGCTAGTTCCATCAACCCATGTGCTCGATTATTCTTTCTTTTACTTCCTGTAATTGAACTCGCTAATACCTTACCATGGCCATGGATTTATTTAGGCTATATCAATTCCATCAAAGGGTCTGAGATATCTACTTCCATTATGGAATATAAGGGACAAATCCTTTCTCACATTATCTATTAATGCAGTATTACTCGTGACGCACCCAACGTATCCTACCTCGCTGCGAACAGTGTGTCGTCACAGTTTTTTTCAATACATCTAAGTGCACGAGTTGTAATACCCATTAATAATAATCTTAAAGTATAAGGATCAATACACACGTCTGTAGATAGGAACATCCAATGACAATATGAAATGTGGATTTCCTATTGGCGGGTCTCGTTCTCATAATATCCTCCTGGATATTACCAAGAGGGCACACCATGAGAAGGTGCCTCAATGTTTTATGAGTCCTCACCCCTAATGGCCTGTATTATTTGTGTCCCTCAAATAACATCATTCGTCCATAGAACATATATTCAAGAACAGTGTTATGGCACTTCTGGGTTCTCATCATATCCGGGATCCGCTATGACCCATTAATGCAACAGTTGTCCTTAGGACATTATCACATGCATTGTCACGCAGAAGAACAATCAAGATGTGATAAGACATTTACTAATGAATAAAGTACAAAGTAGTCGGTTCTAGGCCACCAACTCCAACACTTCTTGGGGCTCCATCCAAGGTAACATTATGTGACCTCGGGTGCACCTCCCTGTAAGTCATATGTTATTAACTAGTGGGGATACCTTTCTATGACAGACATGAGGGAGACCATACCCTCGATATCATAATCACACAATAATAGATAAATAAATTAAATATTTATAGAAATAATATAATATTATATATATAGAATTATAGTGTAAAGAAAACCATAAAAAATAAAATACATTAGAATTTTATTTAAAAATAAAACCATGCTATGACATGTGAGTCTTACAATGGAAAAGGGATTGATAGATGGATAACCATATATAGGTATAATCAAAATAAAAATAATAAATACAATGAGACACTGTTAAAAAAGTTCCCAGACTCAACTCTATACTATTTCCATAACCCCATCAAGCTACTCTAACCTAGCCACCTATGAAAAAGGTCCCCGACCCTAACTATCATTTCAAACATAAGGTATACACATCCACTGAGGTACACATATAGGGTATGAGTATGAAACTAAATAGGACACCACCAATGGGGACTCTAAGATATACTATAATATATAATGTGAGTGCGTATATGATAAATTAACAAAATCATCAACACTCAATATATAAATAACCAAGTCAAGTCATCATGTTCCTAGAAGGCCTCCATGATGCTCGATCCTACCGGTTTCCTCAAATGTCGGTGAATCATACCATTCGTGCTAGAAATCTATACCAATGTACTGGCATTATCTATAAACTAGTACACTGAGAAAGATATTATCATCCAAGTGATGGGAAATTAATAATATATTCAAACTCTCAGGAAAAATAATATGATTGGTACCATGAGATTGACCCTAAAGTCCTAAGAATACAAGTCTAACCCTTGGGGTTAATGATCAAACATATAAGTTGAATTTTAATCATGTGAAGAGCTTAATGTAATGGGTTATTTTAGAAAAGGGTCACACAATGGGAACCACAGTGCACCATTTGGGTCCCTAGCATCCAATACTAACCCTTAAGAATTATCATCACCATACATGTATAATACCTACATCATAGTTTGGATAAATCGTAACAGAAGCAACTATATTTCATCATACAGCCTATCTTGTAACTCATAATTAGTATCCAACATGTCTAGTGTGTAACATATCCTAACTTACTTTACTTTGGCTCAATCATACTAGACACATCCCACTACACTCACAATAAACTCTCCATAATCACTAATCCCATAATGTTGGGTTTTAGAGAGGACAACACTTGTCCAAACACAATAGAAATAATTAAAAAAATCTAATTTATTCTAGAGGATCTTTTCATTCAATTAAACTGAATAAAAAATGAATAATGTGATCATATTTCTATATTGATCCAATATATCCAAACCCCTTAACATAATACTAACATTGATCACTAAAAAGTATCCAATAGACTCTTTCATCCTAGGGTTTCCATGGGCTATATGAATCTCCTAACAGTTGGGAAGGATTATCTCTTCCTCATGATTTTCTATAACCTTGTTTTAGAGATATATGGGGAGATTGAGATTTTAATTAAGTAATTATAACCACTATCCAATGGAAATCACAAACAACCAATTACACAAGGATTTATCTTCCTTTTATTTCATCCAAAGATACTCTTTGAAACTCAAATGTTCTACCTTTATTGATGAAACGTTTCTAAAAAATCAAATAATTATAACCTTTGTAACTCATGGTTAAATACTCATAATTATTTTTTAATGATTTAACAATAATTATGGGAACTGAAACTCCTCAAATAATCATAAAATAATGATCAAATTTAATATGATAGCTTATGGAAGTAGAAATATTTAGAGCCATATATTATCTCATAATAAATAGGTTTTCATGTATAAAACCACATTGTAGTGATCTTCACTATATTTTCAATTATAAAAATAAAAATCATGATATGGTTCAAACCATTGTATCATGGCTTTATCATTACTGTATATTATAAAAAATCTCCAGCTTGCACTAAATTCTCATAAACATAGAACACATTCACCCTATATCACATAATATATAATAAATTGTGAAACTATATACAAAATTTATTTTTCATATATTCCAAAAATACTTTTGGAAAAGCTATTATTTAATTTCACCATATGATAAAACATATGTAACACCTTGTGAAAGTTTATCCAAAACTTATTGTGGATATCCTCCAAAGCACTTTTGAGGTAACTCTCACAATTTTATACAAACACTGTGTAATAAAACATAATCCTCATTTACACAACCAAAAAGTGTGACCCCATGGGCCTTTATACCATTAAAAATAATTGATATTTCATTAATCCATAAATGTGATAAAATAGTGGCCTCTTTTAAAACATTAATGATACTTAAGCAATAAAGTCATTTAGACTGATATTTATCAAACACATGTTTCTCCATGCCTATGTCCACAATTTGTATCATATACAAGTATTCATAATATTATAATCACTTTTTCCAAGACATTGAGTGACCATAGAATATGGATTATGTCAATCCTATTTAGGTATCTCATACATCCACTATTCTCCAAGTATAGACTGACCATATGGAAGAACACATCACATGCCATTCACTAAGATGGATGAGTGAATCACATGCCCCTCATCCTAGAAGATAAGAAAATCAAATCTACCTTATCTATGTATAACCATAAAATTCCTTGGTATATATCAATAGAGGGCCCATATTTCAAACTCATTATACAAAAGGACAAATACCATCTTGGTTAAATCTTAATCAATAAAATTATCAACAACTTACCTAACCACCCCTAATTAGCTCAGTCTCAAGACTAGAATAATAAAAGTATCATTTTATAAAGGTTATCATGCTAGGTATCTTTTCAAAATTAGGTATGGTGATTCAATATAAAACACTCACCCTTGGTATGATAAATACATGTTGTATTAAACTACATTTAGTACACATAGTGGATAATCCATCATATAAATTTTTTTACATCATAATTAAATTTTAAATATCTTTAAGAAACCCAATTGATGATAATCTTTAGATTTCATCAAAACCTATAATAATATATGATGAGGATTGATTAGGGATAACTCAAATTCATAAATTGAGAGGATGATTATCATTTCACTAAATGAAAATATGTAGATATCCTAAAATAATGATAAATTAGAGATAACCCTTTGTATAATATGATTCATTTTATATCCTTAAACTCATATAAAAATATTAAAAAACATATATAATCACTCATCTAGTCATATTACATATGTTTTACCACTAGATATGCATTTTTTTCAATAATTTTAAGGTTTTGTTAAGTTTAATACAACTCTATGTTATTCCTAAAACATATCTATGTGAACATTTGATAAATCCTCCCATTAACTCCTTTAATGAGTAATATTTATGAAGAAATCATATTTGAATAATGGTGAGATCAAATTAATAATACGTATATTCATGTCTTTTAATATAGTATTAAAACTTATTTACTTCAAAATAAAAAATGTTTCAATGTTAATAAATTTTATTGTATTATTGGAACTCTTTCTAAGACCAGTATAATCATTATCTTGGAACATTTTCTATCAAAATTTTCTTTGAGATCACACAGTAAAAAATTTAATTGAAACTATTTATATTGAGATCATTATTTACCAATATACCTTTAAATACTTTAGGATATCAAGTGAATTTCACTTTGATTTATATTGCTACAATATTTTATTTATTATACTTTGAACTTCTCTAAGTTCAAATATACTCTCAATAGCCTCTTATAAACTATGTTTTCATCAAAATATATATTTTGAAGAAAAAAATTCCTTTGTGTTAAGAAATAACACTTATTTACATTATGGGGATATTAAAAAAAATAATTAACAACCATAAATTATAGGGTTTTCTTTGTTTTTGAATAAATATTTATAAAAGAATATTTTATTCCTTAAAATTTGACATTGTTTGGTGGTGGGAAAGTTTTCCTCATTTTTTAATAAATAACATGGTTAAAACACTTTTATACTAGGTAAAAATCCTTTTATCCTTTCCTTTTTTTCAAACATGTTATAGAATCAAATGAATCATAAAACATATGTCGGAAAGACATCATCACATTTTATTCAAAAAAATTAATTTTTAAAAAATAACTTCTCTTATAATTTAAGTGATATAAGATGATAATAAACGTTCAATATTTGAGATTGTTTTAATCTTGAATTACTATTTTTCATTCAAATTCTTGATTTATAAACCCTTTACTTAATCACTTTAATTAAATCTATAATTTTTATTAATCCTTACCTTAATTTTGAACTTCAGTATATGTACAAAAATTGTAAAATATAAATTTTGTATCATATATCCATAATAATCAAATAATTTATTTCAATAACACTGATACCTAACTTTGATTCTACAATAAATTTCTTAAACCGCTTCAGTTATTCTAGAAAATTCCATCTTTGATAGAAACATTGCATATCCTTCCAATAGAGACTAAATTTACTTCAATAATTTTTCATCCAATTCCTTTGAAACCTCAAGTGAATCCATTTATTATTCTCATGTACATATAGATCAACTCGTTAAAAACTTTTACATTTGGCTATTCAATAAAGGGATTCTTTTAACACTTATAATTTTTTCTTCTTGCTAAAGAAAAAAACCAAAGTATCTATACCAATCCAGAAAGTTGTTTACATTCAACTTATCCTTTCCTAAGATGGATCTCAAAATCATTATTAATAATTATGATGCCAATTTATTTATAAAAAACTATTATTTTTAGTAATTATAATATTTAACGTCCATTTAATAAAAAATATTATTAAATTTGATCCCATTAATATGTTAAATTATTTTAAATCCATAATATTTATTAGTTGTTCAAAATTCATATTTCACTAATTAATTAATACACTTTATTTTTCATCTAACTACTTATCTATTTAGGTAGTTCATCATGCCAAATAAATCAAATATAACCCATGGTTAGTTGAGTAGATAACTATTTACCTAATCAATTATATAGATGAACTCAACTTTATTACTCATGTATAATATATCATAGGGTTTCCCAACTAATTATAACCCAATAAATATCCTAAATATTTAAACCTAACTCTTAGGTTCATCAATAAATTTCCTACTTTAGAAAAAATAATCTTTGGGATCCCAAATTTAGCATGAAACTCACCAGTTGGATGGTCATCATCTTAACATGTTTTGATTTGGAAGGAATATAACACTTAGTATTTTAAAGGGGGTTTAGATAAATAATTATATTATCACATATATTCTCTTTACATGTATGTTGGTTTCTAATTATTTATTTTTTAATCCATATTTTGTCCCCTAAATCAATATATTCAAACCATGTTGATGTGTAACTGTTTACACAACTCATAGCTTGTGTTACTAACCCATAAAAACCCAAATATATTTATATATATCCAAGTTAATCGCATGAATAAGTTATATGAAACCCTTTATTTAAAGTATTAGAATCATATGGATTTGATAATATCCATAAGAGTAATGTTGGAGCGATAGGTATTCAACCCACACTTTTCTAGACAAAGACTAATCTCCCAAGACACTGAGAAGTTTGTCCCAAAGTCCCTCTACCCATGGTTATTTTCACAAGTGAAACTTCAATTACTTCATGGTTCTAACACCTAATATGTGTAAACTATAATTAACTTCTTAATTCAATATCATAGCCTAATAAAATTCAATGTAAAGGTTGAAGAAAACTAAATCAATTATCATACCTAACATATAACTCTAAAAAATGCATGTAGGAGAACTCAAAGAACTATTTTAAACACTTTTAAACCAAACTATACATCAATTAATGATATAAAAAAATTATATCTATAAATATAATAGTAAATGACACTAAAAATTAACAATTCATAAATTTATACATGATATAGATATTTATAAACAATTCATAAATAAAACAATTATAAAAACTTTATAATTTAGACATGCTCTTTCTAACATTCCATAAAATAAATAAACATGAACATTTAAAAATTATTCTAATATTAAATATTTAATATTATTAATTTAAATGGAATTTAATATGAACTCCTTAATATTTCAAAATCTGTTATAGTTTATGAAAACTTTTATAACTATATAAATATATAATATATTATGTAAATGTTTCGCATAATATAAATACCATACATTTCATTTTTCATAAACCATTGATATAACCATCCAAAAAACATTTTGGTATGGTTTAAATATTTTTTCAAATAATTCCATACAATATATACATTTATATTTTTATTTATGAATAGTTCATAAATTAATATAAACACTTTTATAATTAGTCATATTTTATAATTTATCAACATTTTATAAATTATTGACCATTTAAATCAACTTTAAACCTAAATCATATAGACCTATCTTGGTGATGGTTTTGGGGAATTAAAAAAACTCTTTAAAATTCTCTAAACATCATAGTCATTTTGGTATAGATTATGTTATAGTGGTGGACCAAATGACAACTCTTTCCATGATAGTTTCTATGTCCAGCATGGTCATTTTTCTAGAAAACCATGGCATAGTTTATCCTAGTTTCAAAAGAAAAAATATGATCATTTTTATAGGGCAAATATTTTTTAGTTGAATGGTTATACAATAAACCATAAAAAAAATTAGAAGCGATTTTTCTTAACATAGTCATTTTGGGTAGAGCATTTAGAATTCTCACTCCTAATATTATTTCATGGTTTTATATTTTCTATATTGTGGTGCTCATACACCATGAATGTTTAACCATTAGACCATTGTTGGATGTGCACTAAAAGAGGGATATCATATTGTATGATAACCCCTATATACCAGTAATATACATATGATGTGTATCAAGCTTAAGGATATGTTTATAACCAACATAGCCTTGACATGATACTCAATCATACGTTGGTTCCTACATAGTATGATATGCATGTGATTCATATCTTGAGACTATGTTACACTTAGTATATCATGGTTTTATAACATCATGTGCATGGAATATGATGAATCTCCCCCATGATTTTTTTAATTATGAATTAATAAGATTTATTCATTCATGGCTTGAGAAACCATTTGAAGTGTTTATATGATAGCATACACCAACGGGCAATAATGCATGATAGTTATCATGAGATTACTATCAACACTCCAGTGATTTGAATCTACTTATTTAAATAATAAAATATATAAAAGGGATAGGATACCTCCCATTGATGGGACTTGATGCATGAAATCCTAAGTTGAAACTCTCTTTATCCTTAATCACCATTCATCTTGACTGTGAAGAAGGTGTCAACACCCATTTTTTAACGTCTCGCCACCTTGGGCCATTAATTGGTGTTGGACCAACGGTCACTACTAACTTCAAAAATACTTACCCATACACCATAATCTTTCAACTAGTAATGAGAAAATAAGGGTGGTGTAGTGAGGATATTATACCCTCAGTATTAGAGTAATAATAGTATTGGAAATAATAACCAATAATATAACCTAGAACAAAATAATGTCATAAATAAGATAGGGAAATTTCCAAAAAGACATAGTATCAATGTAATAATAGATTATGCTTTACATATTTCATGGACCACCCATGGGTAGATCATATACATAGTATAATAAAAGAGTAAAATAAAACTATAAATATAACTCATCCTCATACCAGTCTCGAGTCTGGAATAGTATCATTGTTTGTACCTTATCCAAGCATTCCAAAAAAATAATCTTCAAATGGGCCTCTACCCTAAAATTGTAACATATGATAAAATAGTGGTATTTTCATGGGTACTCATGTTCCATGGTGTCACAATTAGGGTGTGATTAAAACACAATAGTCTACCACAAAAAACATCCCAAATATAACCAATCAGATATACAAGTTCATACAGAAGAGAAACAATTAAATATTTTAAATATTTTAAAATTATAATTAAAATTAGTATACAAAAAATGATGACGGGTTTCTATAGAGACACCCAAGATCATCTTATACCACCATTTATCCTCAATTCTATGACCCTGATAAACCATACATGCTTTAGCCAGTGACATGGTGTCTCTGATCACATCATGATGACCATTTCAACCATAGTATCATAGAAATCCCCTAAGATATATTTCAATTGTATCATGGACCTATCCTAATGTAGTTTTCAATATTAATAATTGACATCTCCTAAGGGAGTTTTCAATAGTCATCATGGGCCTTAACTAAGGGAATTTTCAATAGTCATCATGGACCTCCCCTAGGGTATTTTTCAATGGTATCATGGACCTCCCTTAAAGAAGATTTAAATAGTGTCACATGCCTCCTCTATGGTAGTTTTCAATAGTATCATAGACCTCCCAAAAGATAATTTTTAATAGAACATGGACCTCCCCAAATGTGATTTTTTTCAAGTTATCAAAGACTATCCATATGGGTGTTTTCTTAAAACTCATCACAATCTCCTTGATGGGTGTTTTCCATTTCAAACCAATTTATCATTTTACAAAATGACACGTACCACTTAATTAGGACCAACTCAAAGTCACATCCCAATCTAGGGACTCCCCTTGAAATCCCCCTTCTTTTCATAAGGTATTATCAATCTTCCAATTCAAAATTAAAACATCGAGGATTATAAAATCCCATTTCACAATCATCAATTTAAATCACGATTTCCTTTTTAAACCACATTAATACGGTATTCACTTCATGATTCCAAGATAAAAAAGGTTAGGATATCAATTAGAGGCATCCCCATTCATCTTATCCATTTACTTTTGGAAAACCATATTTTATCATTTGGTTTTCCAACTCTAAGCTTAGTTTATTACTAAGTTATTCCACTAGGAATCGCCTTTTTCCAATGTTCAAAGAATTTCAAAGGCCATTAAAATATATATAAAAAATCTTAAATAATTCCATTTAAATTTTGTCAAAGAATAGAGAAGTCATCATGACCTCACAATGTATAACTTGAGAATATTAAAGAAAGAATATGGGTTAAATTTAGGGAACACTTACCTCATTCTTAGAGAATCCTACTCACCCAATATTGGTTTCTAGTTCTTCCTAAAATATAATAAATCAATAAACCAAAAAAAAGCCCTATAAAAAGGGAATATTCAAATAAAAAGGAGAGGGGTCACTATCCACTGATTTAAATAAATAAAAAATTCTAGAGAACTCATAAAATCGTTGTAAGCTCTTGATCACACCCAAAAATAGATTAAACAAACCATATATGAGGAAGATCCACCATGTCCTTCAAGAGAGGAATAAGGGTAATGAGATGCTACTAATAGGTTTTTTAGATAGAAAAATATTGAGTAAGGGACATAAGGGGTGTCCCTAGGTAAAATTATAGGGCTACCCCTAATTTAAAACTGCAATGTAGGACATTAATTAGTTGTTTGCTGGTTCTGGGCTCATCGGCCAACCGGTGAGGCCAATTTCCATACAGGGATATTGCCTTGACAACCAGCTAGGAAATGGCCCTATAATACCTCGTAGGTGGACCTATACTGGCTATCCATTATCCTTGTATGATCTATCTAGTGTCCCTATACTATCTAGATGATGGCCCTGTACCAACTAGATGGTGGTGCTACAACATCATGTTGTAGCCCCAACTCCGTGTCCTGAAACCCCAATGCATCTCTGACACATTCCATAGATAAAAAATACCCCCATAAAAGGAAGTTACATGAGATTATTCAAAAATTAAAACATCCTCATTCATTTAGAGGGTAAAGGTATTATAACCTTCACATCACGTGATAGATCATCCTCGAGCTGCATTCTCAAGCATCATCCATCCCCCTTATGCAAGTATCGAGACCCATTGGGGTTACCATATCTCGAAGAATGAACCAAAATAATACATATCACTATTCATAAATATGCCAAAACCTTCCCCAGCCAGGTTTATTTATTAAAAGGAAAAATCCATCGACCCATGATTTGTGGAACCAATCACTCAAATGATTCCAAAATGACATCCAACTCCCAATGGCATCCTTGAATTCTGAATTTTCCAACATCATGCATCATAGGTTGATTCCACTAGTCTAAACCATCTCATTATCATCTAGAACCAAATCTAAAAATATATCCTCACCCCCAAAATAAAATTTCAATTAGTATTTCACTATAGATTATCAAATTCTTGTTGACTCCATTATCGCACAACCACTTCCTGATAGACACATTTGGAAATGGAACTTGACTGTCACCCATATCTAGAAGTTATTAAACACTAACTATGGATGAGTAAATCATTCAAGATGCCAAAAATATCCTAGAATAGGGTCTGAACTCATCAGATTTCTTATGAAAACCATTGTCCAATCTAGAACCAAATTTTCCACATCCAAAACTACTGGCACAATGTGGCTAGTAATCAACTGCATTAAATATTACTCAAGACAATAGTCATACCTCCTCTGGACAACCTATCCCAAAATTATTATCTTCTTCCACTAATATGTCCTTAACACACTAGATAATGATGCCTCAAGCCTGAATGCAATGTAGTGATCATCCAAACACCCACACTGATGTTCATACCTAACACCTAATGCGATTTCCACAACTAAAATGCTAATCGATCCAAAACTATCATTATGTGCCATGCGAGTACGAACACACTAATGTTCCAACTCAAAATTGGATCACCAAAATCATTTTGAGGAATTTTATAGGTTCATATTCACCCATTTATCTACATCCTAGGCTAATAACCACCAATGATTGGTCTTACTACCCCCATGACCCTTCCACATGAGGTTCATATCACTATGGCCTACATAGAACTCCCCACCATTGGAGTGTTCTCATCGCCACACCTCTAAAAGGAAAAACTTGGTATTCATGGATCATGTATTGTTTTTTACCAAACACAATAGTCATACATGGTTTTATATCTCATAATCATACACCAAAAAGAAACAACAACCACTCATCCCTAGTTCACAGAAACATCATCATAGGGAAAGAACTAAAATTAATCACAATAAGGTATGAACCCTCCACTAACTAATGGTGTATATCCTACCATGTATATTTACTTATATAGATCCTAAATAATGAAATTAATGAGTTTTACCACCAATCCACAACACCTCCTTTATGATCCATGCTTCTTAGTTAAAACACAGACACCCATAGTAGGGCAGTATTGTTCGACCATGTCATCACACATCAGTCTACTCATTGATATCACCCATTAAGACAAGGGCTTTTCAAAAACCCCATAAGTGATCTAGTTATCCCATTGATGATAATTTCACTAATTTTCTTGGTCACCTCACTCAAATATGAACCAACCAACTGAAACATATTATGGACCTAGGACTCACTAATGAGAAGTTTTGAATTTTGGCTCATTATATCACTACAGCCACAACATCACCTGATTGAATGTCTTATAAGATAATAGGCCCCATGTGTAGGTGTAACATTTCACCAAATTATCATTGAAACTCTAGAGTTCTCATTCCCCCTTGCAACCAATCACAAATCCATACTCGTTGTCCAACAAGTCTTGTTTCATTGAGACTGGGCTCATGCGCTTAAAACACCGACGATGCTCTTACTGAATGAAAATACCAACAAGATAAAAAAATACCCCTGATATATCCTTTTCAACATTAGGAATATTACCATGAAAAATATTAATCACACAATTTACCTCTAACTAACATCATTCCAAAATCAAATCGCTTACTCACACTCTCACCACACACTGAAGCACACCCAAGATCAATAGGTTCAGGAACATGATCAAACCTACCCTTAAAAACTTCACATTGACACCTAAAACACTATTAATCAAGGTTATGTACATCCTCAAGGATAATAAAAATAAAAAACCTTTGGTAAAACCCCTCCAAGGGTATCCTCATTCATAGGGCACCACACATATGATCCAAAACAAATCCTTCAAGCCTACCTCACCTATACAAACATCCTCAAGTCATTTATCTGTGACTATTCCACACAACACAAGGCACTTCCTGATATCAAACCTTAAATGTAAGTAATTACCCGCACTTTCCACCTCTAAATTACTCATAGAACATATTTAACCCCCAATCATGGGTCACCCTAACACGTCATAAGGCACTGAATCACCAAAATGAAGTCACGTCTAAAGGTCACTAGGTTCTACCACCTAGATTGTACATCCAATATCACATGGGCCATAACCCATGGGAAACAAATTTATCCCTATTTTAAACTCACATGGTATCCATTATTCCTGACCACCCATCTCAAAGTTTTCACATCTATAATGACACCACTTTCTACAACATCATCTTATAAGGGAACTATTAATCATAATATACCATAGTCCCTAGGGTCATAGATTAATCAGAGGTCATAAGATACATACCATTATGGTACCAAACACACCTCACATCAAGAGGTGTTTATAACCTATACTCTCCCCCTATCCCATTCTAACATTACCATGATCATATCATACCACATGACATAATACCCACAATAAAACACACTCTAATAAGGGATTTTTCTAATATCATACTTGGAAGGAAACGATAACAGGACTAAGCTCCACTATTTTCCCACCTCATATCATAGGAACCTCAAAACTAATGTTCAATCAATTTCCCCACAACCCATACACAGGGTAAATCCAATAACACAGGGGATCCAAGTCATCAAATTCATTTAAGGTCCATCATTACTCATTTCACTTTAACAAAAAGTTATAAAATTTCACATTTTAAACCTTTTTTTAGGATTTACATTTTTAATCCTTCCTAGATTTTGATAAAATTTTAGGTTTTAAAGTCATTGTTAAATAGGGTGTCATTAAAAACCTATAAAGAGAAACAACTTATTGGTTTCACAATATCACTCTATTTAACCAATACCATCATCTTATAATTAATTGATATTTTCTTATTTAATATGAAGTCACTTAGGGAGTTGGTCGATTAAGCTTACACCATATACTTATATGGGAAAACACCATATAAATTGTCCTTGACACTTTAAATAACCAACCCCCTTAATTATTTTAATTCATATACAAATATAAATTATGGGAATATACAAATCATAGTTTGTATTTAAATCACTATCATATATAAATCATAGGAAGCTATGAATCATAGGAAATATACAGATGACATACAAATCATATGTTCCTAACATGATTTATGTCATATAAATCCTTATGTGCATGAAATAATGTATAAAAATATGCACTCTTTCCATATCAGGATAAGAGTAAGAACCCCATAAATCATAACATCATAAATCAAGTGTATCACTCAAGGGGAAACATCACAACTATAACAGTGAAATCCATGAACAATAAGTCTCATCCCTAGAAACATGAGTTCCCTCTATATTTGGGTTGATAAATATGAGAAACAAGCCCATTTCCAATCCCTTACACATCTTATCCTCTTATCTACAATCCCCAAATAGTAATACAAAATAAAATAGCTATGATACCACTTTGTAACATACCACCACCTCGGGACGCTAATCAATGCCTAAATTGGTGGTCACTGCTGGCCTCAGGCATGCCTCCCCATAACCAGAGGTTGCCGACTAGGAGGGAGGGTTTAATGGTGGTGAGGTTCGGAGACTATGCCCTCGGAATCAGACTAATAATAGCAGTATAAATAATAAAAAATCTTATAACCCAAAAAAAGAACATCATAGATAAGATAAGGAAAATTTAAAAAAATAACCACAGTATCAAATACTATTATAATGGAGTATTCCATACATGTCACATGGATCCCCTATGGGATGATCATATACATAGGATAAAAATGAAAAAAATAAAAATAAAACAACAACCCATCCATATATAGATCCTGAGTCTAGCCTGGGGTTGTTATCCATACCCCATCCTAGTATTCCAAACATATCATCTTGCAAAAAACCTTTTCCCTAAACCTATAACCTAGTATCAAATAGTTATATCTACTTGGGAAATTAAGTTCCATGGAAGCCCAAGAAGTGTATGAGTACATCTCATTAGGCCACCACCAACAACATCCCAATTATAACGAGTCATATATAAAATTCCATACATAAGTACTAAAATTAAACAATTTAAATAGTTTAATAATTTAATTAAAATTAGTAAAAACCACTAATGCCCAAGTTCCATAGTGACACCCCATATCAGTATATACCACCATCAATCTTTAGATTTATGACCCTGATTGATCATACCTAATTAATCCAATGATGAGGTGTCTTTAATCACGTCCTGATGATCGATCCAACCATATTATCACAGACCTCACCTGATGTAGTTTTCAATAGTATCATTGACCTCCCCTAAGGGAGTTTTCAATATTAATCATGGAACTCCCATAATGAGTTTTAAATAGTCATCATGGGCCTCTCCTAAGAGAGTTTTCAATGGTATCATAGACCTCCCATAAGGGAGTTTTAAATAGAATCATGGACCTCCCTTGAGATAATTTTCAATAGTATCACAGACCTCCCCTAATGGGGCTTTCAATAGTATAATAGACCTCCATAAAGGGGAGTTTTATTAAGTTATCATGGACCACCCATACAGGTGTTTTCTTATGAATAATCATAACCACCTTGATGTAAATTTTCCATTTAAAAGAAATTTATAATTTTACAAAATGACACTTACCAATTAATTAGGCACAACTCAAGGTCACACACTAATCTAGGGCCTCCCCTTGAAACCCCCATTCATTTCATAAGGAATTATTAATCTTGAAATTCCAAATTAAAACATTGACAATTATGAAATCCCATTTCACAATCATCGATTAAAATCATAATTAACTTTATTAAACCACTTTATAATAGTATTCACTTCATGATTTCAATCCAAATAAGGTCAATGTGTCAAATATAGGCATCCTCATTCATCTTATCCATTTAATTTTAATAAAAACAAATATTACCATTTTGTTGGCTAATTCCAAGGAAAATTCATTATCAAGGTGTTACACTATGAATAACCATCTTCCAAGTTTCAAGGCATGCCAACTGGTGTTAAACTATATCAAATGAAATTTTAAAAAATTACATTTAAATTTAGACAATGCATGGAAAATATGGTATTAATTCACAATGTATCACTTGAGAAAATTAAGGTAAGACTACGGGTTAAATTTAGGGGCCGCCAATTTCATTCTCAGAGAATCCTACTCACACAATATTGGCTTTTGGTTCATCCTAAAATGGTTGAAATCATGAAACTGGATAAAATCCTTGAAAATTGTATATTAAAATAAAATTTAGAGGGGTAACTAGATATTTAAATAAAAAAATAAGTGATACAAGAGAACTCATATACATGATTTAATCTCTTGATCACACTCGAAGGTAGATAAAATGGGCCATGGATGACGAAAATCCACCATGGACTTCATGGGAGGGAGAAGGGGAATGTGATGTGGATACTGGTCATTTGAGGGAGAAAAATACCAAGTAGGAGACATAATGGGTGACCTAAAGTAAAATAACAAGGCTGCCCTTAATTAAAAATTGTATAGGAGGCCACTGAATAACCCATGGTTGGTGATCCCAATGTTAATACAGAGTTATTTCCTTGACTATTGGATAATAAGTGGCCATGTACTAGCTAGATATTGGTGTTGCAATACATGTTTCAGCCTCAACTCCATGTATCAAACCCACAAAGAATCTTTAATACTTTGTGTAGATAAAAAACACCCCCATCAGAGGGAGTTACACAAGGTTATTCAAAAATTCAAACACCCTCTTACCTCCATGGGGTTAGGGATTTACACCTTAGATGATTTGGAGTCCTCTTTTTCTGAACAAGGATCTAAGTTTGGTGTCATCATCTTTGAGGTAGGATTCATTTGGATATTACTATAGTAATCCCAATCAATAATACTTCATCATATTTAACATAGATGTAAATCCCTATGATGAGGGTATGCTCATTTTTTTATGCATTTTGATATAGTTGATGAATGATTGAGCATTTCATAAGTTTTTTTCACTACCAAATTTTATTAGATGAACACCCAAATCCCATTATTTTTCTTAGCCATAATGTATGATTTCTAGATATCATAAGTTATGATATACTTGAAACCCATAGATTTTTACTATGTCATAAGCTAAGATATTCAATATCATAATCTATGATTGAATCTCATACTTCACAAAAAAAGTGTCATATTGTATTGGATATATAGAAAATATTGTTAAATATGAGTGGATCCATGTGATAGTGTTTATCTTAAGTTGTGATATCAATCATGTATTATGACCGCTAATCCCATTATCAATCATAAAATATGATATAGGATAAAATGAAAAGGTTTAATATTTTTATTTAAATTCTTATAGTTTTTGAAATTCTTTTAAATGATAATTATTAGGAATTATAAATAAACTATTTGTGTTCATAAATTAAATATGACATTTTCGTATTTATATCTCATGTTTTTTAAAATAACTAAAGAGTTTTTCATTTCCTTTAGAATATTTATTTTTATAAATTGTTTATAGAATATGAATATCATGTATTATTTAATTTATTTGAAAATTTTATTCTTATAAATTGGTTATCCATACATTATAAAATATGTATGAAAAAATAAGATTTATTTTCCATCTACATTGACCTTAGTAAGTAATTGAAGTTATAGGATTGAATTCAGCAGTTCAAATATAGTTTATGCATATGCATTTTTAGAGTTATTATGAATAGGTTTCTCCCTTGAGTAAAGTATCCCTGGGTAAATGGGATTCGGGTTGGACTTCCCACTAGTTTGGAGGTTTATGAATTATTCTAAAAAGGTGGGTGTTTTCTATCGATGGATCTAGGCTTACTCATGTAGAGATTTCTCATATCATATAATTCTAAATGTTTACATGAAGAATTAATTATGAATAGGATGCATTTGGATATGTATGAATATTTTTTGATTCTATTTTTAGGTGAGTAATAAAAAATAAGGGTTTTGTAAATATTTTCACATTAATATAGTTTTAAAATATTAATTTGTTGTATAGAATAGGGATTTTAAAACTAAATCATTAGAAGCATGAATACACAAGGAATAAAATATCAGATAATAAAGATTGCATATGATTAAATAGTTATCAATTTAATATTCATATAATGTATACTAAATTTGTAAGAATTTAAAATAAAACCCTTCAAATACTAATTGAGAGATTCCTTCTAAATTGGCACTTTTTAAGACCTTGATCATCCAATTGGGTAGTTTCATTCCATATATGGGTACCTCTAGATAATCCTATGTAATGAAAACAAATAACATGGTTCATAATGGTTAAGTTATATGTTCTTTTTGTTTTATTTGGGTTAAAATTAAAATATAAACCCTAATAGTTAGGATACTAGATTAATAGAGTTGATTTTTTATCCATATGATATATTTGGATAAAGATTTATCCGCTCAACTATCTAATAGTCATATATGATCTGGTTGGGATGATTCCCTATAAAAATATCTAAGTGGTGAGATGAACACCGTAGTGGACTCATTACTTTGTTAAATATGGATCTTGTCTCATTAAATGGATATGATGTATGGGTTCATCATTTTTAGTGGGAGTAATTTCATTAAAATTTATATATGAAAAGATATAAAACATGATACTCATTCATAGATATATCTTTATTATAGATTATGGTATACATCATGTTAATCATTTTGAGATCTATTATAGGTATGAACTATAAAACAATTCTATTTTTGTATCTAGGGTTGAGAAGTGTTCTCAAATAGAATCATTCTGAGCATTAGAATGTGAATATTATAGATATCAAATTTTTTAACTCTAATTAATGGGTATTGAATAATGGGCATGTATCAAACATCTATACTAATAAACATAGACTCAAAATGGGAGGGAATTGAAGAAGGGTAAAGTAAATATCTTTGTTAGAAATAGATAAAGATTTACTATATTGGAAGTCAACACTTATAATCTAAGTTTACCTATTGGATTGGTTTTGGAATTGGAGAACTATTATTATGTTTATTCCATAAACAAAAATCTAATTTTTGTATCTTATTTGTATTAGATTTGGTTTTCATACATTATTAAGAATAATATTTGTTCTATATATAAGAATGAAATATTTTAGGGCATTGGGAATATGATAAACAGTTTATACATTCTAGATATGGATAATCATATTTATAACATTCAGAATAAGAAGGTTAGGGTTGATACTAATCACGCCTACCTTTATCACTATTTCCTTTATATATATAAATGAGAAACACATCCAAATACTCCATAGATATGTATTTTTGGTGTAATATCCTAATATTTAAAAGAATAATATGTTTGATATCATATACAGCATGCAACACCTAGCTTAAACGAACAATAATATATTATTATCTAAATGTTATAGTTATAACCTAGTTACTGAATTAGCGGGTATGAATAGGATTTACCACATTATAAAATATATATAAATTTCCTACTCAATAAAAATATATTTATTAATCCTAAGGAAATAAGTACTCAATTTTTAGTAAATTCATTTCATTATTCAAAAATATATTTTCTTCAAAAATGGTTTTTATTGCCTTTTGTGAGAGAATATTACAATTAATTTATCGAAATTTAAGAAATTTTATTTTATATAAATGATAAAAAAAATTAAATCATAATATCAAAATTACTATATGGTGAAATTATTGGATTATTCTGAAAATATTTATTTTTCAATGAATAGTGAATAAAAATTATTGTAAAACATTCATTTAATTTAAATAAATAAAGTAATTTAAACTATCATTTAAAATTAAAGTAAAATAATTATTATTTAATTATAAATAATATAATTAATTACATAAGAATCATTATTATACATAATTTTGGTATAAGTTCATTTTTTGGTTTAAAACACATTTTTCTATAAACTATTTTTCATTGCGTTTTTTGTCTTTATCTTAAATTAATTTATATCACTTATAGGAATTTAATTTTATAAAAAATAATTCATTTTTATATTCATAAATTCAAATTTATCCTAGTATTATTTATTGAAATTTTTATGAAGAAGTTAATTTTTTATAAATAGTAAAAAATACAATTTTTATAAAATGCGATATATTTTATGATATCGCCAGGACATAAATATGATAAAAATTTTATTAACATTTTTTAAAAGAATAAATTATGATAATTTACTAAAAATATAATATAAAAATAATTTATAACATATAAATTATAATCTATTTCATGATAAATATGAAAATCATTTTTAATATCGACGTAATGCTTGTGTAGCGCTGAAAAAGTTGTATTTGGCATCCTAATGATAATAATGAGGGATTAAAAGTAAATTAACTGCTTTTTTAGTAAATATTATGTATAAATTATTATTTTTATTGATATTTTCAAACTTGTTGAGTTATATAACAATAATATGATCCAAATTCTTGTGCAATGCTTATGCAATGCTAGAAAAGTCAAAATAACATGTTAAAAAAGTTATCATGTAATATATATGATTAAATATACATATTTAATAAATATGAAAGTTTATTTTTATATTAATTTATTTATTTTTATGATGATAATTTATTTATAAATTTTAATGATGAAATAATTACTTAAATTCATACGCAATGCCGACATATCATTTGTGAAAGAAGTAAAAAATCAAGTAAATGGTTTTAAAAACTTTTAAAGTAATATTTTTTTGGGTGAGTTAAAATTTTCAATAAATTTTAAAGATAAATTCAAAATATTATGGATATTTTAATTTATTATATTCAAATTATATTTATTTCATGTTTTTTTTGAAGTCAAATTAAATGAATATTTCCAAAAATGACATTAATGATATTTTAAAATAAATATATTTTTATTAAATGATTTAAAATTAATAAAAAACCTATATTCATCCATTTAGATTTGATATGTTTTAAAATATCAACCATGGTTCATTTTTGGGTAATTTTCCTTTTTTAGTAACTTCATTACACCTAATGATTAAAAAACTTTATTATTGTGGTAATTTTCAAAAGGGTTAAAGGGGGATTAAAACAAATATATAAGGGGAAAACACCACCTAAACTTGTAAAAAAATTTATTTTATTAAATTTTTTATAATCATACACATATATTTTAATTATATTAATTTGAAACAATTTTTTATGAAAATTGATTTATATAATTTAATACTTTAATAAATTCCAAGAATACCCCTCCCCTCACTTATAAAAGGGAACCCCTCTCCTATCTTATACACACTTCAAGAACCATTTAGTTCAACCAATAACTACCAAAATAACTTTATAATATCCCTCCCATGTTTTATAGGTATTTTTTGGGTAGAATACCAACCTTATAGGGCTTGAGGTTTAATGTAAAGGATGTTGTCTAAAGATGAGGTATAGTTTTTAACTGAATGTTTTAGTGTTATTTCATCTTCAGATTCCTTAAAATATTCTTAAAACAAGATGAAATAATAACACCAGTATATTATATATACTTATATGTTTTTATTTTAATGTTATAACCAATATCCATCACCTCTCCAATCAAATGGGAAACAAAACTATCATTCGTGTGTATGGGGGACTACCGCTTCCCGAACTGATGTAATTCATTTACCATCCCCGTCTCTCACAACTGATTATAATGATGGATGATATATATATATATATATATATATTATTCATGAAATAATTATCATTATGTAAATAAAATATATCATCTATTTTCTTACCTTTCCATCCATTAAAAAATGATAATGTCATTTACGTGTACATGTGGATTACCACCTCCACCAAGAGATGTGATTTTTTTTATCATTGTATCACATAGATGATTTATATAAAGTATTTAAATACATAATATGAAAATTTTTATATAATAATAATTCTGGAAATATAAAATAATACTTACCCTTTTCCATCATGATCATTGAAAAATATAAACGTTACTCATGCACGTGCATGGCCTACCGTCTCTATATTGTAACGTAGTTTATTTTTCATAACCATTTTTCAGGGTTATTTTTCAAATGTAAAATTTATGTATAAAAATATTAATTATTTCATGATTATTATTCTGTATATGATGTAATAATGACCTCATTTACCATATTCAAACTATCAAATTCATTTTGAACATATGAATTGAATATCATCAAAACATCCAACGTGAACTTAATTGATTAATTAATTGTATATAAATTGGTAATAAATAAAACAAAAATAATAAAAAACATAAAAAGGGTTCTTAATAAATTAAATAATTAACATAATTTTGTTATTAAAGAATATAAGGAATGTGTGTGATGATTCAGACTTGAGTTAAGGGACGATTTACTTTAAATACCTCATTTTAAATATTTTAATGATTTATTTTCAAAATATTTTTCTTCCATGTCCATATATTTAAAATTATTTAATAGATTTACTTAAATAGAAATAAATTTATTATAAATAAAATTTTATTTATCTTTTTAATTTCTTTCAATTGTTTTCAAAAGAAATCTTTTTAAGTATTTTATAAATAACGTTTTGAATTTCTTTATAAAAAGAAAAATGAATGTTCTATTTTAATGTATGTGACATCAATGGATTTTCCCACCACCAAAACCATTATTTTATATTTGTATTTCTTTATAATATTATATGTTTTATTCAAAGAAAAAATCCATTCCATTTGTTATGGGTATTTTAATTTTGAAAATGGGTTTTTAATAAATGAAAAGATTATTTCGATATCAAAAATTGTTTTACATGTGGGTTAAAACAAATCAAGGGATTTATGATGAAAAGGTGTAATATTAAAAATAAATTATTCATGATTTGGTCCTTGGACATTGTTTATTATTAGAAAATACTGGTATAGCTCTCCAATTCATTGGGTAATGAGTATGATCTTCAGAGAATTATGTTGGAAGTTGACCGTAAGGTTATTCCAATTATAAGGGTTCTTATAAGGGTTTTGTGAAGATGATGTCACAAAGAACCTAAATGACTTTTCTATGATTTCTGATGAGTTTTCATAGAAATAATTTGATTTTAAAATTAAATCTAATGAACTTTTTAAAGGAAGGATTATTCCCTTTTAGGGTAAAAATGTATGTTTTTAAGAAAACATTTTTCATGGGTTCTCATGTTTTCTAAGAAACTATCATGATTATGATTTTTAACTTATGTTTTCTTATAGTGTTTTATGAAAAACATGTTGTTATTTAGAGTGGGTAACTCAATAGTGGGATGAATTGAGTTCCTAATAAAAAAATTCCATTTGAAATAATTTAAAATGAAATCCCCCAAATTAATAAAAACACCTGGTTAATCTAAATAGTATAAATATATAAATGTGATCTTTCAAAAAGTTTCTCAAAAGTGTAATTAAGTATTAACTAGAATATCTAATAAATGCACTAAATTTTTTAAACTAATTTACTTAATCAAACACTTTATATAATCACATATTAAGGCAAACTATCAAATTAAAGTTTTTTTATAGATTTTTAAAACAGATATAGTTTTAAATTTGAAATAAAGAAAACAAAACTAATAAATCTCATAGTATAATATAAACAAGGGGTCTTATTTCAAGATAATACTTAATCCCATCTACTTTGAAATCACCTACTGCTAAATAGATTATTATAACAATAAAATTATCTACTTCCTAGATTGGGTTTTATAATCAATAGAACACAATGATGTCTAGGAATAGAGCCTTTTACATAGTTATACATGGGATATAATTTATAAACAGGTCACTCATGACCTCTTACACATTTTTCATGGGTATAAAAATAAAGAAATTTGGAACAGTATGTTAAGAACACTCTAATTTGGTACAGGAGATAGTGTGTATAGATAAATAGAGTAATACACCACACTACTCAAAACTAAATCATAAATAGAGAGAGAAAATGAGTATAGATAATAAAAGATGATGTTACTAAATCTAAATAGATTAATGTATTCAAAGTTTCTTGAATTTTTCTTGTAAAGGATATCAAACAGGCTCTTCAAAAAGTGCATGAAAATAGAGTATCATAGAGTCTAGAAAAATCATTATGTTTTTAGTATGTAGATGTCCGGGGTCCTTCTATACAATGGTGTATTGGTATTTTTATTTGATTCAGTGTACGAAGGTTTGTGTTCAATTATATATTCCACAGACAATTGGTTTTATCACAATACACACATGCACAAGGGAATTATGGATAATATATAACTCTCTAGGTAAAATTATCTATTAGAGAATAATGATAAAATATCCCTGATTTTCATACTGAGCACAAAATTAGGAAATTCTGAATTTATATTCAATGAATCCATGGAGTTGTTTAGGAATAATGATTCTTTAATCTATATGGGACTATCAGCATTTAATTTCTTAAACTAACAATTAGAGGAATTAAATTTTAATGTTATAATCCATATAGAAATAGTAGCATATAGATGATAGATCATTACTAATAGTATTTAACCCTAGTGGTAGCATAGACTAATGGTAGATCAACTCTGGTAGTAGATATAGTCTGAATGATCTTTAGATCTGATCAGTGGTATATCTGTCAATGTTAGAACAACTAAACTACTAGTAGATCTAATCAGTGGTAGATGTGTCAATGTTAGATCATGTAAACTAGTGGTAGATCTAATCAAAGGTAAATTTTCTAAACTAGTGGTATATGTCCTAAATGGTAGATCTATTTTACTAATGGTATATGTCCTCAATAGTGATGCTCTAATAGTAGATGTATTTAAACTAGTGGTAGATGTTTGCAATGGTAGATCCATTAGTAGTAGAGTCTTATGGTAGTTATAGTTCACCAGTAGATCTATTGAACTAATAATAGATCTTTAAATCCAATGGTATATTGTTTGAACTAACTGTAGATCTATATTTATTGATTTGTATCCATAAAATGATATACTATCATAAAATATTAAAGTTTTTAGAAACATAATAATCATGATTTGTGAGCATTAAAATAATGATTTTCCAATAATAAACCCCTTTTTATGATAAAAAATAATGGCATTTTATAACCATGTATATAAAAATAAATAAGATAAAGATATAGAGGAAAATAAAGAATGTTCTTATTAACATCTTAATCGGTAATGTGAAACACTTTAATAATTATATTCTGTTAATTATTAAAATTCCAGTTAAGAATACTTCCCCTTTTGTGATTATCAAAAATATAAGAAAATAAAATAAGGATAATAAAATATATTAAGATGAATAAAATTTAGTTTTCATTATATTCAATGTTCAATAATTACAACTCAAAAATTAATACAAGGGAAAAATACAACCCCTATAAAAGAATAATATAAATCAAAACAACTCTCAGCTCGATGGAATATAGGGACCACTGGATATTTCCTATTATTAGTGATATGAGGAAAAGAGGGTGAAGCTGGGAGTGTATAGGTATAAGTAAGAAGATATCTGATCACTACTGGCCTAAGATATCAAATATCCTCAACTGGTAATAGGGAAAAAGGATGAAACTGAGGTGGCAGTGGTGTTGTAGATGGTGTAGAGGTAAGGGAAGACATAGAAATAGATTTAGGTGTTATCATTGTAATCCCATAAGCATACAAAAAATCATTCATCAAGTTCACAAATTCCATAATTATGTTTCCACCTCTTTTTATTACTTTGAATAAATATTTATTCTCCTCCATAAAAATATTGAGCAATAGGGACAAAAATTGAGTTGATTCACTTGTTCCTTGAATTCCCATGGGCCTTTATTTGTTTAAGTTACTCCTAATGTGATGTGGTGAGATAACCCAAGATATAATTCCATTCCTCTTTTATAATATCTCATATCATCTCTGCATCAACTAAAGATATATGAGGTGTAGTAGTATAAGTAGAAGTACTATCTATAGGTAAGTTTTCCAACCTCCCCATAAGGTATTTCTATACTACAAAAAAGATATCTATCGTATCCTCCATAATGGACTTCATGGATTCCATATCATTCATTAATATCCTATTCACAATCTTCACTTATTGATTTTTCAACATCAACTTAGGATAAATTTGGAAGATAACTAACATAATGTTATGTCTTGTATCTGCTTCACTAATTTGTGTTACTCTAGGAGACGTGGATCTAATAATCCAACTTATATCCAAAATAATCCTCACCCAAAAAGTATAAAAATCATCCTTAGTGGCATAATAATAGGGTAGAGGAGTAGAAGGTAGAGGATAAGGAATACTCTTATAACTAGGTATGGCAAACTCTTCATTTATAGATTCACCTACAGGGGAATCTTAAGGAAAGGCTTCCAAATGAGCAGCCTCGTCAATTTTTTCTACCACGGATCCCTTAAAATATTTTCCATCAATATGTATGAAAATTATACTATGATCAGGTGTAATTCCAGATTCATCATCACTACTACTATCAGAATCTGGGTAGGTGATGCCTAATAGTTTGGAACCAGGATAAGGATCCATATTGGATGGTGCATTAACCTCAGTAGTGGATAAAACAACTGTTTTATACCTAGGAACTTAATTTTGACTAGAAGAGCTTGGGGATTCATCCCCCTCAACAAGTGCTCTAGACTCATCCCTAGGAGAAGATTCGTGGCTAGTAGGCTGAGTAGAACCAGGTCTAACTTCATATATAGACCTACCTAAAATAGAAACAATTGGAGAAGGATATGACTATTATCCCTTGACAATAACATTATCATCATATCCTTCAAAGGCTTAAGCTCCATTACTATTCCAATTCTCATATCCATTAGAACCATAAAAAACTTCAACTACTTCCATTTATCTTTCAGAAGAACTCTCAAATTGTTCTTCTCCTCGGACATTAGTCTATTCTTGTTCTCCTTTACTTAATAGACTTTCTCTTTTATGAAGATAAATATAGGGACTATAATCTCCATAGGAAATATAGGGGCTCTTAACCACATCAAGTCACCCCCTTCCTCGACAGAAATTGTTACTTATTCTCTTATTTCAGCTTCTTCTTATTCCACTTCCTCATCAAAGTAAATCACAACTTCATCTACATCTAATCTAGGATCAATTATATCCTTATGTCTTGTAGGGTTATGCACAAGACCGAAATCCTCATATATTTTATCATTTTCCAACACCCATTTCTTTAACCATGGATTCCAATTTACCTTTATCCTCTTTTAGGTAAACTAGATCAAACAAAAACCACCATACATTAATACTACTTCTTCTTCTTTGGGTACTAAACCATTGGCTTCCAGAATGGATGATATGAAATTAGGATAGATCAAAGAATTTGATCTAAAGGTAGATTTATCATCTCTTTTATATGTACCATTAAATATCTACACATATTTACTTTATCCCCTATTTTTATGAGGAATAAAAGAAATAAATATTGGTACCTCATCATGCTAAAGTCTCCCTTTATGGAACAAAGCATGTGCTAGATGAATTTAAATAGAAATATAAACTCCCCATCAATTTATATAGTATAAGGTATTCTTACAACATTATTTAAATCCAACTACATAAGAGAATTATCTTATACAAATAGTTCTCTATTATTGGTATTAGATCCTTGAATGTCATCGAATATACCTCTATGAGGTATATTGATGAATCTGACCCACTATACTCTATACACTGGTAAGATTGGTGAAACATCCTAAAAAATAATGGTTGACCATTCCTTGAAAAATATTCCATCAATCCTTGGTCCTGGATCACCTTGAGCAGTAACGACTTTCTTGAAACCATCCAATCAAAAAATATTTCTTTTTCCGTAATGACAACTCAAGTCGCAAGCTGGGGGTTCTTTGGTTCGAAAACTACAACATGGCTAGATTCTTATAAATACATCTTCAAGTGATGAAATGTAACATCCCAGGTAAATAAAGAATAAAGAATTTTCATATTTATTAATATTTACGAATTAAATATTAATTTTATTTTAAAGGGGTTGCTATGTTCGATAGCGTACCCGATACGCAACGATGAGTTTCTTTGAAACTTACGTAGCACACTAGTAATAAAATAATATTATTTTAAATTTTAGTTAACAAGTAGCCGTTGTACTGGCGGGAATGGATAGAAATAACTAAAATATGATTAGATATGTTTTTAAATGTTTATACACTTACCCAATAAAAGATAAAGGCTTAAAATACGGAAAGAGTTCAATTTTAGGGCATATATACTCTAATTTTCACTAAAGGTTCACTTATCACCTTTTAATGGTGAACCGTCATTAAATATAGTTTTGATCACTCTTATAATTTATTTTGGACCAAATATAACTCTTCTTTAGAATCGGGACATCAAAATTTACTTTGTGTAAATTTTTGGTACCTTTCTGATAAAGTTCATTTTTTTATGAATAGTGTAAAATGTTGTATTTTAATTCAAAACCTCTTTTTAATCTAAATTATTTATATGATTAGATTATTATTTTAATTGGTTTTAAAGTGAAATTAGAAAATATTTTTACCAGTTAATCCAATGGTGGTCATTGGAATCAATTTCACTTTGAAATTGGACTTAAACTGGTGTCAATCTTTTGATACTTATTGTTTCACAAAAACACGCTATTTTTCATGACAGCGGGAATTAATTATTAAATTAATTAATTTGACTTATATGTTTTGAATTTTGTAAAATTGACTTCATTTTTGAATTCGGAATATCAAATATAGCTTAGGGTGAATTTTTCGTAATTTTCTGAAAAACTTCAATTTTTGATGAATAGTGAAACCACTAAGTGGTAATCAAGCAAACTGATTTTTCAGTTAAATGAAAGTTTACCACTAATGTGTATTGAATTTTGAAAATCCGACGTACATGGTTGTCATTAATAAGTAAAATGTGGTTCAATGAGATTATAATAATTTTTTGGTGAATAGTAACTTATTAAGTTCTTAATCGCGATTAGAGGTAATTAGTGTAGTTTAAGGTATAAATAATTCTTTAATAATATGAAATGACCTAGACACATGTCACAACCTTATTGGTTGTGTCATGGCCGACCAAGACAAGCCATGTTCCAACTTGGGGACCCCATGGAGCCACTTTATTTGGAAAATGACATTAATATATTTTTATTTAATGTTAAAGTAAAAATGACACAAACATAATATGTTTTACGAAAACAATTTTTACATGGGGTTATAAAGATCAGATTTTTGATTATAAATAGTAATTGGAAAGCTAAAAAGATTTCCTACATCATAGTATTTTTTTATAATTTTTAGACATTAAATAAATTAAAATATATATGACATAATAATGATGCAGCGATGACATCATTATTTGACGATTTAAATAAAATGGAAAGATAATGAAAATTATAACACCTACACATGGCCAAAACCAATTGGATGAGTGGATTTAGAACCCTTATCACCTTATCCACGAATTCTACCAATTTGGAACATTTTAAAACCGAAACACGTTTTCAAATAAAGTAATATTCCTTTACTTTCCAAAAGTGCCCCTCCTCTCCTCTTATAAAAGGCCCCCACCTCTACCCCATTTCACACACTTCTCAAGCTTTTGGCTCGGCCAACCCCTACCCAATTACTCTCTCCACATCCCTCTCCTCATCCTAGAGGATCCCCTTTGGGCATAATCCTTCCAAAGGAAGCCTTTAGGCTCAAATCAAAAGGAGTTACACTTTTAAAGGTAATTCATTCTCTCTTGTTCATTTGTTTTATTTTTCTTCTCCAACCCTCTAAACTCTTTTTATTTACTTCTTTTGTAACAACACCAGTATCTTCAATATACTAGGATGTTGTTATAATATTTATTTGATCTACACTCTCACACAACTACATCAAATGGTTAAAGAACATACGGTTTCCGTGGATGGCGAAATTCTGCCTCCCGAAACGATGATTGTTCAATACTCATTTAACACCTTCAAGGGTGGCCATTATGATTTCACTATTTTTATATATGATATATAATATGTTTATTTTTTCTTTAAGCTTCTGTATTTTTCATTTTTGTCATACCTTTATGGTTTCCATTATGGGTAAACACGATATCTTCATTTAAGGAAGTGCGGACTACCGCCCCCTCAAAGTGATGTGATTCGTTAATACCATATGTGGGACGTGTAAAGGATGGATTTAAAGTTATTATATATGATTTTATACTGGAATTATAATATAACTCTATATAATTATTATTTCTTTCCATTAAAGTATGAGATAGAAATGAAAGTAGCGTTCATGCGTACGTACGGCTTACCGTCTCCATGAACGGTGCATTTCATTTCTTATCCCCAAATGTAATGTACTATTAAAATTACATGTATATAATGTATATATATAATTAATGATATATCTAAATGATGAATATAATTCTGGAATTAAAATATACATACCTCTCATTTAGTTTTAATTCCACTAATATGACAATGAAATGAAAGTAGCGTTCATGCGTACGTACGGCTTACCGTCTCTATGAACGGTGCATTTCATTTCTTACCTCTAAATGATTATGTAATATTATAAATACATGTATATGCTGGATATATATGATATATATGATATCCAAATCAGGAATTTCATTCTGGATATAAAGAACTTTTGACCACACGAACAACATGTAATTGTAAGAAGTCCACTTTCGACATAAGAACCAAATATTGACAAAACAAACATTATTAACTTAAATGGTTACATAATGTTTATAACATGTAAATAAGTGATATAAAAGGAATAATGAAGTTTAAAAAGGTTCTTAATCAAGTATAAATTAACACAAGTTTATTATTCAGGACGTTAAAGAACGATCGAGTCAAGTCGGACTCAAGGTAAGTGACTTCGTCTCAATCTCCTTTCATTGAGGCATATTTCGTTTTACACAAAACTTTCTTTTATACGGTGTATAAACTCCTTTGACTTTTACTTTTATACAAAAGGAATCTTTTTCTATGAAGCGTTTTACTAAACGACAAAAAGGAATGTTTTTTTAACGTACGTGGTGACAATGACCTTTTTCCGACGCCGCGAGAATTATTTGATCTTTGGCTTTCTCAACAAGCCGTTATGTTTTTAAAATGAAATAAATACCATATAATCTTTTATGTATTTTAGTATTGAAAATGGTTTTGAAAAATGATTCTATTATGTCAATATATTTATGATATATTGTGATTGAAATGTGGAAATGTTATCATTCCTTTATATTGGTTTTATGTTTTATGATTTTATACTGGTACTTGGACATTTTAACGGGTGGTTACGTTATAAACCATATGATGGGTGGTGCCGTGAATACCAGGACAGGTGGTTACGTTATAACCTCCAATGCATTGGGTATGGAAGTCGGCCGTATGGCTATTCCATTAAGTATGTATGGAAATTGGCCGTATGGCTATTCCATTAAGTGATATGTGTGGAAGTCGACCGTATGGTTATTCCACTTAAGTATGTTTATGTCCCAAGTTACCTTTATATATTCTATGTGTTCTTTATATGGGTTTTATGGTAATCCTTTGGTTACAAAAAGGTAAGTAATGATACTTTATTCAGTGAAGATTTTTTTTACTATTTCATGAAGGTGAAGGTATTACTTTGATATAGTATACATGGTTTACTTGATGTTTGAAAAACTAACAGTTTTCATTCTTTTTGTATCCCTTACTGAGCTTTTTATGCTCACCCCAAGTTTTTCGAAATATTTTTCACAGGACTTAAAGTGGAATAAGGTCAAGGATGGGATCAAGGGAATTTCATGCTATCTAAAACATGGAATCTAGACATCTTTCTTTTTAAGAGTTTTTATTTTATGGAGACTTAGTAGAAGTGTCTACTTTGTAATCTTTTAAGATGTAATAGTTATGTTCTAATTCTCTAAAACTCTAAACCTGAAAAGATCCTCAATGTGAATTATTAATTTAATTCAATATTAAGTAAAGTTTAAGGCTGGGGCCTTATAGTTGGTATCAAAGGTCGGTTTAGACAACTTTAGGAGTTAGAAAAGTGTTAAATTATAATATGATTGAAATGATATAGCATTTACGGATTAACATGTTGCTTCGCCTAAGATATTTTTGTGTTCAGAATGGTTTTCCGCAGAGGAAACAAAGCAGCTATGTTGGGACGACATCAGGAGGAAGATAACCTTCCAAATCAGCAACCTGAGATGGTCGGAATCGGAACTGAACAGTTTGTTGCAGTGATGGCACAGTTGACTCAGGCTATAAATGGTGGTGGTATCCATGCACGAGATCAGCCAGATCAACCGCAGAGGAACATGTCAGTGGTGGAACATTTAATGAGGCAACATCCCCCATCATTCAGAGGATCATCTGACCCTGTGCAAGCTGAAGGGTGGATTAAAGCACTGGAGAAGATTTTTGATGTCATGGGGTGTTCAGAACATCAAAAGGTTAGTCTTGCTGTTTACCGTTTTGAAGGTGAAGCTGATCAGTGGTGGTCGATGGTGAAAAATATAAGGGATAGTGATGAGATTGAGGATCTTCACTGGGATGAATTCAAAGGTATGTTTCTTGAGAAATATTTTCCTAAGGTGGTTCGTCTTAGGTTGGAAAAACAGTTCCTAGAATTGAGGCAAGAGGATGATTTAGTGGCTGCTTATGAAGCAAAGTTCACTCGATTGGAAAGGTATGCTCCAAACTTCATACGAGATCTTGATAGTAAAATAAACCGTTTTTACTCAGGGTTAAAGCCAAAGTATCGAAGGGCTTTAGCTTCTCGTGAGTTCAAAAGTTATGAAAAACTTGTTCGATGTGTGGAGAAGGTGGAAATGGAGTTTGCCGATGATCAGGTGTTACAGAATAAGGTGATTCATCAGGTAAAGGTTTTGTGGAAAAACCATGTGATTGAAGAGGCAACGTGGGAATCTGAAAATGCTATGAGGGATAAATACCCCCACTTATTTTGATAAGTGAATAAAATTGTGAGGACGCAATTCCCAAAAGGGGGGAAGGATGTAACATCCCAGGTAAATAAAGAATAAAGAATTTTCATATTTATTAATATTTACGAATTAAATATTAATTTTATTTTAAAGGGGTTGCTATGTTCGATAGCGTACCCGATACGCAACGATGAGTTTCTTTGAAACTTACGTAGCACACTAGTAATAAAATAATATTATTTTAAATGTTAGTTAACAAGTAGCCGTTGTACTGGCGGGAATGGATAGAAATAACTAAAATATGATTAGATATGTTTTTAAATGTTTATACACTTACCCAATAAAAGATAAAGGCTTAAAATACGGAAAGAGTTCAATTTTAGGGCATATATACTCTAATTTTCACTAAAGGTTCACTTATCACCTTTTAATGGTGAACCGTCATTAAATATAGTTTTGATCACTCTTATAATTTATTTTGGACCAAATATAACTCTTCTTTAGAATCGGGACATCAAAATTTACTTTGTGTAAATTTTTGGTACCTTTCTGATAAAGTTCATTTTTTTATGAATAGTGTAAAATGTTGTATTTTAATTCAAAACCTCTTTTTAATCTAAATTATTTATATGATTAGATTATTATTTTAATTGGTTTTAAAGTGAAATTAGAAAATATTTTTACCAGTTAATCCAATGGTGGTCATTGGAATCAATTTCACTTTGAAATTGGACTTAAACTGGTGTCAATCTTTTGATACTTACTGTTTCACAAAAACACGCTATTTGTCATGACAGCGGGAATTAATTATTAAATTAATTAATTTGACTTATATGTTTTGAATTTTGTAAAATGGACTTCATTTTTGAATTCGGAATATCAAATATAGCTTAGGGTGAATTTTTGGTAATTTTCTGAAAAACTTCAATTTTTGATGAATAGTGAAACCACTAAGTGGTAATCAAGCAAACTGATTTTTCAGTTAAATGAAAGTTTACCACTAATGTGTATTGAATTTTGAAAATCCGACATACATGGTTGTCATTAAGAAGTAAAATGTGGTTCAATGAGATTATAATAATTTTTTGGTGAATAGTAACTTATTAAGTTCTTAATCGCGATTAGAGGTAATTAGTGTAGTTTAAGGTATAAATAATTCTTTAATAATATGAAATGACCTAGACACATGTCACAACCTTATTGGTTGTGTCATGGCCGACCAAGACAAGCCATGTTCCAACTTGGGGACCCCATGGAGCCACTTTAGTTGGAAAATGACATTAATATATTTTTATTTAATGTTAAAGTAAAAATGACACAAACATAATATGTTTTACGAAAACAATTTTTACATGGGGTTATAAAGATCATATTTTTTATTATAAATAGTCATTGGAAAGAGAAAACGATTTCCTACATCATAGTATTTTTTTTATAATTTTTAGACATTAAATAAATTAAAATATATATGACATAATAATGATGCTGCGATGACATCATTATTTGACGATTTAAATAAAATGGAAAGATAATGAAAATTATAACCCCTACACATGGCCAAAACCAATTGGATGAGTGGATTTCGAACCCTTATCACCTTATCCACGAATTCTACCAGTGTGGAACATTTTAAAACCGAAACACATTTTCAAATAAAGTAATATTCCTTTACTTTCCAAAAGTGCCCCTCCTCTCCTCTTATAAAAGGCCCCCACCTCTACCCCATTTCACACACTTCTCAAGCCTTTGGCTCGGCCAACCCCTGCCCAATTACTCTCTCCACATCCCTCTCCTCATCCTAGAGGATCCCCTTTGGGCAGAATCCTTCCAAAGGAAGCATTAAGGCTCAAATCAAAAGGAGTTACACTTTTAAAGGTAATTCATTCTCTCTTGTTCATTTGTATTATTTTTCTTCTCCAACCCTCTAAACTCTTTTTATTTACTTCTTTTGTAACAAAACCAGTACCTTCAATATACTAGGATGTTGTTATAATATTTATTTGATCTACACTCTCACACAACTACATCAAATGGTTAAAGAACATACGGTTTCCGTGGATGGCGAAATTCTGCCTCCCGAAACGATGATTGTTCAATACTCATTTAACACCTTCAAGGGTGGCCATTATGATGTCACTATTTTTATATATGATATATAATATGTTTATGATTTCTTTAAGCTTCTGTATTTTTCATTTTTGTCATACCTTTATGGTTTCCATTGTGGGTAAACACGATATCTTCATTTAAGGAAGTGCGGACTACCGCCCCCTCAAAGTGATGTGATTCGTTAATACCATATGTGGGACGTGTAAAGGATGGATTTAAAGTTATTATATATGATTTTATACTGGAATTATAATATAACTCTATATAATTATTATTTCTTTCCATTAAAGTATGAGATAGAAATGAAAGTAGCGTTCATGCGTACGTACGGCTTACCGTCTCCATGAACGGTGCATTTCATTTCTTATCCCCAAATTTAATGTACTATTAAAATTACATGTATATAATGTATATATATAATTAATGATATATATAAATGATGAATATAATTCTGGAATTAAAATATACATAACTCTCATTTAGTTTTAATTCCACTAATATGACAATGAAATGAAAGTAGCGTTCATGCGTACGTACGGCTTACCGTCTCCATGAACGGTGCATTTCATTTCTTACCTCTAAATGATTATGTAATATTATAAATACATGTATATGCTGGATATATATGATATATATGATATCCAAATCAGGAATTTCATTCTGGATATAAATAACTTTTGACCACACGAACAACATGTAATTGTAAGAAGTCCACTTTCGACATAAGAACCAAATATTGACAAAACAAACATTATTAACTTAAATGGTTACATAATGTTTATAAAATGGAAATAAGTGATATAAAAGGAATAATGAAGTTTAAAAAGGTTCTTAATCAAGTATAAATTAACACAAGTTTATTATTCAGGACGTTAAAGAACGATCGAGTCAAGTCGGACTCAAGGTAAGGGACTTCGTCTCAATCTCCTTTCATTGAGGCATATTTCGTTTTACACAAAACTTTCTTTTATACGGTGTATAAACTCCTTTGACTTTTACTTTTATACAAAAGGAATCTTTTTCTATGAAGCGTTTTACTAAACGACAAAAAGGAATGTTTTTTTAACGTACATGGTGACAACGACCTTTTTCCGTCGCCGCGAGAATTATTTGATCTTTGGCTTTCTCAACAAGCCGTTATGTTTTTAAAATGAAATAAATACCATATAATCTTTTATGTATTTTAGTATTGAAAATGGTTTTGAAAAATGATTCTATTATGTCAATATATTTATGATATATTGTGATTGAAATGTGGAAATGTTATCATTCCTTTATATTGGTTTTATGTTTTATGATTTTATACTGGTACTTGGACATTTTAACGGGTGGTTACGTTATAAACCATATGACGGGTGGTGCCGTGAATACCAGGACAGGTGGTTACGTTATAACCTCCAATGCATTGGGTATGGAAGTCGGCCGTATGGCTATTCCATTAAGTATGTATGGAAATTGGCCGTATGGCTATTCCATTAAGTGATATGTGTGGAAGTCGACCGTATGGTTATTCCACTTAAGTATGTTTATGTCCCAAGTTACCTTTATATATTCTATGTGTTCTTTATATGGGTTTTATGGTAATCCTTTGGTTACAAAAAGGTAAGAAATGATACTTTATTCAGTGAAGATTTTTTTTACTATTTCATGAAGGTGAAGGTATTACTTTGATATAGTATACATGGTTTACTTGATGTTTGAAAAACTAACAGTTTTCATTCTTTTTGTATCCCTTACTAAGCTTTTTATGCTCACCCCAAGTTTTTCGAAATGTTTTTCACAGGACTTAAAGTGGAATAAGGTCAAGGATGGGATCAAGGGAATTTCATGCTATCTAAAACATGGAATCTAGACATCTTTCTTTTTAAGAGTTTTTATTTTATGGAGACTTAGTAGAAGTGTCTACTTTGTAATCTTTTAAGATGTAATAGTTATGTTCTAATTCTCTAAAACTCTAAACCTGAAAAGATCCTCAATGTGAATTATTAATTTAATTCAATATTAAGTAAAGTTTAAGGATGGGGCCTTATAGTTGGTATCAAAGGTCGGTTTAGACAACTTTAGGAGTTAGAAAAGTGTTAAATTATAATATGATTGAAATGATATAGCATTTATGGATTACCATGTTGCTTCGCCTAAGATATTTTTGTGTTCAGAATGGTTTTCCGTAGAGGAAACAAAGCAGCTATGTTGGGACGACATCAGGAGGAAGATAACCTTCCAAATCAGCAACCTGAGATGGTCGGAATCGGAACTGAACAGTTTGTTGCAGTGATGGCACAGTTGACTCAGGCTATAAATGGTGGTGGTATCCATGCACGAGATCAGCCAGATCAACCGCAGAGGAACATGTCAGTGGTGGAACATTTAATGAGGCAACATCCCCCATCATTCAGAGGATCATCTGACCCTGTGCAAGCTGAAGGGTGGATTAAAGCACTGGAGAAGATTTTTGATGTCATGGGGTGTTCAGAACATCAAAAGGTTAGTCTTGCTGTTTACCGTTTTGAAGGTGAAGCTGATCAGTGGTGGTCGATGGTGAAAAATATAAGGGATAGTGATGAGATTGAGGATCTTCACTGGGACGAATTCAAAGGTATGTTTCTTGAGAAATATTTTCCTAAGGTGGATCGTCTTAGGTTGGAAAAACAGTTCCTAGAATTGAGGCAAGAGGATGATTCAGTGGCTGCTTATGAATCAAAGTTCACTCGATTGGCAAGGTATGCTCCAAACTTCATACGAGATCTTGATAGTAAAATAAACCGTTTTTACTCAGGGTTAAAGCCAAAGTATCGAAGGGCTTTAGCTTCTCGTGAGTTCAAAAGTTATGAAAAACTTGTTCGATGTGTGGAGAAGGTGTAAATGGAGTTTGTCGATGATCAGGTGTTACAGAATAAGGTGATTCATCGGGTAAAGGTTTTGTGGAAAAACCATGTGATTGAAGAGGCAACGTGGGAATCTGAAAATGCTATGAGGGATAAATACCCCCACTTATTTTGATAAGTGAATAAAATTGTGAGGATGCAATTCCCAAAAGGGGGGAAGGATGTAACATCCCAAGTAAATAAAGAATAAAGAATTTTCATATTTATTAATATTTACGAATTAAATATTAATTTTATTTTAAAGGGATTGCTATGTTCGATAGCGTACCTGATACGCAACGATGAGTTTCTTTGAAACTTACGTAGCACACTAGTAATAAAATAATATTATTTTAAATGTTAGTTAACAAGTAGCCGTTGTACTGGCGGGAATGGATAGAAATAACTAAAATATGATTAGATATGTTTTTAAATGTTTATACACTTACCCAATAAAAGATAAAGGCTTAAAATACGGAAAGAGTTCAATTTTAGGGAATATATACTCTAATTTTCACTAAAGGTTCACTTATCACCTTTTAATGGTGAACCGTCATTAAATATAGTTTTGATCACTCTTATAATTTATTTTGGACCAAATATAACTCTTCTTTAGAATCGGGACATCAAAATTTACTTTGTGTAAATTTTTGGTACCTTTCTGATAAAGTTCATTTTTTATGAATAGTGTAAAATGTTGTATTTTAATTCAAAACCTCTTTTTAATCTAAATTATTTATATGATTAGATTATTATTTTAATTGGTTTTAAAGTTAAATTAGAAAATATTTTTACCAGTTAATCCAATGGTGGTCATTGGAATCAATTTCACTTTGAAATTGGACTTAAACTGGTGCCAATCTTTTGATACTTATTGTTTCACAAAAACACGCTATTTGTCATGACAGCGGGAATTAATTATTAAATTAATTAATTTGACTTATATGTTTTGAATTTTGTAAAATGGACTTCATTTTTGAATTCGGAATATCAAATATAGCTTAGGGTGAATTTTTGGTAATTTTCTGAAAAACTTCAATTTTTGATGAATAGTGAAACCACTAAGTGGTAATCAAGCAAACTGATTTTTCAGTTAAATGAAAGTTTACCACTAATGTGTATTGAATTTTGAAAATCCGACATACATGGTTGTCATTAAGAAGTAAAATGTGGTTCAATGAGATTATAATAATTTTTTGGTGAATAGTAACTTATTAAGTTCTTAATCGCGATTAAAGGTAATTAGTGTAGTTTAAGGTATAAATAATTCTTTAATAATATGAAATGACCTAGACACATGTCACAACCTTATTGGTTGTGTCATGGCCGACCAAGACAAGCCATGGTCCAACTTGGGGACCCCATGGAGCCACTTTATTTGGAAAATGACATTAATATATTTTTATTTAATGTTAAAGTAAAAATGACACAAACATAATATGTTTTACGAAACAAAATTTTACATGGGGTTATAAAGATCATATTTTTGATTATAAATAGTCATTGGAAAGCTAAAAAGATTTCCTACATCATAGTATTTTTTTTATAATTTTTAGACATTAAATAAATTAAAATATATATGACATAATAATGATGCTGCGATGACATCATTATTTGACGATTTAAATAAAATGGAAAGATAATGAAAATTATAACACCTACACATGGCCAAAAAAATTTGGATGAGTGGATTTCGAACCCTTATCACCTTATCCACGAATTATACCAATGTGGAACATTTTAAAACCGAAACACATTTTCAAATAAAGTAATATTCCTTTACTTTCCAAAAGTGCCCCTCCTCTCCTCTTATAAAAGGCCCCCACCTCTACCCCATTTCACACACTTCTAAAGCCTTTGGCTCGGCCAACCCCTGCCCAATTACTCTCTCCACATCCCTCTACTCATCCTAGAGGATCCCCTTTGGGCAGAATCCTTCCAAATGAAGCCTTAAGGCTCAAATCAAAAGGAGTTACACTTTTAAAGGTAATTCATTCTCTCTTGTTCATTTGTTTTATTTTTCTTCTCCAACCCTCTAAACTCTTTTTATTTACTTCTTTTGTAACAACACCAGTACCTTCAATATACTAGGATGTTGTTATAATATTTATTTGATCTACACTCTCACACAACTACATCAAATGGTTAAAGAACATACGGTTTCCGTGGATGGCGAAATTCTGCCTCCCGAAACGATGATTGTTCAATACTCATTTAACACCTTCAAGGGTGGCCATTATGATGTCACTATTTTTATATATGATATATAATATGTTTATTTTTTCTTTAAGCTTCTGTATTTTTCATTTTTGTCATACCTTTATGGTTTCCATTATGGGTAAACACGATATCTTCATTTAAGGAAGTGCGGACTACCGCCCCCTCAAAGTGATGTGATTCGTTAATACCATATGTGGGACGTGTAAAGGATGGATTTAAAGTTATTATATATGATTTTATACTGGAATTATAATATAACTCTATATAATTATTATTTCTTTCCATTAAAGTATGAGATAGAAATGAAAGTAGCGTTCATGCGTACGTACGGCTTACCGTCTCCATGAACGGTGCATTTCATTTCTTATCCCCAAATGTAATGTACTATTAAAATTACATGTATATAATGTATATATATAATTAATGATATATCTAAATGATGAATATAATTCTGGAATTAAAATATACATACCTCTCATTTAGTTTTAATTCCACTAATATGACAATGAAATGAAAGTAGCGTTCATGCGTACGTACGGCTTATCGTCTCCATGAACGGTGCATTTCATTTCTTACCTCTAAATGATTATTTAATATAATAAATACATTTATATGCTGGATATATATGATATATATGATATCCAAATCAGGAATTTCATTCTGGATATAAAGAACTTTTGACCACACGAACAACATGTAATTGTAAGAAGTCCACTTTCGACATAAGAACCAAATATTGACAAAACAAACATTATTAACTTAAATGGTTACATAATGTTTATAACATGGAAATAAGTGATATAAAAGGAATAATTAAGTTTAAAAAGGTTCTTAATCAAGTATAAATTAACACAAGTTTATTATTCAGGACGTTAAAGAACGATCGAGTCAAGTCGGACTCAAGGTAAGGGACTTCGTCTCAATCTCCTTTCATTGAGGCATATTTTGTTTTACACAAAACTTTCTTTTATACGGTGTATAAACTCCTTTGACTTTTACTTTTATACAAAAGGAATCTTTTTCTATGAAGCATTTTACTAAACGACAAAAAGGAATGTTTTTTTAACGTACGTGGTGACAACGACCTTTTTCCGACGCCGCGAGAATTATTTGATCTTTGGCTTTCTCAACAAGCCGTTATGTTTTTAAAATGAAATAAATACCATATAATCTTTTATGTCTTTTAGTATTGAAAATGGTTTTGAAAAATGATTCTATTATGTCAATATATTTATGATATATTGTGATTGAAATGTGGAAATGTTATCATTCCTTTATATTGGTTTTATGTTTTATGATTTTATACTGGTACTTGGACATTTTAACGGGTGGTTACGTTATAAACCATATGACGGGTGGTGCCGTGAATACCAGGACAGGTGGTTACGTTATAACCTCCAATGCATTGGGTATGGAAGTCGGCCGTATGGCTATTCCATTAAGTATGTATGGAAATTGGCCGTATGGCTATTCCATTAAGTGATATGTGTGGAAGTCGACCGTATGGTTATTCCACTTAAGTATGTTTATGTCCCAAGTTACCTTTATATATTCTATGTGTTCTTTATATGGGTTTTATGGTAATCCTTTGGTTACAAAAAGGTAAGTAATGATACTTTATTCAGTGAAGATTTTTTTTACTATTTCATGAAGGTGAAGGTATTACTTTGATATAGTATACATGGTTTACTTGATGTTTGAAAAACTAACAGTTTTCATTCTTTTTGTATCCCTTACTGAGCTTTTTATGCTCACCCCAAGTTTTTCGAAATGTTTTTCACAGGACTTAAAGTGGAATAAGGTCAAGGATGGGATCAAGGGAATTTCATGCTATCTAAAACATGGAATCTAGACATCTTTCTTTTTAAGAGTTTTTATTTTATGGAGACTTAGTAGAAGTGTCTACTTTGTAATCTTTTAAGATGTAATAGTTATGTTCTAATTCTCTAAAACTCTAAACCTGAAAAGATCCTCAATGTGAATTATTAATTTAATTCAATATTAAGTAAAGTTTAAGGCTGGGGCCTTATAGTTGGTATCAAAGGTCGGTTTAGACAACTTTAGGAGTTAGAAAAGTGTTAAATTATAATATGATTGAAATGATATAGCATTTACGGATTAACATGTTGCTTCGCCTAAGATATTTTTGTGTTCAGAATGGTTTTCCGCAGAGGAAACAAAGCAGCTATGTTGGGACGACATCAGGAGGAAGATAACCTTCCAAATCAGCAACCTGAGATGGTCGGAATCGGAACTGAACAGTTTGTTGCAGTGATGGCACAGTTGACTCAGGCTATAAATGGTGGTGGTATCCATGCACGAGATCAGCCAGATCAACCGCAGAGGAACATGTCAGTGGTGGAACATTTAATGAGGCAACATCCCCCATCATTCAGAGGATCATCTGACCCTGTGCAAGCTGAAGGGTGGATTAAAGCACTGGAGAAGATTTTTGATGTCATGGGGTGTTCAGAACATCAAAAGGTTAGTCTTGCTGTTTACCGTTTTGAAGGTGAAGCTGATCAGTGGTGGTCGATGGTGAAAAATATAAGGGATAGTGATGAGATTGAGGATCTTCACTGGGACGAATTCAAAGGTATGTTTCTTGAGAAATATTTTCCTAAGGTGGTTCGTCTTAGGTTGGAAAAACAGTTCCTAGAATTGAGGCAAGAGGATGATTTAGTGGCTGCTTATGAAGCAAAGTTCACTCGATTGGAAAGGTATGCTCCAAACTTCATACGAGATCTTGATAGTAAAATAAACCGTTTTTACTCAGGGTTAAAGCCAAAGTATCGAAGGGCTTTAGCTTCTCGTGAGTTCAAAAGTTATGAAAAACTTGTTCGATGTGTGGAGAAGGTGGAAATGGAGTTTGCCGATGATCAGGTGTTACAGAATAAGGTGATTCATCAGGTAAAGGTTTTGTGGAAAAACCATGTGATTGAAGAGGCAACGTGGGAATCTGAAAATGCTATGAGGGATAAATACCCCCACTTATTTTGATAAGTGAATAAAATTGTGAGGACGCAATTCCCAAAAGGGGGGAAGGATGTAACATCCCAGGTAAATAAAGAATAAAGAATTTTCATATTTATTAATATTTACGAATTAAATATTAATTTTATTTTAAAGGGGTTGCTATGTTCGATAGCGTACCCGATACGCAACGATGAGTTTCTTTGAAACTTACGTAGCACACTAGTAATAAAATAATATTATTTTAAATGTTAGTTAACAAGTAGCCGTTGTACTGGCGGGAATGGATAGAAATAACTAAAATATGATTAGATATGTTTTTAAATGTTTATACACTTACCCAATAAAAGATAAAGGCTTAAAATACAGAAAGAGTTCAATTTTAGGGCATATATACTCTAATTTTCACTAAAGGTTCACTTATCACCTTTTAATGGTGAACCGTCATTAAATATAGTTTTGATCACTCTTATAATTTATTTTGGACCAAATATAACTCTTCTTTAGAATCGGGACATCAAAATTTACTTTGTGTAAATTTTTGGTACCTTTCTGATAAAGTTCATTTTTTTATGAATAGTGTAAAATGTTGTATTTTAATTCAAAACCTCTTTTTAATCTAAATTATTTATATGATTAGATTATTATTTTAATTGGTTTTAAAGTGAAATTAGAAAATATTTTTACCAGTTAATCCAATGGTGGTCATTGGAATCAATTTCACTTTGAAATTGGACTTAAACTGGTGTCAATCTTTTGATACTTACTGTTTCACAAAAACACGCTATTTGTCATGACAGCGGGAATTAATTATTAAATTAATTAATTTGACTTATATGTTTTGAATTTTGTAAAATGGACTTCATTTTTGAATTCGGAATATCAAATATAGCTTAGGGTGAATTTTTGGTAATTTTCTGAAAAACTTCAATTTTTGATGAATAGTGAAACCACTAAGTGGTAATCAAGCAAACTGATTTTTCAGTTAAATGAAAGTTTACCACTAATGTGTATTGAATTTTGAAAATCCGACATACATGGTTGTCATTAAGAAGTAAAATGTGGTTCAATGAGATTATAATAATTTTTTGGTGAATAGTAACTTATTAAGTTCTTAATCGCGATTAGAGGTAATTAGTGTAGTTTAAGGTATAAATAATTCTTTAATAATATGAAATGACCTAGACACATGTCACAACCTTATTGGTTGTGTCATGGCCGACCAAGACAAGCCATGTTCCAACTTGGGGACCCCATGGAGCCACTTTAGTTGGAAAATGACATTAATATATTTTTATTTAATGTTAAAGTAAAAATGACACAAACATAATATGTTTTACGAAAACAATTTTTACATGGGGTTATAAAGATCATATTTTTTATTATAAATAGTCATTGGAAAGCGAAAACGATTTCCTACATCATAGTATTTTTTTTATAATTTTTAGACATTAAATAAATTAAAATATATATGACATAATAATGATGCTGCGATGACATCATTATTTGACGATTTAAATAAAATGGAAAGATAATGAAAATTATAACCCCTACACATGGCCAAAACCAATTGGATGAGTGGATTTCGAACCCTTATCACCTTATCCACGAATTCTACCAGTGTGGAACATTTTAAAACCGAAACACATTTTCAAATAAAGTAATATTCCTTTACTTTCCAAAAGTGCCCCTCCTCTCCTCTTATAAAAGGCCCCCACCTCTACCCCATTTCACACACTTCTCAAGCCTTTGGCTCGGCCAACCCCTGCCCAATTACTCTCTCCACATCCCTCTCCTCATCCTAGAGGATCCCCTTTGGGCAGAATCCTTCCAAAGGAAGCATTAAGGCTCAAATCAAAAGGAGTTACACTTTTAAAGGTAATTCATTCTCTCTTGTTCATTTGTATTATTTTTCTTCTCCAACCCTCTAAACTCTTTTTATTTACTTATTTTGTAACAAAACCAGTACCTTCAATATACTAGGATGTTGTTATAATATTTATTTGATCTACACTCTCACACAACTACATCAAATGGTTAAAGAACATACGGTTTCCGTGGATGGCGAAATTCTGCCTCCCGAAACGATGATTGTTCAATACTCATTTAACACCTTCAAGGGTGGCCATTATGATGTCACTATTTTTATATATGATATATAATATGTTTATGATTTCTTTAAGCTTCTGTATTTTTCATTTTTGTCATACCTTTATGGTTTCCATTGTGGGTAAACACGATATCTTCATTTAAGGAAGTGCGGACTACCGCCCCCTCAAAGTGATGTGATTCGTTAATACCATATGTGGGACATGTAAAGGATGGATTTAAAGTTATTATATATGATTTTATACTGGAATTATAATATAACTCTATATAATTATTATTTCTTTCCATTAAAGTATGAGATAGAAATGAAAGTAGCGTTCATGCGTACGTACGGCTTACCGTCTCCATGAACGGTGCATTTCATTTCTTATCCCCAAATTTAATGTACTATTAAAATTACATGTATATAATGTATATATATAATTAATGATATATCTAAATGATGAATATAATTCTGGAATTAAAATATACATAACTCTCATTTAGTTTTAATTCCACTAATATGACAATGAAATGAAAGTAGCGTTCATGCGTACGTACGGCTTACCGTCTCCATGAACGGTGCATTTCATTTCTTACCTCTAAATGATTATGTAATATTATAAATACATGTATATGCTGGATATATATGATATATATGATATCCAAATCAGGAATTTCATTCTGGATATAAATAACTTTTGACCACACGAACAACATGTAATTGTAAGAAGTCCACTTTCGACATAAGAACCAAATATTGACAAAACAAACATTATTAACTTAAATGGTTACATAATGTTTATAACATGGCAATAAGTGATATAAAATGAATAATGAAGTTTAAAAAGGTTCTTAATCAAGTATAAATTAACACAAGTTTATTATTCAGGACGTTAAAGAACGATCGAGTCAAGTCGGACTCAAGGTAAGGGACTTCGTCTCAATCTCCTTTCATTGAGGCATATTTCGTTTTACACAAAACTTTCTTTTATACGGTGTATAAACTCCTTTGACTTTTACTTTTATACAAAAGGAATCTTTTTCTATGAAGCGTTTTACTAAACGACAAAAAGGAATGTTTTTTTAACGTACATGGTGACAACGACCTTTTTCCGTCGCCGCGAGAATTATTTGATCTTTGGCTTTCTCAACAAGCCGTTATGTTTTTAAAATGAAATAAATACCATATAATCTTTTATGTATTTTAGTATTGAAAATGGTTTTGAAAAATGATTCTATTATGTCAATATATTTATGATATATTGTGATTGAAATGTGGAAATGTTATCATTCCTTTATATTGGTTTTATGTTTTATGATTTTATACTGGTACTTGGACATTTTAACGGGTGGTTACGTTATAAACCATATGACGGGTGGTGCCGTGAATACCAGGACAGGTGGTTACGTTATAACCTCCAATGCATTGGGTATGGAAGTCGGCCGTATGGCTATTCCATTAAGTATGTATGGAAATTGGCCGTATGGCTATTCCATTAAGTGATATGTGTGGAAGTCGACCGTATGGTTATTCCACTTAAGTATGTTTATGTCCCAAGTTACCTTTATATATTCTATGTGTTCTTTATATGGGTTTTATGGTAATCCTTTGGTTACAAAAAGGTAAGTAATGATACTTTATTCAGTGAAGATTTTTTTTACTATTTCATGAAGGTGAAGGTATTACTTTGATATAGTATACATGGTTTACTTGATGTTTGAAAAACTAACAGTTTTCATTCTTTTTGTATCCCTTACTGAGCTTTTTATGCTCACCCCAAGTTTTTCGAAATGTTTTTCACAGGACTTAAAGTGGAATAAGGTCAAGGATGGGATCAAGGGAATTTCATGCTATCTAAAACATGGAATCTAGACATCTTTCTTTTTAAGAGTTTTTATTTTATGGAGACTTAGTAGAAGTGTCTACTTTGTAATCTTTTAAGATGTAATAGTTATGTTCTAATTCTCTAAAACTCTAAACCTGAAAAGATCCTCAATGTGAATTATTAATTTAATTCAATATTAAGTAAAGTTTAAGGATGGGGCCTTATAGTTGGTATCAAAGGTCGGTTTAGACAACTTTAGGAGTTAGAAAAGTGTTAAATTATAATATGATTGAAATGATATAGCATTTATGGATTACCATGTTGCTTCGCCTAAGATATTTTTGTGTTCAGAATGGTTTTCCGCAGAGGAAACAAAGCAGCTATGTTGGGATGACATCAGGAGGAAGATAACCTTCCAAATCAGCAACCTGAGATGGTCGGAATCGGAACTGAACAGTTTGTTGCAGTGATGGCACAGTTGACTCAGGCTATAAATGGTGGTGGTATCCATGCACGAGATCAGCCAGATCAACCGCAGAGGAACATGTCAGTGGTGGAACATTTAATGAGGCAACATCCCCCATCATTCAGAGGATCATCTGACCCTGTGCAAGCTGAAGGGTGGATTAAAGCACTGGAGAAGATTTTTGATGTCATGGGGTGTTCAGAACATCAAAAGGTTAGTCTTGCTGTTTACCGTTTTGAAGGTGAAGCTGATCAGTGGTGGTCGATGGTGAAAAATATAAGGGATAGTGATGAGATTGAGGATCTTCACTGGGACGAATTCAAAGGAATGTTTCTTGAGAAATATTTTCCTAAGGTGGATCGTCTTAGGTTGGAAAAACAGTTCCTAGAATTGAGGCAAGAGGATGATTCAGTGGCTGCTTATGAATCAAAGTTCACTCGATTGGCAAGGTATGCTCCAAACTTCATACGAGATCTTGATAGTAAAATAAACCGTTTTTACTCAGGGTTAAAGCCAAAGTATCGAAGGGCTTTAGCTTCTCGTGAGTTCAAAAGTTATGAAAAACTTGTTCGATGTGTGGAGAAGGTGTAAATGGAGTTTGTCGATGATCAGGTGTTACAGAATAAGGTGATTCATCAGGTAAAGGTTTTGTGGAAAAACCATGTGATTGAAGAGGCAACGTGGGAATCTGAAAATGCTATGAGGGATAAATACCCCCACTTATTTTGATAAGTGAATAAAATTGTGAGGATGCAATTCCCAAAAGGGGGGAAGGATGTAACATCCCAAGTAAATAAAGAATAAAGAATTTTCATATTTATTAATATTTACGAATTAAATATTAATTTTATTTTAAAGGGATTTCTATGTTCGATAGCGTACCTGATACGCAACGATGAGTTTCTTTGAAACTTACGTAGCACACTAGTAATAAAATAATATTATTTTAAATGTTAGTTAACAAGTAGTCGTTGTACTGGCGGGAATGGATAGAAATAACTAAAACATGATTAGATATGTTTTTAAATGTTTATACACTTACCCAATAAAAGATAAAGGCTTAAAATACGGAAAGAGTTCAATTTTAGGGAATATATACTCTAATTTTCACTAAAGGTTCACTTATCACCTTTTAATGGTGAACCGTCATTAAATATAGTTTTGATCACTCTTATAATTTATTTTGGACCAAATATAACTCTTCTTTAGAATCGGGACATCAAAATTTACTTTGTGTAAATTTTTGGTACCTTTCTGATAAAGTTCATTTTTTATGAATAGTGTAAAATGTTGTATTTTAATTCAAAACCTCTTTTTAATCTAAATTATTTATATGATTAGATTATTATTTTAATTGGTTTTAAAGTGAAATTAGAAAATATTTTTACCAGTTAATCCAATGGTGGTCATTGGAATCAATTTCACTTTGAAATTGGACTTAAACTGGTGTCAATCTTTTGATACTTATTGTTTCACAAAAACACGCTATTTGTCATGACAGCGGGAATTAATTATTAAATTAATTAATTTGACTTATATGTTTTGAATTTTGTAAAATGGACTTCATTTTTGAATTCGGAATATCAAATATAGCTTAGGGTGAATTTTTGGTAATTTTCTGAAAAACTTCAATTTTTGATGAATAGTGAAAACACTAAGTGGTAATCAAGCAAACTGATTTTTCAGTTAAATGAAAGTTTACCACTAATGTGTATTGAATTTTGAAAATCCGACATACATGGTTGTCATTAAGAAGTAAAATGTGGTTCAATGAGATTATAATAATTTTTTGGTGAATAGTAACTTATTAAGTTCTTAATCACGATTAGAGGTAATTAGTGTAGTTTAAGGTATAAATAATTCTTTAATAATATGAAATGACCTAGACACATGTCACAACCTTATTGGTTGTGTCATGGCCGACCAAGACAAGCCATGGTCCAACTTGGGGACCCTATGGAGCCACTTTATTTGGAAAATGACATTAATATATTTTTATTTAATGTTAAAGTAAAAATGACACAAACATAATATGTTTTACGAAAAAAAATTTTACATGGGGTTATAAAGATCAGATTTTTGATTATAAATAGTCATTGGAAAGATAAAAAGATTTCCTACATCATAGTATTTTTTTTATAATTTTTAGACATTAAATAAATTAAAATATATATGACATAATAATTATGCAGCGATGACATCATTATTTGACGATTTAAATAAAATGGAAAGATAATGAAAATTATAACACCTACACATGGCCAAAAAAATTTGGATGAGTGGATTTCGAACCCTTATCACCTTATCCAAGAATTATACCAATGTGGAACATTTTAAAACCGAAACACATTTTCAAATAAAGTAATATTCCTTTACATTCCAAAAGTGCCCCTCCTCTCCTCTTATAAAAGGCCCCCACCTCTACCCCATTTCACACACTTCTAAAGCCTTTGGCTCGGCCAACCCCTGCCCAATTACTCTCTCCACATCCCTCTACTCATCCTAGAGGATCCCCTTTGGGCATAATCCTTCCAAATGAAGCCTTAAGGCTCAAATCAAAAGGAGTTACACTTTTAAAGGTAATTCATTCTCTCTTGTTCATTTGTTTTATTTTTCTTCTCCAACCCTCTAAACTCTTTTTATTTACTTCTTTTGTAACAACACCAGTACCTTCAATATACTAGGATGTTGTTATAATATTTATTTGATCTACACTCTCACACAACTACATCAAATGGTTAAAGAACATACGGTTTCCGTGGATGGCGAAATTCTGCCTCCCGAAACGATGATTGTTCAATACTCATTTAACACCTTCAAGGGTGGCCATTATGATGTCACTATTTTTATATATGATATATAATATGTTTATGTTTTCTTTAAGCTTCTGTATTTTTCATTTTTGTCATACCTTTATGGTTTCCATTATGGGTAAACACGATATCTTCATTTAAGGAAGTGCGGACTACCGCCCCCTCAAAGTGATGTGATTCGTTAATACCATATGTGGGACGTGTAAAGGATGGATTTAAAGTTATTATATATGATTTTATACTGGAATTATAATATAACTCTATATAATTATTATTTCTTTCCATTAAAGTATGAGATAGAAATGAAAGTAGCGTTCATGCGTACGTACGGCTTACCGTCTCCATGAACGGTGCATTTCATTTCTTATCCCCAAATGTAATGTACTATTAAAATTACATGTATATAATGTATATATATAATTAATGATATATCTAAATGATGAATATAATTCTGGAATTAAAATATACATACCTCTCATTTAGTTTTAATTCCACTAATATGACAATGAAATGAAAGTAGCGTTCATGCGTACGTACGGCTTATCGTCTCCATGAACGGTGCATTTCATTTCTTACCTCTAAATGATTATTTAATATAATAAATACATTTATATGCTGGATATATATGATATATATGATATCCAAATCAGGAATTTCATTCTGGATATAAAGAACTTTTGACCACACGAACAACATGTAATTGTAAGAAGTCCACTTTCGACATAAGAACTAAATATTGACAAAACAAACATTATTAACTTAAATGGTTACATAATGTTTATAACATGGAAATAAGTGATATAAAAGGAATAATGAAGTTTAAAAAGGTTCTTAATCAAGTATAAATTAACACAAGTTTATTATTCAGGACGTTAAAGAACGATCGCGTCAAGTCGGACTCAAGGTAAGGGACTTCGTCTCAATCTCCTTTCATTGAGGCATATTTCGTTTTACACAAAACTTTCTTTTATACGGTGTATAAACTCCTTTGACTTTTACTTTTATACAAAAGGAATCTTTTTCTATGAAGCGTTTTACTAAACGACAAAAAGGAATGTTTTTTTAACGTACGTGGTGACAACGACCTTTTTCCGACGCCGCGAGAATTATTTGATCTTTGGCTTTCTCAACAAGCCGTTATGTTTTTAAAATGAAATAAATACCATATAATCTTTTATGTCTTTTAGTATTGAAAATGGTTTTGAAAAATGATTCTATTATGTCAATATATTTATGATATATTGTGATTGAAATGTGGAAATGTTATCATTCCTTTATATTGGTTTTATGTTTTATGATTTTATACTGGTACTTGGACATTTTAACGGGTGGTTACGTTATAAACCATATGACGGGTGGTGCCGTGAATACCAGGACAGGTGGTTACGTTATAACCTCCAATGCATTGGGTATGGAAGTCGGCCGTATGGCTATTCCATTAAGTATGTATGGAAATTGGCCGTATGGCTATTCCATTAAGTGATATGTGTGGAAGTCGACCGTATGGTTATTCCACTTAAGTATGTTTATGTCCCAAGTTACCTTTATATATTCTATGTGTTCTTTATATGGGTTTTATGGTAATCCTTTGGTTACAAAAAGGTAAGTAATGATACTTTATTCAGTGAAGATTTTTTTTACTATTTCATGAAGGTGAAGGTATTACTTTGATATAGTATACATGGTTTACTTGATGTTTGAAAAACTAACAGTTTTCATTCTTTTTGTATCCCTTACTGAGCTTTTTATGCTCACCCCAAGTTTTTCGAAATGTTTTTCACAGGACTTAAAGTGGAATAAGGTCAAGGATGGGATCAAGGGAATTTCATGCTATCTAAAACATGGAATCTAGACATCTTTCTTTTTAAGAGTTTTTATTTTATGGAGACTTAGTAGAAGTGTCTACTTTGTAATCTTTTAAGATGTAATAGTTATGTTCTAATTCTCTAAAACTCTAAACCTGAAAAGATCCTCAATGTGAATTATTAATTTAATTCAATATTAAGTAAAGTTTAAGGCTGGGGCCTTATAGTTGGTATCAAAGGTCGGTTTAGACAACTTTAGGAGTTAGAAAAGTGTTAAATTATAATATGATTGAAATGATATAGCATTTACGGATTAACATGTTGCTTCGCCTAAGATATTTTTGTGTTCAGAATGGTTTTCCGCAGAGGAAACAAAGCAGCTATGTTGGGACGACATCAGGAGGAAGATAACCTTCCAAATCAGCAACCTGAGATGGTCGGAATCGGAACTGAACAGTTTGTTGCAGTGATGGCACAGTTGACTCAGGCTATAAATGGTGGTGGTATCCATGCACGAGATCAGCCAGATCAACCGCAGAGGAACATGTCAGTGGTGGAACATTTAATGAGGCAACATCCCCCATCATTCAGAGGATCATCTGACCCTGTGCAAGCTGAAGGGTGGATTAAAGCACTGGAGAAGATTTTTGATGTCATGGGGTGTTCAGAACATCAAAAGGTTAGTCTTGCTGTTTACCGTTTTGAAGGTGAAGCTGATCAGTGGTGGTCGATGGTGAAAAATATAAGGGATAGTGATGAGATTGAGGATCTTCACTGGGACGAATTCAAAGGTATGTTTCTTGAGAAATATTTTCCTAAGGTGGTTCGTCTTAGGTTGGAAAAACAGTTCCTAGAATTGAGGCAAGAGGATGATTTAGTGGCTGCTTATGAAGCAAAGTTCACTCGATTGGCAAGGTATGCTCCAAACTTCATACGAGATCTTGATAGTAAAATAAACCGTTTTTACTCAGGGTTAAAGCCAAAGTATCGAAGGGCTTTAGCTTCTCGTGAGTTCAAAAGTTATGAAAAACTTGTTCGATGTGTGGAGAAGGTGGAAATGGAGTTTGCCGATGATCAGGTGTTACAGAATAAGGTGATTCATCAGGTAAAGGTTTTGTGGAAAAACCATGTGATTGAAGAGGCAACGTGGGAATCTGAAAATGCTATGAGGGATAAATACCCCCACTTATTTTGATAAGTGAATAAAATTGTGAGGACGCAATTCCCAAAAGGGGGGAAGGATGTAACATCCCAGGTAAATAAAGAATAAAGAATTTTCATATTTATTAATATTTACGAATTAAATATTAATTTTATTTTAAAGGGGTTGCTATGTTCGATAGCGTACCCGATACGCAATGATGAGTTTCTTTGAAACTTACGTAGCACACTAGTAATAAAATAATATTATTTTAAATGTTAGTTAACAAGTAGCCGTTGTACTGGCGGGAATGGATAGAAATAACTAAAATATGATTAGATATGTTTTTAAATGTTTATACAATTACCCAATAAAAGATAAAGGCTTAAAATACGGAAAGAGTTCAATTTTAGGGCATATATACTCTAATTTTCACTAAAGGTTCACTTATCACCTTTTAATGGTGAACCGTCATTAAATATAGTTTTGATCACTCTTATAATTTATTTTGGACCAAATATAACTCTTCTTTAGAATCGGGACATCAAAATTTACTTTGTGTAAATTTTTGGTACCTTTCTGATAAAGTTCATTTTTTTATGAATAGTGTAAAATGTTGTATTTTAATTCAAAACCTCTTTTTAATCTAAATTATTTATATGATTAGATTATTATTTTAATTGGTTTTAAAGTGAAATTAGAAAATATTTTTACCAGTTAATCCAATGGTGGTCATTGGAATCAATTTCACTTTGAAATTGGACTTAAACTGGTGTCAATCTTTTGATACTTACTGTTTCACAAAAACACGCTATTTGTCATGACATCGGGAATTAATTATTAAATTAATTAATTTGACTTATATGTTTTGAATTTTGTAAAATGGACTTCATTTTTGAATTCGGAATATCAAATATATCTTAGGGTGAATTTTTGGTAATTTTCTGAAAAACTTCAATTTTTGATGAATAGTGAAACCACTAAGTGGTAATCAAGCAAACTGATTTTTCAGTTAAATGAAAGTTTACCACTAATGTGTATTGAATTTTGAAAATCCGACATACATGGTTGTCATTAAGAAGTAAAATGTGGTTCAATGAGATTATAATAATTTTTTGGTGAATAGTAACTTATTAAGTTCTTAATCGCGATTAGAGGTAATTAGTGTAGTTTAAGGTATAAATAATTCTTTAATAATATGAAATGACCTAGACACATGTCACAACCTTATTGGTTGTGTCATGGCCGACCAAGACAAGCCATGTTCCAACTTGGGGACCCCATGGAGCCACTTTAGTTGGAAAATGACATTAATATATTTTTATTTAATGTTAAAGTAAAAATGACACAAACATAATATGTTTTACGAAAAAAAATTTTACATGGGGTTATAAAGATCAGATTTTTGATTATAAATAGTCATTGGAAAGAGAAAACGATTTCCTACATCATAGTATTTTTTTTATAATTTTTAGACATTAAATAAATTAAAATATATATGACATAATAATGATGCTGCGATGACATCATTATTTGACGATTTAAATAAAATGGAAAGATAATGAAAATTATAACCCCTACACATGGCCAAAACCAATTGGATGAGTGGATTTCGAACCCTTATCACTTTATCCACGAATTCTACCAGTGTGGAACATTTTAAAACCGAAACACATTTTCAAATAAAGTAATATTCCTTTACTTTCCAAAAGTGCCCCTCCTCTCCTCTTATAAAAGGCCCCCACCTCTACCCCATTTCACACACTTCTCAAGCCTTTGGCTCGGCCAACCCCTGCCCAATTACTCTCTCCACATCCCTCTCCTCATCCTAGAGGATCCTCTTTGGGCAGAATCCTTCCAAAGGAAGCATTAAGGCTCAAATCAAAAGGAGTTACACTTTTAAAGGTAATTCATTCTCTCTTGTTCATTTGTATTATTTTTCTTCTCCAACCCTCTAAACTCTTTTTATTTACTTCTTTTGTAACAAAACCAGTACCTTCAATATACTAGTATGTTGTTATAATATTTATTTGATCTACACTCTCACACAACTACATCAAATGGTTAAAGAACATACGGTTTCCGTGGATGGCGAAATTCTGCCTCCCGAAACGATGATTGTTCAATACTCATTTAACACCTTCAAGGGTGGCCATTATGATGTCACTATTTTTATATATGATATATAATATGTTTATGATTTCTTTAAGCTTCTGTATTTTTCATTTTTGTCATACCTTTATGGTTTCCATTGTGGGTAAACACGATATCTTCATTTAAGGAAGTGCGGACTACCGCCCCCTCAATATGATGTGATTCGTTAATACCATATGTGGGACGTGTAAAGGATGGATTTAAAGTTATTATATATGATTTTATACTGGAATTATAATATAACTCTATATAATTATTATTTCTTTCCATTAAAGTATGAGATATAAATGAAAGTAGCGTTCATGCGTACGTACGGCTTACCGTCTCCATGAACGGTGCATTTCATTTCTTATCCCCAAATTTAATGTACTATTAAAATTACATGTATATAATGTATATATATATAATTAATGATATATCTAAATGATGAATATAATTCTGGAATTAAAATATACATAACTCTCATTTAGTTTTAATTCCACTAATATGACAATGAAATGAAAGTAGCGTTCATGCGTACGTACGGCTTACCGTCTCCATGAACGGTGCATTTCATTTCTTACCTCTAAATGATTATGTAATATTATAAATACATGTATATGCTGGATATATATGATATATATGATATCCAAATCAGGAATTTCATTCTGGATATAAATAACTTTTGACCACACGAACAACATGTAATTGTAAGAAGTCCACTTTCGACATAAGAACCAAATATTGACAAAACAAACATTATTAACTTAAATGGTTACATAATGTTTATAACATGGCAATAAGTGATATAAAAGGAATAATGAAGTTTAAAAAGGTTCTTAATCAAGTATAAATTAACACAAGTTTATTATTCAGGACGTTAAAGAACGATCGAGTCAAGTCGGACTCAAGGTAAGGGACTTCGTCTCAATCTCCTTTCATTGAGGCATATTTCGTTTTACACAAAACTTTATTTTATACGGTGTATAAACTCCTTTGACTTTTACTTTTATACAAAAGGAATCTTTTTCTATGAAGCGTTTTACTAAACGACAAAAAGGAATGTTTTTTTAACGTACGCGGTGACAACGACCTTTTTCCGTCGCCGTGAGAATTATTTGATCTTTGGCTTTCTCAACAAGCCGTTATGTTTTTAAAATGAAATAAATACCATATAATCTTTTATGTATTTTAGTATTGAAAATGGTTTTGAAAAATGATTCTATTATGTCAATATATTTATGATATATTGTGATTGAAATGTGGAAATGTTATCATTCCTTTATATTGGTTTTATGTTTTATGATTTTATACTGGTACTTGGACATTTTAACGGGTGGTTACGTTATAAACCATATGACGGGTGGTGCCGTGAATACCAGGACAGGTGGTTACGTTATAACCTCCAATGCATTGGGTATGGAAGTCGGTCGTATGGCTATTCCATTAAGTATGTATGGAAATTGGCCGTATGGCTATTCCATTAAGTGATATGTGTGGAAGTCGACCGTATGGTTATTCCACTTAAGTATGTTTATGCCCCAAGTTACCTTTATATATTCTATGTGTTCTTTATATGGGTTTTATGGTAATCCTTTGGTTACAAAAAGGTAAGTAATGATACTTTATTCAGTGAAGATTTTTTTTACTATTTCATGAAGGTGAAGGTATTACTTTGATATAGTATACATGGTTTACTTGATGTTTGAAAAACTAACAGTTTTCATTCTTTTTGTATCCCTTACTGAGCTTTTTATGCTCACCCCAAGTTTTTCGAAATGTTTTTCACAGGACTTAAAGTGGAATAAGGTCAAGGATGGGATCAAGGGAATTTCATGCTATCTAAAACATGGAATCTAGACATCTTTCTTTTTAAGAGTTTTTATTTTATGGAGACTTAGTAGAAGTGTCTACTTTGTAATCTTTTAAGATGTAATAGTTATGTTCTAATTCTCTAAAACTCTAAACCTGAAAAGATCCTCAATGTGAATTATTAATTTAATTCAATATTAAGTAAATTTTAAGGATGGGGCCTTATAGTTGGTATCAAAGGTCGGTTTAGACAACTTTAGGAGTTAGAAAAGTGTTAAATTATAATATGATTGAAATGATATAGCATTTATGGATTACCATGTTGCTTCGCCTAAGATATTTTTGTGTTCAGAATGGTTTTCCGCAGAGGAAACAAAGCAGCTATGTTGGGATGACATCAGGAGGAAGATAACCTTCCAAATCAGCAACCTGAGATGGTCGGAATCGGAACTGAACAGTTTGTTGCAGTGATGGCACATTTGACTCAGGCTATAAATGGTGGTGGTATCCATGCACGAGATCAGCCAGATCAACCGCAGAGGAACATGTCAGTGGTGGAACATTTAATGAGGCAACATCCCCCATCATTCAGAGGATCATCTGACCCTGTGCAAGCTGAAGGGTGGATTAAAGCACTGGAGAAGATTTTTGATGTCATGGGGTGTTCAGAACATCAAAAGGTTAGTCTTGCTGTTTACCGTTTTGAAGGTGAAGCTGATCAGTGGTGGTCGATGGTGAAAAATATAAGGGATAGTGATGAGATTGAGGATCTTCACTGGGACGAATTCAAAGGTATGTTTCTTGAGAAATATTTTCCTAAGGTGGATCGTCTTAGGTTGGAAAAACAGTTCCTAGAATTGAGGCAAGAGGATGATTCAGTGGCTGCTTATGAATCAAAGTTCACTCGATTGGCAAGGTATGCTCCAAACTTCATACGAGATCTTGATAGTAAAATAAACCGTTTTTACTCAGGGTTAAAGCCAAAGTATCGAAGGGCTTTAGCTTCTCGTGAGTTCAAAAGTTATGAAAAACTTGTTCGATGTGTGGAGAAGGTGTAAATGGAGTTTGCCGATGATCAGGTGTTACAGAATAAGGTGATTCATCAGGTAAAGGTTTTGTGGAAAAACCATGTGATTGAAGAGGCAACGTGGGAATCTGAAAATGCTATGAGGGATAAATACCCCCACTTATTTTGATAAGTGAATAAAATTGTGAGGATGCAATTCCCAAAAGGGGGGAAGGATGTAACATCCCAAGTAAATAAAGAATAAAGAATTTTCATATTTATTAATATTTACGAATTAAATATTAATTTTATTTTAAAGGGATTTCTATGTTCGATAGCGTACCTGATACGCAACGATGAGTTTCTTTGAAACTTACGTAGCACACTAGTAATAAAATAATATTATTTTAAATGTTAGTTAACAAGTAGCCGTTGTACTGGCGGGAATGGATAGAAATAACTAAAATATGATTAGATATGTTTTTAAATGTTTATACACTTACCCAATAAAAGATAAAGGCTTAAAATACGGAAAGAGTTCAATTTTAGGGAATATATACTCTAATTTTCACTAAAGGTTCACTTATCACCTTTTAATGGTGAACCGTCATTAAATATTGTTTTGATCACTCTTATAATTTATTTTGGACCAAATATAACTCTTCTTTAGAATCGGGACATCAAAATTTACTTTGTGTAAATTTTTGGTACCTTTCTGATAAAGTTCATTTTTTATGAATAGTGTAAAATGTTGTATTTTAATTCAAAACCTCTTTTTAATCTAAATTATTTATATGATTAGATTATTATTTTAATTGGTTTTAAAGTGAAATTAGAAAATATTTTTACCAGTTAATCCAATGGTGGTCATTGGAATCAATTTCACTTTGAAATTGGACTTAAACTGGTGTCAATCTTTTGATACTTATTGTTTCACAAAAACACGCTATTTGTCAGGACAGCGGGAATTAATTATTAAATTAATTAATTTGACTTATATGTTTTGAATTTTGTAAAATGGACTTCATTTTTGAATTTGGAATATCAAATATAGCTTAGGGTGAATTTTTGGTAATTTTCTGAAAAACTTCAATTTTTGATGAATAGTGAAACCACTAAGTGGTAATCAAGCAAACTGATTTTTCAGTTAAATGAAAGTTTACCACTAATGTGTATTGAATTTTGAAAATCCGACATACATGGTTGTAATTAAGAAGTAAAATGTGGTTCAATGAGATTATAATAATTTTTTGGTGAATAGTAACTTATTAAGTTCTTAATCGCGATTAGAGGTAATTAGTGTAGTTTAAGGTATAAATAATTCTTTAATAATATGAAATGACCTAGACACATGTCACAACCTTATTGGTTGTGTCATGGCCGACCAAGACAAGCCATGGTCCAACTTGGGGACCCCATGGAGCCACTTTATTTGGAAAATGACATTAATATATTTTTATTTAATGTTAAAGTAAAAATGACACAAACATAATATGTTTTACGAAAAAAAATTTTACATGGGGTTATAAAGATCAGATTTTTGATTATAAATAGTCATTGGAAAGATAAAAAGATTTCCTACATCATAGTATTTTTTTTATAATTTTTAGACATTAAATAAATTAAAATATATATGACATAATAATTATGCAGCGATGACATCATTATTTGACGATTTAAATAAAATGGAAAGATAATGAAAATTATAACACCTACACATGGCCAAAAAAATTTGGATGAGTGGATTTCGAACCCTTATCACCTTATACACGAATTCTACCAATGTGGAACATTTTAAAACCGAAACACATTTTCAAATAAAGTAATATTCCTTTACTTTCCAAAAGTGCCCCTCCTCTCCTCTTATAAAAGGCCCCCACCTCTACCCCATTTCACACACTTCTAAATCCTTTGGCTCGGCCAACCCCTGCCCAATTACTCTCTCCACATCCCTCTCCTCATCCTAGAGGATCCCCTTTGGGCAGAATCCTTCCAAATGAAGCCTTAAGGCTCAAATCAAAAGGAGTTACACTTTTAAAGGTAATTCATTCTCTCTTGTTCATTTGTTTTATTTTTCTTCTCCAACCCTCTAAACTCTTTTTATTTACTTCTTTTGTAACAACATCAGTACCTTCAATATACTAGGATGTTGTTATAATATTTATTTGATCTACACTCTCACACAACTACATAAAATGGTTAAAGAACATACGGTTTCCGTGGATGGCGAAATTCTGCCTCCCGAAACGATGATTGTTCAATACTCATTTAACACCTTCAAGGGTGGCCATTATGATGTCACTATTTTTATATATGATATATAATATGTTTATGTTTTCTTTAAGCTTCTGTATTTTTCATTTTTGTCATACCTTTATGGTTTCCATTATGGGTAAACACGATATCTTCATTTAAGGAAGTGCGGACTACCGCCCCCTCAAAGTGATGTGATTCGTTAATACCATATGTGGGACGTGTAAAGGATGGATTTAAAGTTATTATATATGATTTTATACTGGAATTATAATATAACTCTATATAATTATTATTTCTTTCCATTAAAGTATGAGATAGAAATGAAAGTAGCGTTCATGCGTACGTACGGCTTACCGTCTCCATGAACGGTGCATTTCATTTCTTATCCCCAAATGTAATGTACTATTAAAATTACATGTATATAATGTATATATATAATTAATGATATATCTAAATGATGAATATAATTCTGGAATTAAAATATACATACCTCTCATTTAGTTTTAATTCCACTAATATGACAATGAAATGAAAGTAGCGTTCATGCGTACGTACGGCTTATCGTCTCCATGAACGGTGCATTTCATTTCTTACCTCTAAATGATTATTTAATATAATAAATACATTTATATGCTGGATATATATGATATATATGATATCCAAATCAGGAATTTCATTCTGTATATAAAGAACTTTTGACCACACGAACAACATGTAATTGTAAGAAGTCCACTTTCGACATAAGAACCAAATATTGACAAAACAAACATTATTAACTTAAATGGTTACATAATGTTTATAACATGGAAATAAGTGATATAAAAGGAATAATGAAGTTTAAAAAGGTTCTTAATCAAGTATAAATTAACACAAGTTTATTATTCAGGACGTTAAAGAACGATCGAGTCAAGTCGGACTCAAGGTAAGGGACTTCGTCTCAATCTCCTTTCATTGAGGCATATTTCGTTTTACACAAAACTTTCTTTTATACGGTGTATAAACTCCTTTGACTTTTACTTTTATACAAAAGGAATCTTTTTCTATGAAGCGTTTTACTAAACGACAAAAAGGAATGTTTTTTTAACGTACGCGGTGACAACGACCTTTTTCCGCCGCCGCGAGAATTATTTGATCTTTGGATTTCTCAACAAGCCGTTATGTTTTTAAAATGAAATAAATACCATATAATCTTTTATGTATTTTAGTATTGAAAATGGTTTTGAAAAATGATTCTATTATGTCAATATATTTATGATATATTGTGATTGAAATGTGGAAATGTTATCATTCCTTTATATTGGTTTTATGTTTTATGATTTTATACTGGTACTTGGACATTTTAACGGGTGGTTACATTATAAACCATATGACGGGTGGTGCCGTGAATACCAGGACAGGTGGTTACGTTATAACCTCCAATGCATTGGGTATGGAAGTCGGCCGTATGGCTATTCCATTAAGTATGTATGGAAATTGGCCGTATGGCTATTCCATTAAGTGATATGTGTGGAAGTCGACCGTATGGTTATTCCACTTAAGTATGTTTATGTCCCTAGTTACCTTTATATATTCTATGTGTTCTTTATATGGGTTTTATGGTAATCCTTTGGTTACAAAAAGGTAAGTAATGATACTTTATTCAGTGAAGATTTTTTTTACTATTTCATGAAGGTGAAGGTATTACTTTGATATAGTATACATGGTTTACTTGATGTTTGAAAAACTAACAGTTTTCATTCTTTTTGTATCCCTTACTGAGCTTTTTATGCTCACCCCAAGTTTTTCGAAATGTTTTTCACAGGACTTAAAGTGGAATAAGGTCAAGGATGGGATCAAGGGAATTTCATGCTATCTAAAACATGGAATCTAGACATCTTTCTTTTTAAGAGTTTTTATTTTATGGAGACTTAGTAGAAGTGTCTACTTTGTAATCTTTTAAGATGTAATAGTTATGTTCTAATTCTCTAAAACTCTAAACCTGAAAAGATCCTCAATGTGAATTATTAATTTAATTCAATATTAAGTAAAGTTTAAGGCTGGGGCCTTATAGTTGGTATCAAAGGTCGGTTTAGACAACTTTAGGAGTTAGAAAAGTGTTAAATTATAATATGATTGAAATGATATAGCATTTACGGATTACCATGTTGCTTCGCCTAAGATATTTTTGTGTTCAGAATGGTTTTCCGCAGAGGAAACAAAGAAGCTATGTTAGGACGACATCAGGAGGAAGATAACCTTCCAAATCAGCAACCTGAGATGGTCGGAATCGGAACTGAACAGTTTGTTGCGGTGATGGCATAGTTGACTCAGGATATAAATGGTGGTGGTATCCATGCACGAGATCAGCCAGATCAACCGCAGAGGAACATGTCAGTGGTGGAACATTTAATGAGGCAACATCCCCCATCATTCAGAGGATCATCTGACCCTGTGCAAGCTGAAGGGTGGATTAAAGCACTGGAGAAGATTTTTGATGTCATGGGGTGTTCAGAACATCAAAAGGTTAGTCTTGCTGTTTACCGTTTTGAAGGTGAAGCTGATTAGTGGTGGTCGATGGTGAAAAATATAAGGGATAGTGATGAGATTGAGGATCTTCACTGGGACGAATTCAAAGGTATGTTTCTTGAGAAATATTTTCCTAAGGTGGTTCGTCTTAGGTTGGAAAAACAGTTCCTAGAATTGAGGCAAGAGGATGATTCAGTGGCTGCTTATGAAGCAAAGTTCACTCGATTGGCACGGTATGCTCCAAACTTCATACGAGATCTTTATAGTAAAATAAACCGTTTTTACTCAGGGTTAAAGCCAAAGTATCGAAGGGCTTTAGCTTCTCGTGAGTTCAAAAGTTATGAAAAACTTGTTCGATGTGTGGAGAAGGTGGAAATGGAGTTTGCCGATGATCAGGTGTTACAGAATAAGGTGATTCATCAGGTAAAGGTTTTGTGGAAAAACCATGTTATTGAAGAGGCAACGTGGGAATCCGAAAATGCTATGAGGGATAAATACCCCCACTTATTTTGATAAGTGAATAAAATTGTGAGGACGCAATTCCCAAAAGGGGGGAAGGATGTAACATCCCAGGTAAATAAAGAATAAAGAATTTTCATATTTATTAATATTTACGAATTAAATATTAATTTTATTTTAAAGGGGTTGCTATGTTCGATAGCGTACCCGATACGCAACGATGAGTTTCTTTGAAACTTACGTAGCACACTAGTAATAAAATAATATTATTTTAAATGTTAGTTAACAAGTAGTCGTTGTACTGGCGGGAATGGATAGAAATAACTAAAATATGATTAGATATGTTTTTAAATGTTTATACACTTACCCAATAAAAGATAAAGGCTTAAAATACGGAAAGAGTTCAATTTTAGGGCATATATACTCTAATTTTCAATAAAGGTTCACTTATCACCTTTTAATGGTGAACCGTCATTAAATATAGTTTTGATCACTCTTATAATTTATTTTGGACCAAATATAACTCTTCTTTAGAATCGGGACATCAAAATTTACTTTGTGTAAATTTTTGGTACCTTTCTGATAAAGTTCATTTTTTTATGAATAGTGTAAAATGTTGTATTTTAATTCAAAACCTCTTTTTAATCTAAATTATTTATATGATTAGATTATTATTTTAATTGGTTTTAAAGTGAAATTAGAAAATATTTTTACCAGTTAATCCAATGGTGGTCATTGGAATCAATTTCACTTTGAAATTGGACTTAAACTGGTGTCAATCTTTTGATACTTATTGTTTCACAAAAACACGCTATTTGTCATGACAGTGGGAATTAATTATTAAATTAATTAATTTGACTTATATGTTTTGAATTTTGTAAAATGGACTTCATTTTTGAATTCGGAATATCAAATATAGCTTAGGGTGAATTTTTGGTAATTTTCTGAAAAACTTCAATTTTTGATGAATAGTGAAACCACTAAGTGGTAATCAAGCAAACTGATTTTTCAGTTAAATGAAAGTTTACCACTAATGTGTATTGAATTTTGAAAATCCGACATACATGGTTGTCATTAAGAAGTAAAATGTGGTTCAATGAGATTATAATAATTTTTTGGTGAATAGTAACTTATTAAGTTCTTAATCGCGATTAGAGGTAATTAGTGTAGTTTAAGGTATAAATAATTCTTTAATAATATGAAATGACCTAGACACATGTCACAACCTTATTGGTTGTGTCATGGCCGACCAAGACAAGCCATGGTCCAACTTGGGGACCCCATGGAGCCACTTTAGTTGGAAAATGACATTAATATATTTTTATTTAATGTTAAAGTAAAAATGACACAAACATAATATGTTTTACGAAAACAATTTTTACATGGGGTTATAAAGATCAGAGTTTTGATTATAAATAGTAATTGGATAGATAAAAAGATTTCCTACATCATAGTATTTTTTTTATAATTTTTAGACATTAAATAAATTAAAATATATATGACATAATAATGATGCAGCGATGACATCATTATTTGACGATTTAAATAAAATGGAAAGATAATGAAAATTATAACACCTACACATGGCCAAGACCAATTGGATGAGTGGATTTAGAACCATTATCACCTTATCCACTAATTCTACCAATGTGGAACATTTTAAAACCGAAACACATTTTCAAATAAAGTAATATTCCTTTACTTTCCAAAAGTGCCCCTCCTCTCCTCTTATAAAAGGCCCCCACCTCTACCCCATTTCACACACTTCTCAAGCCTTTGGCTCGGCCAACCCCTGCCCAATTACTCTCTCCACATCCCTCTCCTCATCCTAGAGGATCCCCTTTGGGCAGAATCCATCCAAAGGAAGCCTTTAGGCTCAAATCAAAAGGAGTTACACTTTTAAAGGTAATTCATTCTCTCTTGTTCATTTGTTTTATTTTTTTCTCCAACCCTCTAAACTCTTTTTATTTACTTCTTTTGTAACAACACCAGTATCTTCAATATACTAGAATGTTGTTATAATATTTATTTGATCTACACTCTCACACAACTACATCAAATGGTTAAAGAACATACGGTTTCCGTGGATGGCGAAATTCTGCCTTCCGAAACGATGATTGTTCAATACTCATTTAACACCTTCAAGGGTGGCCATTATGATGTCACTATTTTTATATATGATATATAATATGTTTATGTTTTCTTTAAGCTTCTGTATTTTTCATTTTTGTCATACCTTTATGGTTTCCATTATGGGTAAACACGATATCTTCATTTAAGGAAGTGCGGACTACCGCCCCCTCAAAGTGATGTGATTCGTTAATACCATATGTGGGACGTGTAAAGGATGGATTTAAAGTTATTATATATGATTTTATACTGGAATTATAATATAACTCTATATAATTATTATTTCTTTCCATTAAAGTATGAGATAGAAATGAAAGTAGCGTTCATGCGTACGTACGGCTTACCGTCTCCATGAACGGTGCATTTCATTTCTTATCCCCAAATGTAATGTACTATTAAAATTACATGTATATAATGTATATATATAATTAATGATATATCTAAATGATGAATATAATTCTGGAATTAAAATATAAATACCTCTCATTTAGTTTTAATTCCACTAATATGACAATGAAATGAAAGTAGCGTTCATGCGTACGTACGGCTTACCGTCTCCATGAACGGTGCATTTCATTTGTTACCTCTAAATGATTATGTAATATTATAAATACATGTATATGCTGGATATATATGATATATATGATATCCAAATCAGGAATTTCATTCTGGATATAAAGAACTTTTGACCACACGAACAACATGTAATTGTAAGAAGTCCACTTTCGACATAAGAACCAAATATTGACAAAACAAACATTATTAACTTAAATGGTTACATAATGTTTATAACATGGCAATAAGTGATATAAAAGGAATAATGAAGTTTAAAAAGGTTCTTAATCAAGTATAAATTAACACAATTTTATTATTCAGGACGTTAAAGAACGATCGAGTCAAGTCGGACTCAAGGTAAGGGACTTCGTCTCAATCTCCTTTCATTGATGCATATTTCGTTTTACACAAAACTTTCTTTTATACGGTGTATAAACTCCTTTGACTTTTACTTTTATACAAAAGGAATCTTTTTCTATGAAGCGTTTTACTAAACGACAAAAAGGAATGTTTTTTTAACGTACGCGGTGACAACGACCTTTTTCCGCCGCCGCGAGAATTATTTGATCTTTGGCTTTCTCAACAAGCCGTTATGTTTTTAAAATGAAATAAATACCATATAATCTTTTATGTATTTTAGTATTTAAAATGGTTTTGAAAAATGATTCTATTATGTCAATATATTTATGATATATTGTGATTGAAATGTGGAAATGTTATCATTCCTTTATATTGGTTTTATGTTTTATGATTTTATACTGGTACTTGGACATTTTAACGGGTGGTTACGTTATAAACCATATGACGGGTGGTGCCGTGAATACCAGGACAGGTGGTTATGTTATAACCTCCAATGCATTGGGTATGGAAGTCGGCCGTATGGCTATTCCATTAAGTATGTATGGAAATTGGCCGTATGGCTATTCCATTAAGTGATATGTGTGGAAGTCGACCGTATGGTTATTCCACTTAAGTATGTTTATGTCCCAAGTTACCTTTATATATTCTATGTGTTCTTTATATGGGTTTTATGGTAATCCTTTGGTTACAAAAAGGTAAGTAATGATACTTTATTCAGTGAGGATTTTTTTTACTATTTCATGAAGGTGAAGGTATTACTTTGATATAGTATACATGGTTTACTTGATGTTTGAAAAACTAACAGTTTTCATTCTTTTTGTATCCCTTACTGAGCTTTTTATGCTCACCCCAAGTTTTTCGAAATGTTTTTCACAGGACTTAAAGTGGAATAAGGTCAAGGATGGGATTAAGGGAATTTCATGCTATCTAAAACATGGAATCTAGACATCTTTCTTTTTAAGAGTTTTTATTTTATGGAGACTTAGTAGAAGTGTCTACTTTGTAATCTTTTAAGATGTAATAGTTATGTTCTAATTCTCTAAAACTCTAAACCTGAAAAGATCCTCAATGTGAATTATTAATTTAATTCAATATTAAGTAAAGTTTAAGGCTGGGGCCTTATATGAAATCATCTAGGAGATGACATAGAAGAATGCATCACTCTCACCATTACATAGACTCTAAGGAAGAAGGTAAAAGCAAGAGGGTTGTAGGTCGAGAGAGAAGGGAAGTTAAAAGGTTTCAAAGAAGGCGTGGGAAAGAGTGTTCCCAAAATCATAATTATTATTTTATATTATCATTTATGTATTTATAGAAATAAAAGAGAATAAAATATATATAAATAAATCTAATAAAATTTTAAACATATACAAAATGATAGGTATATATTTTAATGCTGGATCTAGAATGGTAGATATCAAACGGTGGATCTCGAACGATGGATCTATAATAGTGTATTACACAATGGTCGATCTTCCAATGGTCAATATTCTAATGGTCAATTAAAAATGGTAGATCTTCCAATGGTCGATTATCAATGATCTATCTTCCAATGGTTGATTACCAAAAGAATTTTTCTATAATGGAAAACTATAAATAAAGATATAACCAATGTTTATCATACCTAGTTCATGTATGATATTGTTTAATCTATTATAATTCAAGGGATTTGTAAATATATCAGTAAGATAATGTTTAGTTCCAATGAATTCAAGAGTTATATAACCTTTTTGGAAATTATCTCTTAAAAATTATCAATACGTTTTGTCCTAGAGTGAGATACATGATTATTAAAAATATTTATTGAACTTGTATTGTCACAATTTATAGGAACATGTCTAAATTGATATCCATAATCTAGTAAATTTTGTTTTATCCAAAGAATCTGTGCATAGAAAATTACTATAGTTATATATTTTTCCTCAATTGTATACATTGCAATAGAATTTTTATTTTTACTACATCAAGAAACTAGTGACTTTCCCAAAAGGTGACATATTCCAAAGTTACTTTTTCTATCTAACTTACACCCACAAAAAGATGTTTTTGAATAACTCACTAAATCAAATGTTTTTCCTCTAGGATAGAATAAACCTAATGTAGTTGTATTCTTGAGGTATTTGAAAATAATTTTGAGAGTAAGTAAATGAGATTATTTATGATTTTTTTGAAAATGGCCACACACACATACACTAAACATAATATCTGGTCAGCTAGTAGTTATGTATATTATGATTCCAATCATACCTATGTAATTAGTTTGATCTACTAACTTTATAATTTCATCAAGATCTAGATTATAGGTTGTACTCATGGGATTATCACTACTTTTTATGTTATCCATACCAAAATGTTTTAGAAGGTATTTGGTGTACTTTGATTTAAAATAATTACATCATTATTTTGAAAATTTTGAACACAAAGAAATAAGTTATTTTCTCCCATTAAAATAATTTAAAATTCACTTTGAATTATTTTGAAAAGATAAATACAGAAATAATTTTTAGAATATCCAAAAATCATATCATCAACAGAAATTTGTATAGCTAAAATGTCTTTTTAAATCCTTTTTATAAATAAATTAGGATCAGCTATACCTTCTGAAAAACATTTATAAATTATAAAAAGAGAGTATCCTATGATACCAAGATATAGGACCTTGTTTTAAACCATGTAAAGATTTATTTATTTTGAAAACATGATTTAGAGAATGGGGATTTTTAAATTCAAAGGGTTGTTCAACAAAAACATCCTCAACAATAAAACCATTTAAGAATTCACTCTTGATATCCATTTGATATAGTTTGAAAATTAAATGTTCTATATAGGCAAGAAGCATTATAATGGATTCTTATCTCACCACTAGTGTAAAGGTTTCCTCATAGTCAACACCCTATTATTGACTATATCCTTATGAAACCAATCTAGCTTTATTTCTAACTATAGTTCCTAACTCATCAACTTTGTTTCTAAACACACATTTAGTTCCAATGGTCAGAGTGTCTTTAGGTCTATATACTTGTTCCCAAACTCTATTTATTTTAAATTAATTGAATTATTCATGAATTTAAATCACCCATAATTCTTCATTAATTTCATAATTGACGTTCTTAGGTTCAATCTGTGATAACAAAGTGTGATGTTCCACCTGATTTCTGAGAGAATCTCTAGTTTGTGTTCCTCTATCTAGGTATCTAACAACAACATCTAGGGAATGGTATTTATGAGTCCTAATAGTTCTAGGAAAAGAAGGGTCGGATATCTAAATATCTTCTATAGGTATAGTTTTAGGTTGTTACTTAGAATCAGAATATTTTTCATCTTATTTCACAGAACTGTTAGAAGGTTTGGCATTTATATTCATATTTGACAGATCATCTTTAATATTATCTATAGGATTATTAGGCTCATGTGGATCTATCTCATCAAAATTGATATGAACAGATTATTCCACAATCTTAGTTCTTTTATTAAACACCCTGTATGACATTGTAAATGGTGAATGTCCATGTAAAATTCCTTCATCACTCTTAGATAAAAAAAATTCAAGATTATTCTTTATATTTAGAATAAATACTTTTCAACCAAAAACTCTAAAGTAATTAACCTTTGGTTTTCTTCCATTCTATAATTTATAAGGATTTTTATTTAAGATATGTCTTATAATAACTCTATTAATTATTTAATAATATATATTCACAGCTTCTTACCAAAATAAATTGGTAAATCATACTCATTGAGTATGGTACAATAAATTTCTTGAACATATCTATTTCTTATTTCTATTATCCCATTCTTTGGGAGGTCCTATGATTAGAAAATTTATGATTATAGACATGTTGTGATAAAAATGATTCAAAATCTTGATTTAAAAACTCATGACCATGATCAATTTTTTAGGCCTTGATTCTAAGTCCACTAAGATTTTCTATAGATTTATAATACCTGAAAAAATAGGAACAATATTCAATTTTGTGAGCTATAAAGAATACCCAAGTATATCTAGAAAATTCATCTACTATAGCGTAAACCTAGTGCTTCTCGTTTAATCTAGAAACTCTAGAAGGTCTAAATATGTCCACCTGAACCAACTCTAGGGATTGAAAAGTTAAAACTTCTTTCTTTGATTTGAAAGTGATTTTTTGTTATTTACCTTTTTGACATAGGTTATAGACTTTATCATTTATGAATTCTAGTTTAGGTGGATCCTTGAATAATACTTTCCTAGTTATATTTTTAAGAGAATGAATATTATAATGACTTATTCGCTTATTCCAAAGCCAATATTATTTATGAAAGTCACTTAGATAAAAAATTATTTGAGAAAATAATGAATCTAAATTAACAGCATTTACATTGTCATTTATCAAAGTAGTAAAAAATAAAGAATTTTTAGAATAAAAAACTTTGTAGGTGTTATTTTAAAATTTAACATGAAAATTATAATCACATAGTTGTGAGATTATAAGAAGGTTATTCTTTAATCTATCTACAAATAAAACTTTATAAATTAAAACAGTGTTAAATTACTAGTTCGACCAAGTCCAATAATTTTTCCTTTAGAATTTTCATCGAAGGTGACATGTCAACTATCTACCTTGATTAAGTTCTTGAAACCTGAATAGTCCCTAGTCATGTGTCTAGTATAGCCGCTATCCAGATACCATAAATGCTTGTTGTAACTTTATAACAAGGTTTCTTACAAAATAGTTTTAAACCAAAAATATATTTGTTATCTGTATTATCTTGGGTATAGATATTATAGTAATCAATGATTTACAAATCCATAATTGTCTCATAGGTTTCTTATAATCATATCTTAAACTTTAATAAATAAATAAAAATATCTAATAGAATAAGAATTATTAATAGTTTTAGTAGAATTAGAACTAAGAATAACATTATTTTTAATAATCCTTTTTTACAGGATGATATCCAATTCCAATAATATATTTTGGTTTTGTTCTCTTTCTAAGAATATAAGTATGAGTATTTATTCCATTGGTAGATATCTATAAATACTTTTTCAATTACTTATTGGATAATTTTAACGAATTTTTCTATTTTATTAATTGATCATTTTTATCCTTTTCAATATAAAGATAAATTTTAAAATGAGCATTCAAGGCATGATACTTCTTTAGACTTTTATATTTATCTTTAACTTCATTGAAGATGTCCTCCAATATATTAAATTATTCAAAATTTTCTTCATTAGACATGTTTTATTCACTTTTTCATATCTAGATGTGTTATAAATATGAACAGAAGATGCAGGAATAATATTAGAAACCTCATATGTGTTTTTCATAAAACACATATTGGCTCTATCATGGTTATCTTCTTTGATTAAGTTTGATTCACTCGAATTGTCTTCTAAATCACTCCAAGTTTCTTTCATACCTTTCTTATACCTCATATCCTTATCATCATACATCTTTTTAAACATTATATTAGGATAGAAATATTTAATATATACTTTTATTTTACATTCATAGTATACTATCTCATTTTAAGTATCATCTTTCTTTCAGTATTTTCTCCAATTACCACAATTTTAATACTTTCCTTTATAATTGGGTTTCCAAATAACTTATTCCTTTTATATAAATTCTTAAAAACTCTATATAGATGTTACATTTCTTCATCATTGTCAGCATGTGACTCCTAATCACTTGAGCTTTCATCTTGGATCTTCTCTTTTTGTTTTGAAGGAATAGTTTTGAAGGCTACATATTTTCTCTTTAGTTCATCTTAATTTTCTCTATTTACTTTGATTTCATCTTTATACATCATGATCTTTCCTATAATATATTTAATAGAAACCTTACTTATGTCACATGATTCTTAAATTGAAACTGAGTTCTCTATCCATCTATCTGGTAAACATATCAACATGCACAACACTTGGCCTTTATCAGAAAAAGGTTTCCCCAATGAATTCATTGTGTCATGTTCCCATTAAACATGATATAAAAATCATAATTTGGTTCATCAGGTTTCAGTTTAAATTTATATTATTTAATATTATAAGTATTCAAATGTATTTCTTTTACATTAAAAGTTCCTCCATGAGAAATAGTTAAAGTATCCCAAATTTTAAATGTAGTAGTACAAGAAAATATTCTGTTAAACTCTTTATCTCCCAAATAAAAATATAAAAGTATCCATATATTTATAGTTATTGTTATAATATTATTTAGTAGGATCAATCCATTCATCTTTAGTATTTTTTGGGTAATTCGTATTTGTCTTCAATTACAGTCTAGATTTTAAAACCCATACTTTCAATATACATCTTCATTTTAATCTTCCACTAAGAATAGTTTGAGATATTAAAATAAGGAGGCCTATTAGTAGTAGATCCCTATTGTATATTATCATCCATAAATAATTAAATTTATAAATAAAAATAATAATATCTTTAAAAGACAAATAAATCATAGTTGAAAAGATATATGAAAAACCTATAACACAAAATGTTGGTTAAAGTGAGTAACTCAAGATGGGGGTTAATTGAGTTTCCAATAAAAAAAATTCTATTTAAAAAAACTAAAAATAAATCCCATAAATTAATAAAAACACATATTTAATATAAATAGTATAAATATATAAATTTTATCTTTCAAAAAATTTCCCAAAATAGGGATTAAGGCACAGCTAGAATATCTAATAAATCATCTAACTTTTCTAAACTATGTTGCTTAATCAAACACTTTATATCAACACATATTAAGACTAACTATCAAATTAAATTTTTGTTACATATTTTGAAAAAAGACATAGTTTTAACTTTGAAATAATGAAAAAAAAATTAATAAATCACATAGTGAAATATAAACAAGGGGTTCAATGTTAAGATGATACTTAATCCCCTCTACTTGGAAATCACCTCATGCAAATAAGTTTATTATAATGATAAATAGATCCAAAATATGTATTAGTTTTTACAATAAATAGCATACAAGGATATATAGGTATAGAGAATCATACATATTTATATGTGGGATATAAATAATTAACAAGCCACACAAGACCTCTTTCATAGTTTTCATGTGTATAGAAATAAAGAAATTTGGAAGAGTATGTCAAGCACACACCAGTTTGGTATAGGATAGTGTGTATAGATAAACAGAGTAATATTACACACTATTAAAAATTAAATCATAAACAGAGAGAGAAAATTAGTTGAGATAATAAAAGATGAAGTTCTAAATTTGAATAGCTTCAGATGTTCCAACGTACTTGAATTTGTATTGTAAAGGATCTCGACCATGTTCTTCAAAAAGTAAAGGAAAAAAGAGTATCTTAGAATCTGAAAAAATCATTTTGTTTTTTTCTCTAGATGTCCAGAGTCCTTCCACACAAAGTTGTATTAGGATTTGTATTTGATTCAGTGTATGAAGGTTTGTGTTAAACTATATATTATACACACCATTGGTTGTATCACAATACACATGTTCATGGGGGAGTCATAGAGAATATAAAACTCTCTAGGTAAAAGTATCCATTGGATAATAATGATAAAATATCTCAGATCCTTGTACTAAGCATAAAATTAGGAAAGTATAACTTTTTCTTCAATATATATCAGGAGTGGTTTAGGAATAATGATTCTTAAATCCATGCGGGAATATATGCATTTAATTACTTAAACTATCTATTGGAGGAATTAAATTCTAATGAGAGAATCTAGATAGAAATAATAGCATACTGGTGGTAGATCCTTACTAATGTTATATCACCCCAGTGGTAGCACAGACTAACAGTAGATCAACTCTGGTGGTAGATCTAGTCTGAACAAGCAGTAAATCTGATCGGTGGTAGATCTGTCAATGGTAGATCATCTAAACTAGCGGTAGATCTGATCAACAGTAGATATATCAATGTTAGATCATCTAAACTAGTGGTATATCTGATTAGGGATAGATATTCTGAATTTATAGTTTATTTCCTCAATGGTAGATCTATTTTACTAATAGTAGATGTCCTCAAAGGTATATTCTCTAACAGTAGATGTAGTTGAACTAGTGGTATATGTTTGTAATTGTAGGTCCATTAGTATTAGAGTCTAATGGTAGATGTAGTCCACCAGTAGATCTATTTAACTAACTATAGATCTTTACATCCAATGATATATTGTTTGAAATAATGTTAGATATTTAATTATCCAAGTTTCTCCACAAAATTATGTACTATTATAAAACATTAAACTTGTTAGAAACATAATAATCATGATTTGCGAGCATTAAAATAAGGAGGTTCCAACACTTTGGGTAGTAAATATGATTTCATTATATCTCAAAGTTTATTATGTTAAAGAAAAACTCTCTTTATGATCTCATGTTTTTTAAATGGAATAATGGGTTTCTTTTTTTTAGGTCCCTTTCTAAGATTTTTGTGCTCATCCCATGTTTTTAAATATTTTTCATAGGTTTTAAGGATGAGTAGGATCAAATAATAATTCAAGATAAAAATAATAAATATTTTTCATGAAAATAAAACATGTTTCTTTTTAAAAAAATTATCTTGTGAGAAAAATTGATACTAATAGGAAGTGTCCAACATGTATTTCTATGGGTTTGTTATGTAATAGTTATAACCTAATCCTCTAAAACTCTAAACCATAAAATATTCTTAAAATAAATGAAAATGAATTATTTTCTAAAGATTCAATTTATGGATTGTTTAATGTTGTTCCCTTACAGTTGGTATCAGAGGAAAGGTTTAGATAACTTTATTGGTTGGGATTTCATTTGAGCATAAGTTAAAATCGCTTTGTAACTAGAATGATCAGTATTTTAGGGGGAATTATAGTTATTTCTAATAAATTGAAAAGATAACATGATTAAGGGTGTATTATTATTTATCCTCCTCAAAAGATAGTTTATTATGATTTTATTGATATACTCATGGTATTTTTTTAATAAATTACTGGATCCAGTAGTAACCAAATTAATAATATACATGAAGTAAAATGTAGTGGTTGTATAGAAAAGAAACTGAACAAAATAGTATCTATAGTGAAAACTCTTGTAGTTATTATTAACCAACTATTACAAGTTATGATTAACAACCAGAATCAAGGTGAGTTTCTTAATGAACCAAACAAGAGAAAAATAGAGTTTCATTGATTTCCAAGTGATAAATATCATAAAGGTAAAAAATATTTAACATCCTATGTGTCAATAATGTGGGAATAAGTACCCAATAAAATGTTTTAAAAGAATGGGGAGATGTTTTGTATATGGTAAAGGAGGGAATAAAGTAATAAATTGACAAGGAAAAATTAATATTTCAATTAACACCTTGAAAGGGATTAAATTTCTTCCCAATATATTAATTTAATGATTTAAATGCGGGGAGTATATGCATTATGAAAATAAATTTCCTAGGGGAAAATCCTAATAAATGGACTAATAAGACCGTATAGATAAAGATTTAGCAATTCCTAAGTCTGTTACATATGAAGATGAGGAAATTTAAAATAATTTATAAAATGTATAGATTATATTTTTACTTATGTTTTGACATTGATGAATTTTAGTACATGATTCATAGTTTTTGATTGTAGGAAGTAAGTATTAAGAAATAAGATGAAAAATCATGGTAAATGGATTATGAAGAATGTTAAATGATTGAGGTTTCTACATATGGGGATTATAAGTGTGATCATAAGTTTAAAATAATTAGTACTCTTTTAAAGTTTTATGTGATGGGAGTACCTTAGAGACATTTATTGAGTCTTAATATATGTTCTTAGTTATACGTAACCTTTAATATTATCTTGTGTTTTAATGAATTTTTATTTGAAGAATAATTCCTTTACTTTTTTAGACATAAGTTTAAAGGCATTGATAACCTTTAGGATTTATATGATATTTAATGTTGAGGTAATTATGGGTTATTAAAATTTGGGAACATATGTTTTAATGTATAGATAACCATGGGATTGAAAATTGATTTGGTGATTAAGTGATTAATGATATTTCAGAAGAAGGTCATTATAATTTTGGGAAGTATTATATGATTAAGGTAAAGAGAATAATATGGTATTTTATTTATGGAATAAAGGTTGAATTGTCTTTTGGAAACATATATTATTTTAATGTGAATTTATGTGTATTCAAGTTCTTTATCAAAATGATTAGTATATTTTGGAGATTATATGATTATGGTATATATATTTTTGGGTATATGAATTTATGATGGGCTAATGTTAATTGGATATAAATGTTAATTTAATCTTGGATGGCTATGTGATCAAATCCTTCTTATTTTTGGGTTTTGAACTTAATTAGGAATATTTTGAATAATTTTAAGATTATTTATTTATTAAAATGATCTAAGTTTAACTTTGGGTGTTATTTTGAGGCATTTGAGATTACTTTTATATTTCATCATATGAAGGTTTATTCATTTTTTAAATTATCTTACCATGTTCTAACCATTTTGGTTAACGTATAAAGATATGAGAAATATCTTGTTATCCATTTCTGGAATTATGTGATCCATTAGAATTTGATTTTATTCCTTCAGGCATGAAAAATTCATCTTGAATATTCATCATTTGGGGAAAATATAATATTGTGGTGGAAATTGATTAAGGGATGAAAGTATAGTTATAAAGTAAGTATATTTCCATATATTCTTAGTCTATATGGTAGAGAAATTCCTCAAATCTTGGAAAAGGATGTTGAAACAAAACAAATTGTCTTATTACCTTCATTTATGTTGAATTGATGGAATTTTTCACACCTTATCAATTTATGCCTTTGTGGTCATTATTGTTCTCCTGAATCATTCACTTTCGTTTGATCAATGTTCTCTATCACTATCCATAATTATTTGGATAGTAATCTTTCATCAATGTATATATTTTTACATCCAACTAATGTTCTCTTAGTTGTAAACCAAGTATGTGTTATTCAAGATGACCTTCGTATTTCTTGTTGTCGCCTCATCCCTGTGGTGGAACTTCTTCGGATGCCTCGGGTGTTCTCCGTGACGGTCTTGGGATTCGTCCTCCTTACTATGGCCGAAGGCTTCGGGCTTCGACTCTGCTAGTCTGACCCACGGGTGTAAGACTGGTTTATTCAACGGCATACTCTACAGAGCGTTTGAGGGTTGCTCCCGGTTCTGGGTTGTTGTCTTGCGGCGGTCTCTCAGCATGTGGAGGTCGTCTCCTGATGTGCAGTGGCTGAGTACTCTGAGGATCTGTAGGGGTTTCTTCGGCGTTTGGGGTGGCTGCAGTGGGGTTTTCTCGGTTGATTTTCAATGCTCTGTTTGATTCTTGTTTTGAAAATGGTGATTCCATCCGGTTTCTATGCTGGTGGTGGTTGATGGCAGCAACGGAGAGGAACTCCAGTGAAGGTGGTGTGCGATCGTCGATTCGACGCTGATTGACGGTGGTCGGTCCAGGGTTTCACCGGCGGCATAAGGTTGGATTTCACATTGAAGGTGGCGTGTGCACGGTCAGATGGGCAGTGGCCGCTTGGGATGGGGTTGACGGCGATTTCTGGATATCGGCTTGAGTGAAGTTCTTCCTCTGTGACGGTGATGAGTAACGCCAATGAAGCTCATCGGTGGTTCTTTTCGGATTCTCCAGTCGTCTCGGTGGTTTCGAGGCTGATCGTGGTTCGAGGTGTTGCAGGTTTCGACGGCTCCCGTGCTTCGAGGCCACGGAATGGCTTCGTGGATCGAGGTGGCGAGTGGTGATTTTTTGAATGTTGAATTTTTACTTTGAAAGTGGGATGTTGTGCCTGTTTGACTGTGCGGTTTGGAGAGATGTTTGGGGTACCGGAAACCCTTAAACCGGGTATTAAAAAATGAAAAAATTGGTTTGGCCCCAAGAGGAAGTTTTATTAACCATTTTTATGATCTGGGATTTCAACAAAGGTATTTTAAAATATTAAACCATTGGTTACAATGTTTTAGTTAAAATTAAAAGGATAAAATTAATTAAATGGGGGAGAATTTAATATCTTGAGATTTTAAAAAAACACCATGTTTGATAGTATATAATACACGTAGCACTGATCTTAAACAAACTATGGTATATTATTATTTAAATGTTATAGTTATAAGTTTGTCATTGAATTGGCGGGTATGAATAAGATTAACTATATTAGAAAATATACATAAATTTCATACTCAATACAAATTTTTTTATTAATTATAAGGAAATAAATACTCATTTTTTTGTAAATTCATTTTATTCTTCAAAAATATGTTTTCTTCGAAAATGGTTTTTATTACCTTTTGTGATTTAATATTATAATTAATTTTTGAAACATTTGAAAATTTTATTTGATAAAAACTATGTCATTTTTTAAATTATCATATCAAAATAATCATGGAGTGAAATATTTTGATTTTTCTGGAAAGAATGATTTTTCATTGAATAGTGAAAATTACCAATTTTTGTAAAAATATTATTTATTTTCATTAAATAAAGTAATTTAAAAGTATAATTTTATCTAAAATTAACATAAAAATAATTTAATTATAAATAATCTAACTAATTATATAATATTCGTTATTATACTTAATTTTGGTATAAGTTCATTTTTTGGTTTAAAAACATATTTTTTTTAAAAAATATTTTCATTGCGTTTTAGGTTTTTATCTTAATTTAATTTGTGTCACTTATAGGAATTTAATTATATAAAATTAAATTAATTTTTTTATTGATAAATTCAAATTTATCTTACTATGAATTTTTTATATTTTTTAAAGAAGTTAAATTTTGTTTTGAATATTAAAAAATATAGTTTTTATGAAATGTGGTATCTTTTATGATATTTCCAAGAAATAAATATGAAATAAAAATTTATTAAAATTATGGAAATAATAACATATGATAATATACTAAAAATATAATATAAAAAATTATAATAAATAAAATATAATTTATATCATGATAAATATGAAAATCATTTTTTCTGCCAACGTAGTGCTTGCACACCACTGGACAAATAAAATTTGGCGTTCTAATGATAATAATGGGGAATGAAAATTAATTGAGATAATTTTTTATTAAAAATTATTTATAAATGATCGTTTTTATTTATATTTTTTAACTTTTTAGTTGTATAACAAGAATAATATTCAAATTCTTTTGCAATGCTTTCATAAGGCTAAAAAGTCAAAATAACATATTAAATAAGTTATCATTACATGGATGTGAGTAAATATAAAAATTTTAGGAATATAAAATTTTATTTTGAACTTAATTTATTTATGGTAATTTATTTTTTATTTTTAGTGATGAAATAATTATCTTAAATTCTTACATAACAAAGACACATCACTTGTACAAGTAGTAAAAAATCAAATAAATGATTTTAAAAACTATAAACGTAGTAATTTTTGGGTTAGTTAAAGTTCATCATGAATTTTTAAGTTAAATATAACATTTAAAGGATTTTTAAAGGATTATATTGTAATTATATAGTTTCCATTTTATTTTAAAAGTCAAATTAAATGAATAGTTCCAAAAATGATATTAATAGTATTTTATAATAAATAATATTTTATTAAATGACTTCAAATTAATAAAAATCATATATTCAGACAATTTAATTTTATATGGTTTAAAATATCAATTATGGTCCTTTTATGGGTCATTTTTTCTTTTATAGTAACTTCTTAACCCCTGAAGTGTAAAAAACTTTGTTATTATGGTAATTGTCAAAAGGGTTAATGAGGGATTATAACAAAGAGATAAGGGTGAAAACATCACCTAAAATCATCAAAATTAAACTATAGTAATTTAATACTTTAAGAAATTTTTACATGAAAATTAAACTAAAGTAATTTAATACTTTAGTAAATTCCATGAATGCCCTCCCCTTATTTATAAAAGGACACCCACTCACCTCTCCTCTCTACACTTAAAAAAACCATTTGATTCAGACAATACCTGAAAAAATACCTTAATAAAATATCTCCTCATGTTTTTGATATCTTATTTTGGGTAGAATACAAACCTTGTAGGGATTAAGGGGTAAATCAATGGTGGATATCCGAAGAAGAGGTATAGTTTTTTACAAGATGTTTTAGTTTTATTTCTTCTTACACCTCCTTCAAATATTCTGAAAACATACCAAAATAATTACAAAATTATATTATATATAATTATATGTTTTTATTTTAATTTTATATCCAATATTAATATTCTATTCTATCAAATGGTAAATGAAACTTTCATTCGTGTGTATGAAAAACTACCACCTCGTGTTCTTTTGTACGACAGGCCACCGCCTCGTGGACTGATATAATTCATTTTCCATCCCCACCTCTCACATTTTGTTATAATAATGTATTTAATGTATCTATATTATATTAATGACATAATTATCATTATTTAAAGATAATATATCATATATATTTTACCTTTCCATCCATTAAAAATGATATCATTGTTTGTGTGTATGTGTAGATTACGACATCCACCAAGCAATGTGATTAGTTTTTCATCAACACATCACATGGATGATATATATAAATTATTTAAATATATAATATTATATTTATGATATAATAACAATTTTATTAAATATAATATAACACTTACCTTCTTTCCATCATGATCGTTGAAAAATGGAAGTGTTACTCATGCGTACGTATGACCTACCATCACTGTGACTATAAGATAGTTCATTTTTCATAACCATATTTTATTTTTAGTTTTAAATGTTTAATTTATGTATAAAAATAATAATTTTTTCATGATTATTATTTTGGATATAATGGTATAATGAACTCATTTACCATAGTCAACCTACCAAAGTCGTTTTGGTTATATCAGCCGAATATCGTCAAAAAATCAACATGAAATTAATTGATTAATTAATTGTATTTAAATTGGTAATAAATAAAATAAAAAGAATAGAAAACTTGAAAAATTTTATTAAGAAAGTAAATAATTAAAATAATTTTATTATTCAAGAATATAAGGAACATATGTAATGATTCAGACTTGAGGTAATGGACGGTTAGCTTTCAAAACCTCATTTTAAATATTTTAAAGATTAATTTTATAAAAAAAAATCCTCCATGTCCATATTCTTAAAATTATTTTATATATGTATTTATATAGACCTAAATGAATTATAAATTAAATTTTATCTCTATTTTTACTTTATTTAAAAAAAATAAAAGTAATCTTTTTACATATTTTATACAAAATGTTTTGAATTTATTTACAAAAGAAAAAAAATGAATGTTCTATTTTATCATTTGTGGCATCAATGGATTTTCCCACCACCACAACTATTATTTTATATTTGTATTACTTTATAATATTCCATGTTTTCTTCAAATAAAAACCCTCCTTCCCATTTTTTGGGTATTTTAGTTTTGAAAGTGGGGTTTCAAAAAAAATAAAAGAATATTTTCATATCCGAAAGTGTTTTACATATGGGTTAAAAAGAGTTTTCTAAAGGATTTATGATGAAAAGGTTCAATATTAAAATATTGTATTCATGATATGGTCTTTTGAAATTTTTTATGATCAAGTGATCCCGGTATATCTCTCTAGTTCATTGGGTAATTATTATGTTCTCTAGAGAATTATATTGGAATTTGATCATAATGTTTAATCCAATTATAAGGGTTCTTATAATTATTCTATAAAGATGATGTCCCAAGGTACCTAAATCACTTTTATATTCTTTCTAATGAGTTTTTATGGAAATATTTTGACTTCAAAATAAAATCTAATGATCTCTGTATAGGAATTATTATTCCATTTTAGGGTTAAAATGTATGTTTTTAAGAAAATGTGTTTCATGGGTTCTCGTGTTTTCTAAAAAAACCTCATGATTATGATTTTTTATTTTTATTTTCTTATAAAGTGTTTTATTAAAATCTATGAGCGGTAAAGATGATTTCATTTGAGATCAAATTTTATTATGTTAAAGGAAAAATCTATTTATGATCTCATGGTTTTAAAATAGACAAATGGGTTTCTTTTTATTATGCACCTTACTGATATTTTTATTCTCAAATCATGTTTTTAAAAAAATCAAAGTTTTTAAGGATGTGTATAAATAAATAATAAGTTAGGTTGGAAATCATAATGATTTTTCATGAAAATAAAACTTTTTTCCTTTTAAAATTATTGTATTATGAGGAAAATATATACTAATAGGAAGTGTCCAATGTGTATTTATATGGGTTTTTTATGTAAGATTTATTACCTAATTCTATAAAACTATAAAACTAAAAAATCATAGAAATGAGAGAAAGTTATTTTTTTCTAAATATTCGATTTATGGATTATTTAAGGTTGGTTTCTTACATTTAGACTCATTTGATTATGAATTGTATAATACAACTTAATATATTTTATTAATAAAGATGACCAAAGCACATTTTAGTAGAAAATTTGAAAGTTTTAGTGCATTATTGTATCTCATACATAGTGATGTATGTTTTCCAATGAGTACACAACCAAGTGGTAGTTTTAGGTACTTCATAACCTTTACTGATGACTTTATTTAGTATGGTTATGTGTTTCTGATGAGTCATAAGTATGAAACTTTTGAAAATTTAAAATATTTTCATAATTATGTGAATAATAAACTATAAAAATATATTAATATTCTTCAATCAGATCAAATAGATGATTAATTGAGATACAAATTCACCAATCATCTAAGATATGGTTGAATTATTCCATAACTCTCCACTTTAGGAATACCATAGTGGAATAGTGTGTCTAAGATGAGGAATCATAATATGTTGGGTATGGCTTAGTCGATGATGAATTGGTGTTACCTTCCTATAACATTATAGGGTTATGCTCTAGAGACTAATGTATTCCTACTTAATCACATTCCATTTAAAGTAGTCATAAATACATCATATAATATATGTTATAAGAAACATTTTGATTTGTCTTTTATAAAGATTTGGGGTTGTGAAGCACTCGTACTATGATTGTATTCTAAAAAACATGACCCTAAATCTAAAAAATGATTATTTGTTGGTTATTTTATGGAAAATAAGGGATATTTTTTCTATAATATTTCTAAAAATAAAGTGTTTATGGCTCGGAGTGTTATTTTCTTTGAAATTAAACACATTTGTTGATGAGTTGGTGGGATGATGGTTGAACTTGGAGAAGTTCAAGACCAATAAATTGGAAGTGTTCCTAATATGTAAGTTAATTTGGTTCTATAAAGAGTTATAGAAGAAGAATATAATCAAGTTACATAAGAAATTTGAAGGTCTTGTTGGATTATTCAAGAGCCTAAAAGATATATATTTATTTTGGAAAATGATGATGAATTAATGTTCATATGAGATGAACCTACTACCGACCAAGATTCCTTTGAGGGTTTTGATTCAAAGAAATAGTTAAAATCCATGGAATATTAAAATGACTCCATGTACACTAAAAAAGTTTGGAACATGGTGGATGCACCTGAAGTGGTGATGCGCATAAAGTTAAAGTGTATTTTCCATAAGAAAATTGACATAATCGTTGAGTGTTAACCTATAATTCTCACCAGGTGAAAAGGGGTTACAAAAAAATCATGGTATTGACTATGAGGATAATTTTTCACCTATTTTGATGACAAAGCCCATTCGAATATTTATTTTTCATAGAAACACCTTTTGATTGTGTGATATATCAAATGGATGTTAAAATCACTTTTGTTAATGTAAATTTAGTTGAGGATGTGTATATGATATATCCTGAAGTATTTTAATTTCCAAATGAGTTTTATAAGGTATGAAAGTTGAAAAGGTACATTTATGGATTTAGGAAATCTTCTTAGAGTTAGAATATTTGGTTTGATAATGTCAGCAAAGAGTTTAGTTTAATAAAAAATTCAAATAATTCTTGTGTATATATTAAGATTACTGGGAGCAGTAAAATATTTTTGATATTGTATATGGTTAATATACATTTTATTATAATTAATTTCCTGATTTTACACACTATAAAGGTGTGGTTGGTAAAATGATTCTTTATTAAAGACATGGGTGAAGTAGTCAATATATCAGGTATGAATATCTTTAGAGATAGATCTAAAAGGTTTCTTAAACTGATTTATAACACATATATTGGTAAATTTTAACAGTTTTTTAGCATGGAGAACTCTTATAAGTGTCCTTTACCAGTGTTACGTGGCATGAATCATAGGAAGATTCAAGATCCTTTTAAGGACTTAAATGGATGGATAGAATTCTCTATGCATATATCATAGGTTTTATCATATATTCCTTGTTCTAAACTTAACTCAATGTCACTGATACTATTAGAATAACAAGTGAATATAAATCCAATCCTAGTTAGATTTATTGTATTTATATTAATAATAAACTCAAGTACTTAAGAAGAATTAAGGATGTTTTATTGATCATTTAAGGATAAGATAAGATCTATATAAAGGTTTACATTGATGATAGTTTCAAATTAAATAAATATGACATTATATCTCAATTTGGTGTCATGTTTTCCAAAATAGTGAAGATATCATCTAGAAGAGTTCCAAACATGCCATTTTAGTGGACTCAAAAATAGAGGTGGAGTACATCACTGCATCAGATACTATAAAGGAATTTTTTTGGATTGAGAAGTTTATTTTTAAACTTGGGGTGGTTCCTAGAATCTAGGGGTAAATAAATTTTTATTTTGATAATAATGGATCCATTTATTAGTCCAAGGAACCCCAATCTCACAAAAGGACTGGAAAAATGATTTACAAATACCATCCCATATGAGATATCATTGTGAGAGTGTTAGGATTTTTTGGGTGGTTATAAAGGACAATGTAGCAGATATATCAACAAAACCATTACCAAATAATAAGTATGAGGGTCATGTTGAATATATTGGTATAGGATACATAAGATATTTAATGTAATGTTTTTGAAAGTATCATGATTTTATAATAAAGGAAATATTTGTTTATCATTCATTCATGAGTGTTGCAAATTATTTTACATTAATAGTGGAATGATAATATCCCATTAATATATGAATTTGAGTTATCCCTAATCAATGATTATCATAGATTATTATGATTTGTGGTAACTATTGTACAGAGCCTATTCACCTTACTCATCCACCCTTTAATCATATTTTTAACCCTTTACCTATGTTATATCACTTTTCCACTATAACATGGTATTTTAATCCATTCCCCAAAACAATATTGATTGGGAAAAGTATTTGTGGCTTTTGATCTCCATAAATAAGATATTAGACTCCATGAGAGCTTGGGAATTTATTTGAGTGCTAATATCGGAGAGAAATGAAGAAAAATAGTTGTTGGTATGTATATTATGTGTGGGAGAGAGAGTATCTTTATGTGTTTGAGTGTGTACCTTTGTGTGTGTGTGAATCTTCATGTGTGTTAGTGTGTGTGCATATTTTTGTGTGGTTAAGTGAGTATGTGCATGTGTGTGTGAGTCCATGTGTGTGTGGGTATTTTCATTTGTGTTAGTTTTTATGTATATCTTCACATTTTTGTGTATTTATAAATGTGTGTACATTTGTGTAATTATCTTAGTATATGTTCATGTCACTAGAATTACTCATGATATTAATAGATAAAGTAAAAGTAGATCTCAAACAATGGAAGCTATGTAACCCCAAATACAATCTCTATTGATCTATTTTGAGAAGCTTCTTGATTGTATTTGGTCAGGGATACATGTGAGGATGAAAACCTTGAAAATCAATGAATCCTAATACTGATTCAAAACAACCCATGAAATCATGTGATGCTACACCAACCTCACATCATAGAGGGGGTTATGGATGATGACATTGATGATTTTATACACCAAATAATGTTATTCCAGCAACCTATATAAGTCTAAATGAGACCAAATGAAGATGGAATACTTGGAGGTATTAAGTTATGGGTTCCCTCTTTTCAAAGAAAAAATATTCTAAAATAATACATAGTATGAGAGAAAATATATAACTTACTTTCATTAATTTTTCACAATCATAATATGAAATATATCCATTGAGAAAGTGTTTTCACAGTCATGTATATTCTGAGGAGAAAATATATAACTTACATCCCTTAATTTTTTGATTATTATATAATTTTGTTCGATTGAATAAAAAATTATAGTTTTATATATGGAAGATGTCCCATTAACACATGGGATGGAATGAAATTGTCAATGAGTAAATGATTTGTTCCCATATGACACTATATATATCTCTGAAACAAGATTCAACACATTAACCAAGGGAGTAAGAGTGTTTAATATTGCTTCAAGGAGATAAAAATATCTATGATCCCAGAAAACATTGAGGAGAAACTGGTGGAAACCATGTCCTAGTTTTTACATATCCTCGATTGATAGAGAGATAATCAAGTGGATATATACCAATATGTTTAAATAAAATACATGATCTATCAATATATAAAGATCAAGAAACAAATTAAAAGGTGTAGAAACTTGAGGAAACCTATTACCCCTTTTAATCCATGGAGAAATACAAATAAATAGGTTATAGGAATGTAAATTCTGATGGAGTTGGTTGATCGTGAGTGTGACAAGGTAGTTCTTACACCTAATAAAATTCATATTGATGTTAACCTAATGAGAAACTATGATATCCAATGTTCCAAATTCCAAGGTATAGAAAACATCACTATCAAGTTTCTAAATTAATGGAACATTACCATCAATAAGTTTGTAAAATGAGAGATCAATAGTGAAACATCTGAATAAGAGGATGAAAATTCCCCTGAAATTGATAATAGTGAATTTCTAGGAGAAGGTCAGATCTTTATCACAAGATGCATGTTAATTTATCAAATAATGATCAAATAGAAAGAGAATTGGTATAATATTTCCATATATTTTTCTAAATACATGGAAAATTATATGGTATTATTATTGATAGAGGATATTATATCAATGTGGTTAGAACTGAGATGGTAGAGAATTTGGGACTAGCAACCTGAAGAACCAACATCCATACTAGCTTAATTGGTTGAAAAATTATGGATATAATTCATTAGTTCATTTCCATATGTCATCAAGTATAAAAAGGGAAAAGAGAACATTGTTGTTGGGGTCATTTCACATAGATATGATCTTTTATCCCTCATGGTTTCTAAACATCTTGGTTTTGAATTAATAAATGAATTATATTCCAATTATAATGATTTTAGTGAAATATTTAGTCATTATAAACTTGGAGTTTTTTAGTAATAGTTTTAATTACATTATAGATTTTTATTCCATGTTAAGAAACCCAATTTCTCTATTCATTTACTTTTACTAAAAGAGTCACATTCTGGTGAGTTAATATGACATTTCAACATCACTAAAAATTTAATCTTCCAAAGTGATCATTTTTAATGTCCTGGGATTTCTAATGATGTTGATAAGTGTGTGGGAAAGTGTATTGTGTATCTCAAATAAAAAAACTAAACTGAACCCCCAAGAATTATATTATTCCCTTCATATCCCCAATACCCCTTAAGAAGATATAGCTATAGATTTTTTATAGGATTACAAAGTAATAAGAGAAATAAAGACTCTATATTTCACTACAAAAATTATTATATTTAAATGTGGTTTTGTAGTGATATTTTATAAAATTACGGCTAAAAATATCATGTTTATGTAGTGGAATTTTTTAAAAAACTTCTATGAAATATCAAAAAAATAAAAAAAAAACTCATCCCCCCTAATCCTAACTTACCTCCCTAAGCTTCGCCTTTCCCTTTCACTCTTAAACCTAAAAGAAATTTGATCAATTAAAAGAGAACATAATTCGGTCGATCAAAGGTCTTTCCTTCCTAAAGATGTGGGGACACCTGATGGTGTTTGAGATCCCCTACTTACTAGTGATTATCATGGTCCCATCCTTCCCTATGATGCATGTAAATGTGATATTTCCCCTCTACCCTATTTATTATTGTTTTATCATCCTTCCTAGTGATGTTTGAACTTCCCTCCTTCCTAGAGTTGATTAAACATACCAAAAATGTGTGATCTTCCAAGTGATGTGTGATCCCTATTATAGTTAAAGGAATAATCCTATTTTAAAGAAGTTTGTATAATATTTTTCATATACATTAATATTTATTTTAATTTATAATATATTTTTTAAAGGTTTGTAAAAGTATATAATATTCAAATATTATTAGGAATTTCTTTCAGTATTTTTATATATCAAAAATATATTTTTCAAATACCTTAACTTCAATATAGTTTTTAGTGGCTAAAGAAATATCTTCGAAACAAGATTTTGATCCTAATAAAAATATTTTCATATATTCATTATATTTTTTAAATTTTTTGTATTTTAATTCTATTTGTAAATTTTTTTATATTTTTTCTTTTTTAATATAAATATCTATGACCAAACTTGTAATTTTTTTATTAATTTAATTAATAAAAGTTTAATGTTAATTCTTAATAAAAAGTAATTAATTTTTCTCTCCTTGATAATCATTTTTTCCATTTTTATGATTGATCAAAAAACGGGGGAGCGTAAGATAAAACTCAATTTTTTATATAACTAATTAATTAATGTGTGAGAAAATATATTTTGTATTAAATATATTTCTAATTATATTTTAATTATTTTTAGAAACTATTTATTTTAAAAAAATATTTTTTTTCTTCTACAGGTTTTATGTCCTTCAAAAAGATGGATAATATTGATCTCTATATATTCCTAATAATATTTTTTATTAAATAATTTTTCCATATATATTTTTAATTAATATTGGTTTAAGGGTCACACAAAAACCTTATTTATCTAATATATTTATTTGAGTGTGTTATTATTCTTAAGAAAAACATCTAAGGAGCTATGAAATAAAAACATTTTTCAACAACCTTCTCTGATTATATTAATAACACCTTCTAGGACTATTAAGGATTAAATATCTAATTATCAAACATAAAAGGAGTTAATTGTTTTATTTTATTCCTAAATTATTATATAACTATATTTTTCAGATAATGTGGTAATTTGGTGATATATGGATAAAATTAGGATCATATTACCTAGGAACGCACCTTACACTAGTAGAAAAATACTTTTTAACATCAATTTTTTTGTGTATTTTAACATTTTTTTAACCGACTTTACTTTTGTCGATGTTGTAAATACCTTTTAATGTTGGATATAAAAACCCAACATGGAAAGGTATTATAAAAACAATTAACTAACCTGTAAGAATAATTTCCACGTTAGTTATTTATATAACCAATGAGAAAAGTACCTTTCCATGTCAGTTATATAGATAACTGATGTGAAACACAATTTTCATGTTGGTTATTTATATAACCAATGTGAAAACTTATAAATTTTTTGGGAAAAAAATTCTAGTACACATATAATAACATCAATAAAAAATAAGAGTATAGTCATGTCATTATGGTAACCAAATGAAAAAACAAAAGTTAATATTTTCTCTTTTTCTCTTTGTACTTTCACTCATTTCCTCCGACTTTAGAGATACTTTCTTTCTATTCAGTTGATTTTTGATGAAACACTCATGGGCCATTTTTGAGCATTGGATTGTAGGTCTAATATGGTATATTAATCATCATTAAAAGAAAAATCTTCATCAAAAAAAATAAAAATTTTCAAATATATATATAATGAAAAAAATAGAAAAAATAACTAAATATGGATAGATTTCCACTTAAAATCAATTGAAAGGTGAAATATGAGTAGGTTGAGAAAATTAAAAATTGTGAGAAATTAAAGTTTTTATTGAATTGATTAATAGTGACTGGTGATATATTTATAGGATAAAAGAAAAATTTGGTACTCATGTAATGAATTCATAAGTGGGAAGACAAAAGTTACAAGCACGTGATGTGAAAATTTGAAAATTAGTAATTCACGTGTTTTAAAAAAATCACCTCAGACTTTTAACATCAGTTTTTAAAAAATGATGTTAAAATTATACATTTAACATCTTTTATTATAAAAATTAAACATTAAAATACATTAAACATATACATTTAACATTAGTTATTATAAAAACCAACATTAAAATTATATTTTTTACTTTGACTTTTGAAAAGCCAATCTTTAAATTATATTTTAAAATTTGTTTTTTAAAAACCAATTTCCAAATCTTTTTTCATGTTGGTTTTTAAAAAACTATTATTGAAATCCTAATAAAAAAATAATTTTCTATTATAGTTATTATGCTATGGGTTTGGATGAGTTTTTAGAATTTTTAATTCCCAATCAATCCATGGATGGGAGAATAAAATGTTCATGTCATAAATGTAAATTCATAAAATGTTTGAAGAGATATAAAGTTTATGAATAGTTTATATTGAAGAAATTACTATCTCAATATGTGCATTTGATTTCACATGGAAAATCAAATGTTACAAAAAAGTTTGAATAACAATGTCAACCAGCAGAATGAACATGTTACTTCCCTAATGGTGTAGAATGAAATTTAGAACAAAATAAATGATGATATTGTAATTTATGGGAAGTATAATCAATTTTAAAACATTTTAGAACAAATACTTAAGGCTAATGCAGATATTAACTTAACGAATGATATTTTTGGAACTTCAGGACAGCCATATCAATATTTTAACATTTCAGTGGATCCAATTCCTGATTCTACAATGACTAATGAAAGACAAATATTTATTAGGTAGATAAAGGAATTTCATAAATTAGTTGATGATGGAAATCAAGATCTATATGGAGGATATATAAAGTATTAAAAACTTTCTTTTTAACTGAGTTTATACCATATCAAGTGCCTATGTAGAATTAAAAATAAATAAAAGTACATGATATTAGAATTTTCTCATGATTCATTACCTAAAGCTAAGATCCTTGAGTCTTTTTATGACATGAATAGAGTTTATATTATTTTTAGGCCTAATTACAAAAAAATTGTTCTTTTCCTAATGATTTTGTGCTATATTGGTGAGAAAAATCAAGTATACAATAGTGAAAATGATTTTTAACTTATAGATATAATTAAATGAATAATGCTGAAGGTCTAAATCAATATACTACTATAAATAATAATAATAAAGAATACTCTGATAAAATTTTGGTATTTCTTCCCTTTAAAATCATGATTTCACAGATTATTCATTCCATCTAAAATTGTTGATCACATGAAGTAGTGTGCTATAGAAAATAAAAGTTATGGGTTAATAAAACATCTAATATATTCAAAATCATTGAAAACATTTGATTCCTTAAATCCATATTTCTCATCTGATTCTAGGAATATGTGATTGGGAATTTCTAATAAGGTATTTAACCAATTAGGGACTTTTAGTGATAGGTATAGCATTTGTCTGGTTATTTTGATCCCTTACAATATTTCTCTATAGACGTGTATATAGAAAACATTCTTCATCATTTTAATAATTATTCTTATAAAATGGATGCCTGGAAATGACATTTATGTATATTTTTATCCTCTAATTGAATAATTATAGAACTTATCAAAAAATGGTGTTGAAACATATAATTTATCTTCTATAACAATGTTCAAATTGCATGATGTTATAATGTGGAGCATCAGTGACTTCCCTGGACTTGGGAACTCATCTAGCTAAAACACTTAAAATGGTTTATCTTGTTCAGTTTGTAACTTTGATTCTAAGTCTAAATGGATACCTTATAGTAAAAAATGGTGATTTTGTGTCATAGTAGATTTATTGATGTATCTCAAAGATTTTATTTGTACTCGTTAAAATTCAATGGATAATTACCATATACTACCATAAAATTTACTCACAGGTTTAGAAATATTAGAACAACTAGAAAATGTTAATGGATAATTTGGGAAGGTCCAATATTGGAATGATGGTGGGAAATGAGTTTTAAGTTCATTATTAGTTGAATTTGGAACACAAAAATTAAAGAAAAAAAATTATATTTTTTAAACTTCCATATTGGGAATTTAATTTACTACATAATAATATTGATGTCATGCATATTGAGAAGAATTTTTGTGAAACTTTATTTTTCACATTACTTAATGAGAATGGGGAATTGAAGGACCATATTAACACTTAGAAGGACTTAAAATAAATGAATATAAACTGTTATTTATCTCTAGATTATAATGGAAAGAATGTTGCATCATTTTCTTCATGAAAATAAGGAGAATTATATATTCCTTTCAATATTAAAACATGTAAAAATACCTAATAGGTATTCAAGTAAACAATATGTGTTTACTTAAAGCAACATAGGTTATATGGATTTAAAAATTCATGATTCACATATTCTTTAATGTAGTTACTACCTTTGTCATTATGTACATTCTTACATAAAAAGGTAAATGAAGTTTTAATTGAGTTTTTTAAATTATTAAAACAAAATTTTGAGAAAAAAACACAACCAATTTAGATTGATAAGCTTCAAGAAATAATTTTTCTGACACTTTTTCATATATAGATGATCTTTACCCCATTATTTTTTACTATCATGATGCATTTGACTATGAATTTGGTTCATAAAACTAAATTAAGAGGTCTCTTACATTATAAATTAATATATCCAATTGAAAGATACTTTATTTATATGTTTTTATTCTTAAGTAAACCATACTTTCCAATTCATTACATATATAGTTAATTATATTTCATTCATTTTCTACAGATACCTAAGTTATTTGAAATCATATATGAAAAATAAATGCCAACTAGAATGATTTTTTTCTAAAGTTTACCTGGAAAAGGAGTGTAAAATTTTTTTCTAGGTATTTTTATAATATTTAAAAGATATTTATTTGATTTGGTCATGTTTATAATATGTCAAATCAATATAAACCTGATAAGAAATCATCAATCCTTCCTACTGTTGGTCTATAGGTTGGGTAGAACATAAATATTACACTAAAAGAGAATGAATTATTATAGTTATATAGATATATGATACTAAATGGTGAAATTATAGATCCATTCATTGAATAAATGATGATATAAATGAATATATGTCTGATAATTCGAACATGGATGAGACGTATATAAAAAAAATAAAGAACGGGTAGAATGGTTTGTACATTGTGTAAGTTCATAAATACTAGAACTTATCTATGATAGGTTGAAATATATTATTTAAATTTAAATTTTTATATTAATTCTTATAGATCATGAATATTGATATTTAATCTGAAGTTTCATATGATTTGAAGATTTTGGCTCAGGGTCCTCTAAAGGAAATTAGGAAATTTAATGCTTAAAATGTGAATTTTTTAAAATTTTATACATTTGATAAATAAGAATATTCAAAAACACATAATAGTTAAATATTTTTCATCATTGAACTATTATATTATTTAAAGTTGACTAATTTTATTGAATTAAACTACCATGGTCATTTTCTAGTTGTTTTATTCAAATTCAAATGTGTCAATATTATTAAGGATATTAAAATAAATTACTTAAAATTTATTATATGAACTTATCTCACTTGATGGATATTATTGACTATGAATAACATGATATGTATATCTTCACATCATAAGGAAAAATGGTATATCATGTGTAATATGTAGTTGATGAAGAATCGATTATAGTTTTGGACATGGAACAAAGAGGATTGTATGATATAGATGATGAAGTGGAATGATTAACTTATAAAATTAAATCCCATTCGTGGTAAGATATTGACTTGTTTTTCTATTTCAATATTGGGAATGTTTATATTTCAAGGGATAATGAAGAAGAATTAGTAATGATAGATCATTATAATGACATAACCATTGAAGGAGAAAATTATTGTATGTGTAGTCATCCATTAACTTGTCAATTAACTATGTATTATATTATTTATCTTAGTACTATACATCTATTATCATATTTAAATTTATTTTTATACATTAAGTGTTTAATTTTGAAAAGTAAAATGTTATACTTATTTTTAAATATATGTTCTGAAAAAAAAATTAATTGTTTTATTAATAAGAATTATGAGAAAAATTGTTTTATTAATAGTGTTTTATTGAGGAAAAATGGTATTACCACCATCTTGACATCATAAACTTTTATATTTAATACCTCACATACTATATATGGCATTCCATATGGATCCCTCTAAACAGTATCTAAAACATTCTTTGTCTCCCACCAAATGTTATTGAGAACACTTCCTACATATTCATCTACTCCATCATAATGTGATGGTATGCCATCAAGTTGTTCATATGATGCTCATACATCAATGGAGTAGGTGCTCACTCTAGTTACCTCATGAGGATATTGAATCTTCATGATTATAGGTATGAATTTTAATGGAAATTTTTTTTTTGCATTTTTGTATACTAATACGAAAAAAATCCAAAAGACAGAGACAATAATGTTATAGAGACAAACATTAATAGTTCAAATGTTTGGAATTTGAATGACATAAAGATAATGATACCATTTGATAGTTTTGGGGTTTTGATAGAGGATTTTGGGGAAATAGTCGGTTAGATCTTGGTTCAGTTGGATTCTGAGTCAGTGACCCTTCTCATAACTTATTCATGTTGAATACACATGTTTATATCTTAGAATAATGATGTATTTGATTCATAGATTACGGTAATTTTAATAAATTAATCATTACTAGCTAAATTCAATGTCATTATGTAATAAATTTATAATAATTTTGATATATTATTTTTTGTAGATATCCTTCCATTATATTATGCCTGATGTTATCACACATCTATAGATTTTAAAAAAAAATGGGTAATAAATGTATGGATTGAAAATGGAGATTGGTGAATGAGTTTAACGATGCATCATTGACTATTTGGTATATATATGATAAGGTATCTACAGGTATACCTTCGGAGCAGTGGAAATCTTTTATTGTTATTCGCTACCAAGAGAAGCATATGGTATTGAATAATATATTATTATATTAATATCATTTTATAAATAAGTATGCAATTTTCATTAAATTATCTGTTATTTATTATAGGAAGTTCCTAAGAAAAAATGCATCAAGTAGATAGAAACAGATCATCTCTTATACATTTGGTTTTGAGAGTTTTCAAAGAAAAATATTTACTATGGTAATATTTTTAGGAATTCCAATATTTATATTTTTGATATTATGTGTTTCATATGTTAAAATATTCAATTTTCTCTTTTTTATATAGATAAAGGATCTAGGGTGATAACTTATTTGGAAAAAAAATTTCTTAAATGTCTATACCAAATCTGATAGTGGTTATGTGTATGAGTCTGCAAAAGATATTGGGGTACAAACTTTTATATTTTTGTTTTTTATTGATTTTTATTTTACTTTAAATTTAAATGATATTTTATTGGAAGGTGAAAATAAGAAAATTATAGTTTTTCAACCCCATTCACTCATACTCAGTATCCCAAGATGATCCTATTGTTCGGGTCCTTGGGAAGGAGCATCCTAGTCGTGTGTGTGGGATGGGTTCTGTAAAATCACCGTCTTAGGTCTTTGGCAGGTCATCAGGTTCATTTTATATGCCTGAATCTTTTCCAGGTTGTGGTTCTACTCTCCCTATAGAATCTCAGAGGGAATTCATTGTTATGAAATTCAAAAAATAGGAGCAAGAGAACATAATCCAAGAATAGGGGATTCATATAAAAATTCAAGGTGTGAATTTAATCACTCTATAAAATGTATTGACTGAATTATATCAAAATATGACTGGAAATGTCCCCAATGATATTGGATCGACGATTGGATAGAGTCAGTGGGTAAATTTAAAATTTTCATAATCATTTAGAATACTAATTTTTATTAATTTAAGTTAAAATATATAATTATATATATATATTATTTTCAAATAAATTATAATGAAGATGTTGAAAGTAGGAAATGGAGATAGTGATGATAATTCCTCATCATAAGGTAGTTATGATGAGGAGTGATTTTGAACTCTATATTGGAGATATCGTAGTACTAAAATAAATAATTATAAATTATTATGTTTTATTTAATATAATATTCTATTTTTTGACTTATTATCGAAGTTATATATATCTTTTGATATATGTTTAAATTTGGTATTTTATATTCAAATTTGTAACATGTATATAAATTTATTGTTTTGTATTTTTCTTTTTGTTTGTGTTGGATGTTTTGATATAAATATATGTCAACTACGGATGATCACAGTGGTTTAAACCACTGCTAATTAATTTTTTTTATATGGTGGTAGTTTAAACCACTGCATGATGGTAAAAAAATATAAAATAAACCATTATGAGATATGTAAAAAAATATTACTAGATATATTTTTTCTTTAATTTTTATAATACCGCCACACAATTCAAAAAACCATCATTAAATACCTATTAATGCCTTATTTAACAGCGGTTTAAACCATCAAACAACCCAAAAAAATTTGATAGTGACACTTTTTCCTTTAATGTGTTTCACAGTGGATATGTTTTTAAAGATTATACATTTTATTCCACACCAAAGAAAATGATGATATTTTAACATTAATTTTTTTTCTTTTATGAAGTTATTTGGTTTCATGGGATGCCTAGGATAATTGGGTTTGGAAAAGGAACCAAATTTACTATATTATTTTATAAAACTTTGTGGATTATTCTAGGAACAAATCTATTATTTTCTACCACTTATCATCCCCAAAATGATAGGATGAAATTGGTGGTGAATGGGACATTATTATCACTCCATATATAGTCATCACGATAAATCTCAAAAATTGGTAGGAATGCCTACCACATGTGGATTTCTCTCACAAAAAGTCCAAATACTCCACTACTCATATTTTTTATTTAAAATTATTTATATATTTAACATACTTAGCTCTATTAATCTGGATAATTTTACATTATAGGAATCAGCTAACATGGATGGGAAAAGATGTTTAGATTTCATCAGTAACTCAATGAAAAGGAAAATAAAAATATTGATTGAATGAACCAAAAATATATTGATCATTCCAATAATAATCATAGTAAAGTTATATTTGAGTCTAGTGAATTGGTATGTATTCATCTATGAAAGGAATATTTTTCTAAATAATGAAAGTCAAATACATATAGTGGGGAGATGAACCTTTCTGAGTGATTGAGATAATCAATAAAAAAATTTACAAAATTCCTTTTTTGAGTGAGTATATTGTTAGTGTTGCATCCAATATTTATGATCTTTCTCCTTATTTTTGTGTAGAGGATGAAAATTCTAGGATGAATCATTTTCAATAAGGGAGATGATGATATTGGAGTTTATGGCACAAACTTGATTGCATAGGTGGAGGACTTCAAGTTGCAAGGCATAATGATGTGTGAAATAATAAAGAGTTTTCAAGACACAATGGGTGTCCATCTTGAAACATTAACGGCCTGAGATATCTCACTAGACATGGATGGTTAAAATGTGCCCATAATATCACTTATTCAAGCCCAAATATGATTTATTAAGTATATGGCATGTGGTTTCATGAATTTTGGAAGCATGTACTATGTAAAAAATCTCTAAAATTGTTATTTATAGAAAAAAAATCCAAATTAAAAGTGATAATAAAGGGCACGTTCAAAGGTAAAGATAAGGGAAGTCAAATTCAAAAGTCAAAATTCAAACTAAGTGTGTTACTTTTCTGGGAAAGTATCTTTTTTACTTGGGTGACTTTTCTAGGAAAGTGTATTTTTGACTTAGACTAACTTTTATGGGAAATTCTCTTTTTGACTTAGACCAAATTTTCTAAGAAAGTCCTTATTTTTTAACTTGGACTAACTTTTATAAGAAATTCATTTTTATACTTAGACCATATGTTCTGGGAAAGTCTCTTTTTTTCTTAGACTAAATTTTATGGGAAATAAATTTTTTGACTTGGACTAAATTTTCATGGAAAATATCTTTTTGATCTTTGGTCATTAACCATTGAATTTGTGGGATTAGAATATTGACCATTATATTAATCCTTGGCTATAAATAGCTATTTCCATGGAATTTATAAATGATTAATGATTTTATTAAAAAGACTCTATGAGTTTATTTTTATCTCCATTGTATAAGGAATAGTTTCTCTTATCTTGTTATTGTGTATTCTCACCATGTAAATATACTAGTTAGATTGGTGATCCAAGATTACAAATCCCTCAATTCATGCCTCAACCCAAGTCCATCATTATGCGTATTGGATTTACTTATCCACTTTGAGTATTTGTCTAAATAATAGGTTATTATCCTTAGTATTAGTTTGATATTTTCATCTACTATACATATGACTTGTTCTTCATCCTCCATCCTATATCATGAAGATCAATCCACCCCATGTGTCTCACATTATTATATAATGGAAATCACAAATAGACACTTGTATAAGGATTGAGCCTCCTTTTATAGCCTCTAAGGGTACTCCACAAAACTCAAACATTTAGCCATCATTGATGAAAAGTTTCTCAAATTTTCCAAACTATTAAAACACTTATATCTCATGGTTCAATCCTTATAATGATTCTTTAACATTTACATGATCGATATGAACAATTAAACTTCACAAGTCATCATCATAGCTATTATAAAACAAAATTATGGTCATGGTTTTTTATCCATGGTTTTTAAAACTATTGTTATATCTCACCTATGATCATGCACTAAAAAATTGGAAAATTGAAATGTTTTTTAGTAATATTTTTTAAAAACATCAGTAATTTAGTGACATTTTTTATCCATGATTTAAAGCATCACTAATTTTAAATTTATCAACGTTTTAGGAAATGTCTCTGATTTAGCCATGTTTTCTGAAAAACATCACTAATTCAGTCACGTTACCTAAAAACATCACTAATGTATCCATGTTTCCTGAAAAAACATTACCAATTTATCCATTTTCCTTGAAAACGTTGCTAATTTAGCCATATTTCCTGAAAACATCGCTAATTTATCCACATTTCCCAAACAATGTCACTAATTAATCCATATTTATCAAAAAAAGTTACTCAATTACTGAAATTTCCTGAAAAATGTCGCTAAATGAGTGACATTTTCAGGAAACATCACTAAAAAATATATTTATATAGCCCATTTTCCCACATCTATGTAAATATGTATGTAGATATATATATATATATAAACACAAACATGTATATAAACATATATATAAAAATATATATATTTATATATATAAAAAAACATACACACACACACATTTATATATATATATATATAATTATGAAGCGTTGTCATGCACGCTCTCAAAAATATTTATACTAAGTGCAGCATAGTGGCTGACCTAGGTCGATCTCTTGAGGAGCTTTTACGGTCAATCACTCACTAATTATAATTCACTATATATATATATGAAATAAAATGACCAGAAATGTAGATTTGATAAATGAGAATGAAATATTGAAATTAAATATTCAGATGAAATTCAAACAAAATGAATGCAAACAAAATGATGTTAGACAGAAAGAAGATCCTCCCAGGAGATTATCCAGAGTGAACCTTCATCGTCTCTTTTTTAGTTTCAAATTTACTTAATGAACATGCTACATCATATTCATGAACATCCCATTATTACTATGGTTTTGAACATACAATACACTCAACAACCACTGAGAGACCGCACATCCACCTCCTCGATCACGGGAGAATGTGACAGAAGTGAAAGTTAAACCTCAGGTGAAAAGTGGAGACACAAAGGAACCTTTCCCAATAATATCCCCCTTATCCTAAATCTAATTAAATAAGAAACAATATTAATTAATTTCCAATGACTTGGGTTCACCACTAAATAGATCCCCTGAGAACTTCCTCAGGTTAGTTACTCATGATCATGAATATAAGAGATCACATTGAAGATGGAAATGGGGGGAGAAAACAAAAGAGAGAAAGAAAAAGAGAGAATAGATAACACTTAAATTGAAATAAGAAATGAAATTATATAATTAAAATAAAATAAAATACAAGACTAAACTACATAAAATGTCCAAAAAATGCTACCCCTAAGTTGCCAACCCCTTTGAAATGAATAAAAAACACTCTTTTATAGGGAGAGGGGGTGAAAATTTGGATCCAAATATCTTCTTTGTATGTAGGCGTGTGGATGACCTCTTTAATTACAGAATTTGGGAACTTTTCCTTCTTTAAAGTTGTTAATATATCTCTCCTATATCGACACAAAAAATTTGGACTTTATTTGACACTTGAGTAGAGAGATATAGCCAAATTACTCTTTATATTTAATCTTCCCATACTGACTGTTCATATTCCAATTCACTAAGTTCCAACGCATTTATGGCCTTGATAATGAAGTAATCATGCATGACCATATAAATTAAATCTCTTCATACTAATTTCATACTTCTCCATGTAAAATATAATCTCGTTGTTTTTGTAAATGTATGTTATATGGGCCCAACAATAAAATTCATCAAATATGTTCACACTTTTCTAGGCCTGAATGTGAGCTGGAATTGAGCTTCCAAATGATGGATTGAGCTTTGGGTCCAGAAAGATAAAATGAATCCCATAAACCATATAAACCTATAAAATAATTGGTTTTTAATTTTTATCATTGAATAAACCTTTATTGCTGAAATATTGAAATAAATTAAAATTGTTCATATCCAAAATAATCCATTTTAGCAATTAAGCTCAAAATTGATTCAAAAACTATAAAATGTGACAATTTTCCTTAAAAATAAAAATTTAGTGGTATTAAAAACAATGAAATTAAGAATATAATAATTTAAAATATTTGTTCTATCAATTCCCCCACACTTAAACATTACACTCCTAGGCAATCATCTTATACCAAGGTCAAAACAAACTTCTCAAAGCATAAATGACAACACCGCTCAATTATCATATCAAAGAAAATATCATGCCTCCTAAATGGATAAAAATTTAGAAAATCCTCAAAAATCATATTAATCCATTCAATCTCTTGTTAATCCTCACATGCATGTCGTACCTACCTCCCCAGAAAAATATTTCTCTCTTCACTCAAGGATATTTAATGTGGAGTTTTTCTCATTCCCAAGAACATTGTGATCTCCATAGGCTTACTATACTCCTAATATCTCCACTTAAAAGAGTCAAAAATGTTTCAATCTGTAGTTCTTTTTCATGGTTTGTTCTGAGGCTGAGGTTTTTCAGGTTTTAAATGTAAAAACATCTGAGGTAGAATGAGGAGGGTTAAGCTATATGTGAAGTAAATTCATGAAAACAGTTTTGCTCAAGAATGGTATGCTCCTCATTCATCTAGAAAATGATTCACATCCAAAAACCTCTTCATTTTGGAATTTAACACTTGGAATTTCATAATCAATTATTTTCTTAACTCTTTTCCCCAATTGTAGCATTGTTTCAGCTTGAATTTAGGTCTGGATTTCACTTCAGAATCGTGTTTTTGAGGAAAAGAGAGGAAAATTTTGATCTTCAAAGATTGGTGAACACCCAGCCGATATATGTATTGATATTTTGATTCACCAATACATCTTTCCATAATGACATTTCTTCCACCCAAGTAGAAATAAATATGGCTACACTTTCAATTTAGCTCAAATATATTTTTCAAGAAAGAAAAATACAACCCATCTTCTCCCTCCCCCACACTTGAGTTCAACAATAATCATGAATTTAACTTCTAGAGAAGGTTGGAAAGGTATAAATGGATTCTAATTTGTCTTCCTAACAAGGTATTTCATGGATACTAGTGTCTTAAAGAAGTTCAAATGAAAAGATAGACCAAAATAAGAGTTCAAAGTAAAAGGGATTTCAAAGTGATGCCTCAATCATACTTGACACATTCCATGAACTCTAATAGCTTTGAAAAGGATAAAAATAGAAAGTTATGGATCACACAACATGTCTAAATACTCTCAAGAAAAATATAAATATAAGAAGATTTCAAATAGGTTTAGAAACCTCTCAGGTTGGACAAGATTTTCAATTTATACAGCACTAGTGCACATGAGTTTCAAAATCAATGAAACGTCAACAAATGAAAATATTGGAAATCAAGAAATAGAATACATTAAGCAATCATTTAAATCCTAAAATAATGAAATCAAACAATGTTCCAAAAATACCAAGATGGTTTGAATTTTCCAAAGTATTCAATCCAGCTCAAGAATCCTAAAAACACACCAAAAATGAAAAAGGAAATCAAGAAAATTTCAAAAAAAACAACATGAAAAATAAAATGAGAGAAAAAAAAATTCCTAAAAAAAGTTGAAATCCCTCCCCCATATTTATTCCATTTACTATAATATTTTTATCTCAAATAAGATAAATAATTATTTTCACATAGAATTTAAATTGGGTAGCAAACAAAATAAAGAAAATGAATGACACAACCTGATTTATTTTTCAGTGGAAGTCTTGAGTTAAGCTCCTAGATGCTACCAAATTAACACTACAAGAAAAAAAATGACAATACATAAGAAAAAGTAAAGAAAAAATAATAATAAAGGGATAGAAAAAGATATAATGCTTGGTTTGACCCCCAAGAGGTTGCTAGGTTTTTACTGCCCCTAGTCAGGCAGTTGTAGTGAGTTATCCCCAATCAGAAGGTGGATGTGGTTTCATTGAGATGAACCACCACATATGACTTTTTCTAGTGTCTATGAGTAAACACTGATATTGGAGAACCCCAAAGAAGATAATAAAATTCCCAACCCCTAATAAAGAATACATAGAGAATTTGAGTTCAAGAGTGGGAAAGAATAGAATATAGGAGTGCTCTCGATGAACTTTTGTGGTGTCCTCCTCCAAATGGTATGAAAGTTTTTGTAGAGGAGGTAGTCGCACCACCACCATATTCTCTATCTATTATTCCTCTAACTCCACCACATGTGAATTCTATTCCTTAGCATCCATGGTCTTCTCTATTTTTACTGTATCATAAATTTTAGGAAAGGAGAAGTCAGAAAAGAATTCATCTTGAATAATATTAAAACATGATAAATCAATAAAGAAATATTCCCTTTCTAGTATTTCATATTCAAAATTGATCTCTTCAGGAAAGACCATTGGAAAATCCATATCATCAGTTTCATCTTCTTTATCATCTTCCAAAGCAATAGAGAGGTCAAAAGGTGTTGTTTTTTCAATATCAATGATGGGAAGATCAACTGTCAAGTTATCTTCAACAAAGTTATTCCACCATTCTTCCAAAAATTATTGATCTCCCATAAGTGAATGAACTGGAATGAGTACTTTAGGGACCTTATAAATCAATGGTTGAGTACGAGATGATATGATTAACTTCTTTAGTAGCTCCTTCTCACCCACCTCAAGTTCTTTAATATAAAAAATGATTGGTGAAATCTCTTCCACTACTCGTTCAGGTTCAGGTTCTGGCTCAGGTTCGGGTTCAGGTTGCTGCACTAGTGAATGAATATATTCTTCAACCCTTTCAGAATTTATCTTTAGTTTTTTATTTCTTCTTTAAGTTCTTTCAGCAGATATTCGTTAGTCCAGGAAGAATAATCATCATTGAAATACATCATGAACAAAGAAGTTTTTTTCAGTTTTTGAAATTTATGATTTTTTTGTGTTTTTTTAAATGAAACTAAAAAATATTTACAAAATTTGAATAAAAATAGTGAGTGGATACCACTTGGATCCCTAGAAATGGCGCCAATTTGATAAATCATTATTGTGAACACTCTCAAAAATATTTATACTAAGTACAGCACAGTGGCTGACCTAGGTCGATCTCTTGAGGAGCTTTTGCGGTCAATCACTCACTAATTATAATTAACTATATATATATATATGAAATAAAATGACCAAAATTGTAAATTTGATAAATGAAAATGAAATACTAAAATTAAATATATAGATGCAATGCAAACAGAATGAATACAAATAGAATGATGTTAGTCAGAAAGAAGATCCTCCCATGAGATTATCCAGAGTGAACCTTCATCGTATCTTTTTTAGTTTCAAATTTACTTAATGAAAATTCTCCATAATATGCATGAACATACCCTTATTCCTATGTTTGTGAACATATGTTACACTCAACGATCACTGAGAGACTACACATCCACCTCCTTGATTGAGGGAGAATGTCACAGAAGTGAAAGTTATGCCTTGGGTGGCAAGTAGAGACACAAAGACACCTTTCCCACTAAGATCTCCCTTAGCCTAACTCTAAGTAAATAAGAAACAATATTAATGAATGTGAAATTACTTTTTTTCACCACTAAATAGATCCCTTGGGAACTTCCTCATGTTAGTTACTCAGGATCATGAGTATAAGAGATCATAGTGAAGATGAAAATGGGGGGAAAACAGAAGAGAGAAAGAAAAAAGAGAGAAAGGAGAACACATAAATTAAAAAATGAAATGAAAATAAATAATTAAAATAAAATAAAATACAATACTAAACTACATAAATTGTCCAAAAAAGTCTACCCCTAAGTTGTCAACCCCTTTGAAATGAATAAGAAACACTCTTTTATTGGGAGAGGGAGAGAAAATGTGGCTCCAAAAATCTTCTCCGAATGTAGGAACGTGGGTGACCTCATTAATGACATAATTTGGGAACAAGTCCTTATTTAAAGTTGTTAATATATATCTCCTATATCGACACACAAAATTTGGGGTTCATTTGACACTTGAGTAGAGAGATATAGCCAAATTACTCCGGATATTTAATCTAACCATGCTGACTATTCGTATTCCAATGCACCGAGTTCCAACGCATTTATGGCCTTGAGAATGACGTAATCATGTGCTACCATCTAAATGAAAGTTCTTCATTAATATGTATTATTTCTCCATGTAAAATATAAGATCATTTTTTTAGGTAATTTAAGCGATATGGGCCCAATAATAAAATTAGTCAGATTTGTGTACAGTTTTCAAGGCCTGACTTGTGAGCTGGATTTGAGCTTCCCAATACTGGATTGAGCTTTGGGTCCAGAAGGATAAAATGAAGCCCACAGACCATAGAAACATATAAAATAAGAATTTTTCAATTTTTGTCATCGAAGAAAATGTGATGGTTGAAACATTGAAATAAATTAAAACTGTTCAAATCCAAAATAAGTCATTTTAGCAATTAAGCTAAAAAATGCTTCAAAAACTATAAAAATGTGACAATTTCCCTTGAAATAACACTTTGGTTGGATTCAAAACAATAAAATTAAGAATAAAATAATTAAAAATATTTGTTCTATCATATATATAAACACACACACACACACACATATATATATATACATATATTTATATATATAAACACATACTTATTTTAAATTTAGTCACATTTTTAATAAAATGTGACTATTTTAATGAAATTTTTATCAATGTTTTAAAATGTGGATAATTATATATATATATAATTATATATATATATATATACACCTATATATACACATATATATTTACACACACACAAACACACACATATATATATATATATAAACACACACATACACATATATCTAAACATATATATATATAAACATTTATATATAAACATTTATATATAAACATTTATATATAATATAAACATATATATATTAATATAAACATATTATATATATAATATAAACATGTGATATATATAAAATATAAACATATATATATAATATAAACATATATATAAACATAAAATGTATACATATATATATAATAAAATATAGATATATAGATATATAAACATAAATATATATATATATAATATAAATATATATACATAATATAAAATATAAACATATATGTAAAATATAAACACACACACACACATATATATAATATAAAATATAAACATATATATAATATTAACATATATATACTAATATATATATTTATATATATAAACACACACACATATAGATATATATGTATATAAACACACACACTCTTATAAATTTACAAATATATATATACATATATTTATATATAAGAATGTGTATATATTTTAAATTTAGTGATGTTTTTAAGAAAACATGTCTAATTATATATATATATAATTATAATTCTATTGATGTATATATATATAAATATAATAACTAATAACTATAATTATATATATGCATACATACATATTTATATTTATATGCACAAACATGTATAAACAAATATATATTAATATAAACATATTTATATATAAAACATAAACATATATATAAATATTATATATATATATATATATTAATATATGTACATTAATATATAAAATTATATATATAATATATTAATTTTTTAATACTAAAATATATTAATATACATATATATTTAAAAATAGCGTAATACATTTTTATAAATAAATGTTGTATAGATGAGTTTCTTCCCATCATTTTCTAGGATTCACCAAGTCATGGGTTCCAATCTCATTGGATGAAAATTTCAGAAGGTTGGTAGGGGTCTCGTCGTGATTGGAGAGGAAGGCATTGGAGCGGTTAGGGGGCGTGAAGTCTGGTAAGCGAGATGGATAAAAAACTAGATAAGGGCGTGAGCGCAGAGCATGAGGGATTAAAAAAAGATAGTGGGAGAGGATGGGGGGCATGAAGCCTTGTGTGCATGAGGGAGAAATGTGAAGGGATTAAAAATTATATACTGTGGGAGGGGTAGGGAGCATTAATCTTGGTGGGTGTGAGGGAGAAGCGTGAGGGATCAAAAAAATAAAAATAAAAATAAGATATATATGAGGTGGATATAGAGGGACCAGAATCATCTCTAGTTCCTCTAGTGAAATGAAGCATCCGGTCCACTGGAATGACGGAAAAACCCCACTGGAACTTTCATTGTTCATCAAAACAGTGAAAGTTCCACTGGAACTTTTTTACTATTCCGGTGAATAGTGAAATTTACAGTGGGTTTCTTGCCTGATTCCAGTGGACTGAATGCTCTAGTTCACCAAAGGAACTGGAGACAATAATTTGTGGGCATTGGAGGGTCTAAGGAGAATAAAGGGAAAAAATTTGGGCGTGATGCACGCCTGTCATAGGGTGTGATGAACGCCTAAAATAGGGCGTGGCAAAAGAAAATTTATATTCTTAGTGTAACACAATGGCTAAACAGGGTCATCTCACTTAAGGAGCATCATAGTCAGTTCAATCACTGATTCTAGTTCACCTATTATAATTTTTTTGGGGGGATTTAATATTTATTGAGAACAATGGTGGTATTTTTGGAAAGCATGAAATTAAAATAATGCAAAATTGAAATCCAAATAATGATGTAGACAAAATGCAGATTAGAAAGAATGGTCTTGGTCTAGGGTTTGATAACATGGGTTCATTAATTATTTATTTGTTGTTTAAATTCAATTTGATAATTCATTTAGTGAAACCTCATTAATGGATTACACTCCATTGATTTATTGAGTGTCTTATTTTAGCATGCATCTGGCACACCAAACTACACCTCCTCTAGTAGTCAAGTAGGGTAACACCTCAACCGATAATGTTATTCCTACAAGACTTGGCTCCACCATATGCCATTTCATCTCTTATAGAAACCCCAAATCCACCGTATGAAGGGTTTTCCTAAGAGAAGGGAGGTAAAATGATTAATCAAGGAAAATAAATGGATTTGGAAATAGTGTCTTGGTGAATGATCGCCGCACCCGTGAAATATTCCTGGATACACCACAAATAGATTTAAAACATTTTCAATTTGAAGTGCAATAATGAATAACACCATGAAACCTCCCCCCGGGCCAATCCTCTAGTTAGTCATTTTCTATGTAAAAATGAAAAGACATCATGGTGGAAAGATGGAAGAGAGAGAATTAGAATTAGAGTTGGAAGAAAAAGAAGGATAGAAGAAGAAAGTTGGAACACTTTAATTGAAAATAAGCATGTGTTACAACATAAATGAAAACTAAAAGAAAAGGAAAATAAATAAATAAAAAACCTAAATGTCCATTGGCCTACTCCCCTTGGTGCCTTGTATGGAATGGGGTGGATTGGAGTTATTTGAGAGGGAGGTTCTCCCATCCTTTTATAGGTGAAGTTACCCAATTAGGATCCAAGTATCAGTTTGAAGGGGAGAGGGTCAATCAGTGATATCTTTTTCTTTTATGTTTCCCATTTTTGAAATAACATTCTCTTACTTTTAAAGAGCTCTTTCCCTATTGAACACACATAACCACAGGAACACAATATTTACAAGGTTCACTGCTCAACAAGAGTAGCTACATCCTTGGTATGGTACGAAAATAATCCAATACCACAAAATCTACTAAAAACAATCCATTGATGTGGAATACAATTATTAGGATATTCCCTTTCATTATTTTAGTACTTGGGAGATAATCCTCAAGTATGTGTGCACCCCCTTAGCACAAATAGGGTAAAGCAATATCTCTATGCTTCTTGAAAAACTTTCTCAAATATAATATTTGAAAACAACTCTTCTCTTTTCTATCCAGATGCTGATAGGAACTTCCTGGACTTTGTAATAATACTTAGTCATATACCCTAGTCATATCATGATTCACTTGAAAGAACTTATCACTTAATTTGGGTACTCAAATCTTTACCTCACAGAGCTCCTTTGCAAAGCTCCTTCGTGAAGCACCTAGCTTCACAGAGCACTCTAGTTCACAAAGCTCCCTAGTTCACAAAGCTCACTATATTGCAGATCTCACTATTTCACAGTGCACATATTCGTCTTTTTGAAGTTAACTTCTTTCACAAAGATCAAAGTCTCACTACAAAGCTACTTTCCTTCACGGAGCTTACTGCCTTCACAGAGCTCGTTTTTATCTGTGAATCTTCTTCTCAATTCGAGAGCTCTAAAATTTTCGTTAAGTATCTCTACCATTCCCTCGAGGGGTGGAGGCCTATTTATAGTCATTTCCCAGTGACTCCAAAACCTTCCATCCACCTCAACACCACGTCAGCACCAAATCGCAAAGTTCTGAAATTTCTGCCGAAATTCACTCTGTTTCACGAAGCACCACGGCTATATTCCAGATTCGTAAAGCTCGTCATAATCATGAAGAATTTCGTCAAATTATTTTCACCTCCACAAAGATCCTTCTTCTTTTGTACCTCTGTGATGCTCCTTCTTCCTTTTCACCTCCACAATTCTCCTTCTTCCTTTGTTCTATAAAGATTACTTGCAAATCTCTTCACCTCTTCCATTCGCGAAGCTCATCGTAATCGTGAAGAACACCATCAACATTCTTCATGTCTTCACAAAATCTACTTCATGGAGACCATATTTGTGAAATTCATTCATTTTCCATATTTTTATGAGATCTTCAAGGAAATATACTTTTCTCAATGCTAGCCCAACTCCAAATTTTAGACCCCAAAAATTTGGAAAACACTGGGAAACTACGCCACCTTAGACACCTACTTCTACTATACCAACCATTCTAATTGGCAGCATATTTTCTCCCCCTTTACTTCATAATGCTTGCATCATAAGTTCTCCAAACAACTTATGATATTTTTGAAATACAGACCAGAAAAGCATTGTCAGATTTACTATGGAAAGTATTATAACTTTCCTATCTTTCTTCACCCACTTATACAAAGTGAAGTGATTTCCTTTCTTCTCAAACTTCCTTGACAAAAAAAAGACAACACTGCATTCATCCAAAAACATCAGCAACCAAATTGGTCCCAATAATATCCCCCCTTAGCATTTTGTTTTCAACCAAGATTCATAAATCATTGAGCTTTGAAACCTTGAGCAATGGGTCACTTATCAACAATTCTAAGCCTACATGAGATAACTCATTGTAGGAAACAAGAATTATTGATAACAAAACCATGTTGTCCAAGAGTAGTGACTATGAAACCACATCACATAATCTTTCCTCCTTGGCCTTATTTACTTATTCAACATTCCTGAAATAATAATAATAATAAAATTTCCTAAAACCACTCTACAACCATTATGCAGTCATTCCAACAAACAGTTAGCATAGTTCACACACTTATCTGTTGAATTCACAGCTTACCCACAACTCCCCCTTTATTCATGCCTCTATAAGGATAGATTTATGACAATTCTACCCCTTTAAAAAAATTCCAAAGGTAATATGAGAGAGGGTACAGAGACATGTACCTCATCCTTGAAGTGAAGGAGGTTTGACGCCCATGTTCAACCTCAATTTAGCAAATGGTTCCTTCGGTAAATGCTTTTTGAATATGTCAGAAACTTGTTCCAATGTCGGAATATACTCCAGCCTCAATTCATTATTCTCCACCTACTCTTGGATAAAGTGATACTTTATGTTAATATGTTTTGAACAAGAATTTTGTACCAGATTCCTTGTGAGATTGATTGCACTCATATTATCAAAACCTAAGAGCAGGGGTAGCTTTACTTCAACAAGTAGATCTTCCAACTGAGTCTTCAGCCACATGAGTTGGGTAGAATATTGAGTATCAGAAACATACTCATCTTTATTTGTGCTAATAGTTACTAAATTATGATTATTTGTATGCCAACTAACACAAATTTTCCCTAGAAATAAGACTCCACCAAATTTGGATCTTCTATAATCAACATTTCCTGCCCAATCAGCATTTGAATACCCTAAAAGATCAATATTTTCTGAGCCATCATACCTGATTCCAAAAATTTTTGTGCCTTTTATATATCTGAGAATTCTTTTTCCAGAAATCAAATGTGATTCCTTAGGATCACTTTGAAATATTGCATATAAGGTAACAGCATAGACAATATCGAGTCTTGAGGAAGTCAAATATAATAGGCTTTTTATCATCTTTCGAAACTCTTTCTGATCAACTTCCTTGCCTTATCCATATTTAGAAAACTTGGTTCCCACTGAAATTGAAGTGTTCACTGGTTTCAAATTTTCCATGCTAAACTTCTTCAAAAGTTCCTTAGCATACTTTTCTTGAGACAGAAAAATGTTATTATTATTCTGTGAAATTTGTATCCCAAGAAAGTACTTAATTTCTCCCAGCATGGACATCTCAAATATCTTCTTCATCTCCTCATAAAATCTTTCACATGATTTTTCATCATTACCAGAAAAGATAATGTCATCGACATAAAAAATTACGATCAGAGATAAATCCTGGCATTCCTTTCTGTAAAGATTGTTGTCAACTCTTCCTTTCTTGAAATTCATTTTCCACCAGCATGTATCCAGTTTTGAATATCATTCCCTTGGTACTTATTTTAGCCCATATAAAGCCTTCTTCAACCTGCACACATAACATTCATCCTTCCCAATAAGAAATATACATGGTTGATCAATGTAAACTTCCTCTTTAAGGTCACCATTCAAGAATGAGTATTTTACATCCATTTGAAAAAAAATTAACCTCATTGTGAAATAATAGTAAGAAAAATTCTGATTGTTTCTAACCTTGAAATCACATCAAAGGTTTCATAAAAATAAATACCTTCAATTTTTGAATACCCTTTGCAAACTAATATTGCTTTGTTTCTTATCACTTTACCTTCTTCATTCAGCTTGTTCCGGAAAACCCATTTTGTACCAATAATGTTCATATTGTCTGGCTTGGGTACAAGTTCCCAAGTATCATTCTTCTCTATCTGATCAAGATCTTCATTCATAGCATGAACCCATTCTGGATGCTAAAATTCTTCATTTACATCATTTTTTTCAACACTCAAATAGAGATAAGTGTGTGTAATATCATTTTTTGTTCTTCTTGTTTGAACCCTCTGATGTTGATCTCCAACAATGTTCTGAGCCTCCACTTTCTTTCTCAACCTGGGATGAGTTGTTCAACTTTCATCCTCATAAAATGAGATTATTGAGTCTGATTCCTCTTCTTAAGTAGAATTAACACAGTATATAGTATTATCATAATTTTTAAAAAAATATTCTTTATCCGACTTAACTTCCACGTCATCATATGACTGCTTTTCTTTCTAAATGTTTTCAAAAACTTTTATATCTGAAGAATAAATAATTCTTCCTATTTATTTGTTGATATATCTATATCATCTACCTTATGGATCATATCCAATAAAATTTCCATCATCTCTTATTTTCTCAAACATTCCAAGGTTTCCACCTTTCTTCTTTATAATCCATGGACTCCCAAAATCTCTTAAGTGTTTCAGACTTGGATTTTTTTCATAAAACATTTCATATAGAATCATATCTGATTTTAACCAATAGAGAAATCGGTTCTGAATATACACAGCAGTGCTCATGTCTTACCTCCAATAATAATGAGAAAGACTATGTTCAAGTAACATAGTTCTCCCCATTTCCACCAAACTTCTATTTTTTCTTTTAACAATCCCATTTTTTTGAGGTGTGTATAATGAACTGAACTCATGCTGAATTCCATGATTCTCAATATAACTTTCAAATAATTCATTATAATACTCACCACCATTACCATTTCTCAAATTCTTCACTAAATACTCACATTCTTTCTCTGTTTTCCTCCTGAAACTCTTAAACAATTTTAGATTATCTGACTTATGTCTCATATACATAACACAAGTAATACGAGTAAATTTATCAATGAAAGTAGTGAAGTACTTATATCCATTTTTATATTTCTTTCTCATTGGTCAACAGATATCATAATTTATAAGTTACAAGGGTCATTTTGAGAGAGTTTAAACTCTCTTATGCATAGATTTTGTAATCTTCCCTTTCTCACAAATAGTGAAACACCGATATCTTATTCTGGATAAATCAGGAATATCTCAGACATTGTCTCATGTTGATAACTTTGCACATGTTTATATGACACATATGTCCCAGTCTTTTATGTCATAATTGATTTTCATCCACCACACCCATGTAACAAGAGTTATATACTTCACCAACTTGGAACAAATTCCCTTTTGTACATTGGCCTCTTGTAAATACATTTCCATCATTTTCACTTTTCACAAAAAAACCCATATTTTCTAAAGATAATTTTGTTTCCCTCATCACAGAGTTTTGAAAAACTTAGCAGGTTTTGTTTTATCCCATCAACATATAGTGTTTTCCTAGATTTCATCTTTTCTTTTCCAATGATGGTTAATCCAACATCTTTGATCCTTAGAGATTCATCATTTCCAAATGTCACTATTTCTTCTTTGAAATATTTCACATTTTTTAATAGCTTTAAGTCTCCTGTTATATGAGACGAACAAACACTCTCAAGGATCCATGTTCATTCTCCTTTCATATATTTCAAATAAGTTTCAACAACAAGAGATTTGTGATCATCCATTTATTCCACTTTATGTTGTGCTTCCTCCAATCTCCTAGCCAAGTAATATGTTCTGGCCAGAAAACAAAGCACTCTTTCTTTTCAGACATAGCAGATATGTCTTTCTTAGACATTAAAATCTCTAACTTCTGAGAATTTTTAAAAAACTTTTCTTACTCAAGTAACATAATCAGGAAACCCTTAGAAAGATGTCTAGGTGGATCACATCTTTTACAGATAGTTTCCAGTGGTTGGAACCTATTCTCAACTTTCACATTAACCTTCTTAGATTCCTTCTAGACTTTCTTTTGAGGTTTTTTATTTTGATAAGATTGACTCCCCCTCAATCCTTGACTTTAAAATCTTGTGGAATAGTAGTAATGTTTTTGGTTAAACCAACACATATTTCCCATGTGTTTCAATCCACCAAAATACCAACAATAGCCATAGAATGAATATTTCCCTATGAAACTTCCATACTAACTGGAGTTGTGAACATGCTTCTCAATAATCTTCTTACCAGAACTCTAATGACCATCTACCTTCATATTTTCAATTGTAACTTTCTTCTTCAGCTTAGATTTCTGTTTAGACTTACCAAAACTAGAAGTAGTAGAAATCTTTTTGGACTTAGGATTTTAAAATGCTTCTGATTTTTCATTATTACTAACTTTCACCACATATGTATCCTTTCTAGTATTGTTCTTATCATAACCAATTCCATTTTCCTTTTCAACCTTTGAAGGTAACTTTTGTTGATCCTTCTTAGGTTCATTTTTAGTAGAACTTTAACCAACTTCTATAACAGAGTTTTTGAACCTTGTGTTCCTTTCCTCAACTTTAGAAAGTTTATGTTGGAAAAGTTGCAACTCATCTTCTTTTTCCTTCATCTTTACTTCTAGATGATCATTACGATTATTTTAACTCTCAAGAGAATTTTTTAGATCATCAATCTCTTTTTCAAATTTTTATTTCCTATTAAGAAAACATTCTTGATCATTTTATGAAGAGTTTTAATTTGTAAATTTCCTATTTTACTTCTCAAGCCTTCTAATATTTCTCAAACTTTCCTTTAGCTCTTCTTTAAGATACTATTCAAGTTGAGTTTCCTCTTCTTCAGTACTACTTCTCTCATAATCTTCATTATTCACTATTGCAAAAAAGGTACTCTCTCTAGCTTTATTAGTAATAGATTTTTCAGATTTAGTCTTGCTATCATAATCTTCTTTATTTTTCGATAAAAAACTTCTTCTTTTTTATTTTAAGAATCTTTTATCCTTACCTCTTTCAGAATATTTATCTTTGTCACCCTGTTTCTTCCATGACCTTCTTGCTCTTCTGTCTTCTTCATCATTGTCTTCTTATTTCATTTTTTGAGGGAAATTAGCTACAAAGTGGCTGACAACTCCACATTCCAAACATTTAAAAGGGAGTTTCCCTTTGTATTTCCATGTGCCCCTTTTAACATTTTTAGAAAACAAGGATAAAAATTCATCAAAATTTTGACATACCTCATTTTTAGAGTTGGATTCACCTGATTCATCTTCAATAATAATTTTTTTCAACTTCTCTTTCTTTGAAGACTTGAAAGACATGTATCTATCAGTTTTTTCTTTTCTCTTCATAGTCTTCTCTCTTCTCATTTCATAAGTGATGAGAGTGTTTTGCAAATCATCCAGAGATAATTTTTTAGGTTCTCTATCTTCTAGTGATGAAACTTTAGCATCAAATTTATCAGAAATAATTCTAAGGATTTTTTCAACAACTTTAGAATCCTACAACTTTTCACCAAGAAATATAATTGTACTGAAAATTTCATTTATCCTGGTAAATAATTCCCCAACTAATTCATGCTCATCCATCTTTAAGTCTTCATACTTTAACCTCCATATTTGAAGTTTTTTCTTCTTCACTTTTGTATTTCCTTCATAGATGTTTTTCAGTTTGTCTTAGATTACTTTGGCTGTAGAGACACCTTTCACTCTTAAAAATTCACTCTCATAAAGAGATGAGAGTAATGTATTTTTAGCTCTTCCATCATTCTCAGGATTCTTCTTATCGGCAGGAGTAAGAGGGACATTTCCATCAATAGCAGGAAATCCATCTATTGTAGTTTCAAGAACTTCTTATCTAAGAGATATAAGATAAGGCATCATTATATCTTTTTATACATGATAATTCTTCCTATAAAACATTGGAATCCCCTTACTGTTCACACAATTCAGATTCTCCATTGAAACTTCTCTTCAAAACTTTAACAATGAACAAACGAAGGGAACCTCGCTCTAATACCAATTTAAGTTACCCAGTTAGGATCCAAGTATCACTAAGAGGGGGAGGGGGTGAATTAGTGATATATTTTCTTTTATCTTTCCCCTTTTTGAAACAATATTCTCCTCCTGTTAAAAATATTTTTCCCTACTGAACACACACAACCACAGGAATGATTTACAAGGTTCACTACTCAACAAGAGTAGCCATGTCCTTGGTATGGTACAGAAATAATCCAGTACCACAAAATCCACTAGAAAACAATCCTTTGATTTGGAATACAACAAGTAGGATATTTCCTTTCACTTGTATAGTGCTTGGGAGATAATCCTCAAGTATGTGTGCACCCTCTTAGAACAAATAGGGTAAAGAAATATCTTTGTGCTTCTAGAAAAACTTTCTCAAATATGATCTTTAAAAACAACTCATATCTTTACTATACAGAAGCTGATAGGAACTACCTAGACTTTGTAATAATACTTAGTCTTATACCCCAGTCATATCAGGATTCACTTGAAAGAACTTATCACTTAATTTAGGTACTCAAATCTTCAGCTCGTAGAGCTCCTTCACGAAGCACCTAGCTTCACAGAGCACTCTAATTTTAAAAGATCCATAGTTCAAAAATCTCTCTAGATCACAGATATCACTATTTCGTGGATCATAGATTGGTCTTTGTGAAGTTAACATCTTTCAAAAAGCTCAAAGGCTCATCACAAAGCTTCTTTCCTTCACAGAACTTACTGCCTTTGCAGAGCTCATTTTTCTCCATGAACCTTCTTCACAATTCCAGAGCTCTAAAATTTTCGTTAAGTATCTCTACCTTTCCCTCGGGGGTGGAGGCCTATTTATAGGAATTTCCAACCGACTCTAGAACCTTCTAGCCACCACAGTGCCACATCAGCACCAAATCACAGAGCTCTGGAATTTCTGCTGAAATTCACTCTGTTTCATGAAGCACCATGGCTATTTTCTTGATTCGCAAAGCTCGTCATAATCGTAAAGCATTCTATAAAATTCATTATGCTACCGCAATGCTTCTTGTTGTTTTGTGACACTACGATTCTCCTTTCTTTTTGCTACTACAATGATCCTTGTTCCTTTGCTCCATAAATCTTACTTGCAAAGATCTTCACCTCTTCCATTCATGAAGCTCATCGTAATCACAAAAAATACCATCAAAATTCTTCATTTCTTCACAGAATCTACTTCATGAAGACCATCTTTGAGAAATTCATTCTTTTTCCATATTTTTTATGAGATCTTCAAGGAAATCTACTTTTCGCAATGCTAGCCCAACTGCAAATTTTAAACCCCAAAAATTTGGCAAACACTGGAAAATTGTGACACCTTAGACATCTGCTTCTGCAAGACCAACCATTCTAATTGGCTACATCTTTTCTCACCCTTTCCTTCATAATTCGTGTATCATAAGTTCTCTAACCAACTTATGATCTTTGTGACATACAGACCAACAAATCATTATCATATTTACTGTGGAAAGTATTATAACTTTCTTGTCTTTCCTCACCCACTTATAAAAAGTGAAGTGATTTCCTTTCTTCTCAAACTTCCTTGACAACAAAAGACAACACTGTATTTATCCAAAAACTTCATTATCCAACTTGGTCCCAATAATAGGCATAATTTTGTCCTCAAAAATTTTTCATGTTTTGGACCCATTAAATGGACCATTCACACATTTACCCATTCATAAAAGTTGTTCATACTTGTATATTACGTTCACCTTCCAAATTAAAGCTTAATTAGACAATGTATGTAAGAGTTATGAATTTATTATTTACTATTACTTTTTCTGGTTGAAGATTCCAGGAATCTTCTTTAAAAATATGTCATTCAATGGCCACCTTAATGAATTCAGAACTCCATTGATTTAATAAGGAAACAAGACTATGTATACTTGTTCCATTCTAGGTGGAATAACCAAAATTGGAGATGTTTAGACCGAGTTGTGCTTATGTGACAATGGTAGGGTCCACGATGTCCGCTTGGAAAATTTCCTAACATCGATGAATTTTTTGGGCCTCTAGATACTCGAATCAGAACCTAGTCTAGAATAAAAAGTTGAAGGAAATAAAATAAGTATTTAAAAAAATAATAACACTATTTGAAATTATAATTTTAAATAAATAACCAAAATACCCTTGATGTAAAAAATTCTAAAAAAATCCATAATTAATCACTTTTCGAAATTTTTTCCAAAACACATCATAAATCAAAAATTGATCTATATGAGATCAAATTGATAATTTTGGAGGATTAAAACAATTTGAATGAATATAGAAAATGTGGAAAATATTAGCTCTATCAATTCTCCCACACTTAAATCATGCTTTCCCTCAAGCATAAAATCTCAATATTAAATTTAATAGGGTATCAATTTTATCAATATTCAAATTCCAAAGTAATAAAATCAAACAATTTTCAATGTCAAGTAAAATTTTCAAAAATCTATATAAAATATCAATTTAATTTCTCATTTTTAAGAGAAACAATCAATTCATGTATTCACTTTTTCCCTTTAAAAAATGATGGAACTTCTCATTTAATTCATTCAACCTCCTCAATTCATTATTATTAAGTATTCCACATCATGATTTACCTCACCTTATAATATTTCCTCTCTTCTATCATGATACATTTCAAGTAGAGTTATGCTCATATCATGAGAACATGCACCTTATCCATAAACCTATAAAAAAACTACTTTATCTACTTTGTAAAGACAAAAGGCACATAAAACCATGAGGTCTTTTCAATAAAGGTTCAAATGAATCTAAGGATTATGGTTGGTAGGATTTGATACTTTAAAAATTAAGGCTTAAGGAGGAGGTTTATCTCTAAAGTACAATGCATGGTATCAAAAAGTGTAAGGAAATTCTCCCTTTTAAAGTAGCAACACCCACTTCCACCAAAACTCAAAGTAAGGTCATGATCAAAGTAAAGGATAATGAATGATTAATGAACCCTCTTGATTTTTTTAAAAAATTTCACATTTTTTTATTTTTTCAAAAGTTATGATTAGATCAAATCTCACATCCATCACCTAACCACATAAGATTAGAAGATTTTCAGTTTGGAAAATGGTGATTTTTTATTCTCCCAAATCACAACCCATTTTTTCTCCCTTTTTTGTGTTCTTTTTTTCATTTTTTCATTTTTTTTAATTAAAGAGGGGGAAAATGAAGTACAATGAATGAATCCACAACCTTTTACAATTCTTACAATATCACCCGCACACTTTTCCTTACAAAGTAAATCATCCCTTCCACCATGAATCACTTCACCCATACACTTCATCTTTAAAATATCATGCAAATACCAAGAGTTGGGTAGGAATGGATAAAAATGGCTTGAAACTTGACTCATCCCTATAAAGGGAATTCATTATGACAACCCTTCTTTTTATTATAACTTAAACATGCCTTATTACATAAAACTTCACTTGATAAAACAAAGAAGATCGAGAGGTTTAGTGTCTTTGGGGCTTAGGATCATTACATAAAAACTTTAAACTTGAAATACAACATCTTTATTGAAAACTTCCTTTACATGACCACTACATTCCTTCGTACTTAGCATTGCATGGGATAACCTGAGGACATGCATAAGAAAAGGGTGAGCTATAAAGCCCAGTAAGGGAGTACACAATGAATAACATGAGGATTACAATAAATGTTAGGAAATAGCAACATCAATAGATAATAAGAGTAACATGAACATAAAGGCATGATAAAGCATGATAATCATAACATGGAAATGTGGCAACAACACTTAACATTGAATTAGCATGAGCCAAGGCTCATTGCACATGGAGCATGAGTAAACCCTCATTGCACTTGAAGCACGAGTAAACCCTCGTTGCAATTGAATTATCATGATTCAACACTCATTGCACATGACGTATCATGATACTATACTTTACCCAATGCATTGGAGCACTATAAAGGGTGCACCCTTCTTAAACATTTCATTTCATGCATAAGTGTGCCACATGGATCATAAAACATGGTTTCATAAAACATAATCATTTATTCCACGATAAAGGAATGTGGAATTCATACATGAAACTTTATAATCAATAAGTAAATGTGCATAAAGGTGAATACCCTTGATGGAGAAATGGGCATGGTATTCACTACACAATGATATTGGCTTAGAAAATCGGTGTGATTTCAGCAGCGTAGCGGCGTGACATAAGAATTCATAAAAATGGTTGATGAGAGAGAAAGGGGTTACTCATAATATTTACATGTAATGTACAGTAAGGAGGTCATATAGATACATATCCCAACAATTTAAAAGGAATTTATATTCATGATACAAAAGTATTGCTTGAATATAAAAGGGGAGAAAAAGGTTCCTTTCGGAATTTCAGCATAGTAACGGGTGTACATGGGAGGCATTTAATGAGAGATAAAGGGGTCTCCCATCATTCAAACAATAAGAGGGAAGTATGGTAGAGGTAAGAAATCATACCCCAACATTCATAATTGAAATTAAAAGGGCAATACAACTTAAAGAAAATTGACAAAAATGAGAAAGGAAGAAAAAACCCTTACTTGGAAGTGTGCTTCCAAAGGCTAGAGAGAGGCTTGTGAGAGGCTTCTTGGGATCTTGGGGCACCTTGAGAGGATTATAGAGAGAGTAGGGAAGAGGTTGGACGAACTCCAAGGGATTTGAGTGAGGAGGAAGTGGGAGCTTGGGTGGGTTTGTATAGGAAAGGTGAGGGAATTCTTTATTATTTAGGTTTGGGACCCCTTATATTAAAATAATCCAAACCACAAACCATCACATGGTATTTGCCCATGGTTTCTGGAAAAGGAAAGAGGAAAACAATATTTTACAAGGCCAAGGTCCGAACGTAAAAAAAAATTAGGGTTTCTTATGTGGAGGTGAGTCACACTCCCATGGAAATTAATTTAAAAAGGCAAAGTGTTGAATAAGTCTTGAGGGATCCATTAATGCTTTGAAAAGTAAGTCAAACAAACCCAAAACCTCATTATTTTAATGATAAAACATATATTGGCCGAACATAAGGATTATGGTATTTTATTACATCACCATTGGGTCATTATGATGTCATAAAACACATTATATATTTAAATGTTATTTAATTTTTACCCAAAAATTTGACTGTCTCAAAAAATTATGAAAAATTCACCGTTGGATAATTTTGACGTCCTGATTCCAAAAATAATATTTATTTTATCTAAATAATTTTATAAATATGTGAATTTTCACTTTTAAAATAAAAACCGACATTTATAAAAAATTCACGGGTTTTGATAGAAATGGCTTTCAAACCTTAATAAAAATTTTAATTGCATTCATAAAATTATAAGATCATTTATATTTAATAAAAATTAATTTCATATTAATAATAATATTTTATTAAAATTTTATTTAATTCAAAAATCCTTTAATTTAATAAAATATAATTCTTAATTAAATAATAACTAAAAACACCATTTGTACTTTAAAAACTAATTACAATGTATCAAAAATGACTAGAAATTATATTCATTATTATATACAAAAGTAATGTGCATGAACATGGTACTACTTATTTGTTACATAACCCCTTAAAATAGCCGCATAAGACCTAAGGGTAAGGTGTGCGATGGTGACAGACTCTTGGGGCGGCTCGGATAACATCGCTCGAGTGGTAATCTCTATCAACTTCCACTTTTCCCGTAGACGGTCCCGTTCAAGCTTGACATAATGAAGCTCAGCTTGGGCTTGGTCAAGGGAGAATCTCAAAGATGCCACCTCTTTTCTGAGCTCCGACAAATGGGATTCGTAAGGGGCAATTCTACTGGATGAGGCCATCGCTTCCTTTGTCTGAGTAGAAATGGGTTCGTTAAATCCTTATATTTATACTACTCAGATGATCACTGTTCAATGGCTATAAAAATAACAGTCACAAATCTTAACGTAAAACTAAAGAAGTTGACATCTTATAAAAACATTTTTCATAAAGAAACATTTAACTGGATCAAGAGGTATTTTTCATTAATGAAACTTTGGGTCGTTACAATATTCCCCCCTTAAGAAATTTTGCCCTCGAAATTTTCCTTTTCCCACACTAAAAAAAATGTGGGTAACTCAGCTTCATCATATCCTCCGACTCCCAAGTTGCTTCTTCAAACTTGTGGTTTCTCCACAACACCTTGACGAGGGGCATTGTCTTATTTCGTAGAACTTTTTCTCTACGATCTAAGATCTTCACTGGTTGCTCCTCATAAGAAAGATCATCTTCCAATTGTACCACCTCGGAAGAGAGTACATATGAAGGGTCCGGTATGTACTTCCTTAAGAGGGATACATGAAAGACATCATGCACCTTGGCCATAGTAGGTGGAAGTGCTAGTCGATAGGCCACATCCCCAACACGATCAAGAATCTCGAAGGGGCCGATGTACCTTGGACTTAACTTCCCTTTCTTTCCAAACCTCATGACCTTCTTCCACAGAGATATGCGTAAAAACACCATGTCTCCGACTTTAAACTCAAGGTCTCGTCGACGATTATCTGCATAACTCTTCTTTCGACTTTGGGCTGCCTTGATATGCTGCTGAATGGTTTTCACCTTCTCCACCATTTCTTCGACCATTTCTGGTCCAAACAGCTTACGTTCACCGACCTCATCCCAACATGTCAGTGTTCTACACCTTTTCCCATACAGGGCTTCATATGGTGCCATTTGGATGCTCGAGTGGAAACTATTATTATAAGAGAACTCCACCAGAGGAAGATGTTGATCCCATCCTCCTTTAAAGTCCATTGAGCACACTCTCAACATATCCTCAAGTGTTTGGGTAGTCCGCTCGGATTGGCCATCAGTTTGAGGATGATAGGACGTACTGAAGTTCAGTTCAGTATTCAGAGCATGTTGAAGACTCTTCCAAAACTTAGAGGTAAATCTTGGATCTCGGTCAGACATAATAGATAGTGGTACTCCATGCAACTGTACCACTTCCCTGATATATATCCGTGTCAGTTGATCCAAAGAGAAATCCTATCGAATAGAAATGAAGTGTGCAGTCTTTGTAAGACGATCCACAACAACCCAGATTGCATTGTTGCCTTTGGATGTCCTTGGAAGTCCGGTGACAAAGTCCATGGTGATGTTATCCCATTTCCATTCTGGTATGGGCAATGGTTGCATCATCCCCTTAGGCTTCCGCTTCTCTGCCTTCACTTGCTGACACACCAGGCACTTTGATGTATATTCAGCGATCTCCTTCTTCATATTATCCCACCAAAAGTTTTCTCGAAGATCTCGATACATCTTTGTGCTCCCTGGGTGAATAGAGAAATTTGAACTATGTGCATCATCCAAAAGTTCCTTCTTCAGCTCCGGACTTGATGGAACACATAGTCTTTTCCCAAACCGCACAATTCCTTCTTCATTAACATTAAACTCTGAGGATTTTCCCTTTTTGATAGCTTCCACTTTTTCTTGGATTCCTGCATCATCCTTTTGAGCATCCTTTATCCTTTCCAAAAGAGATTGTTGAGCAATCATTTGTGAAAGGATTGATGATGTTCCCTTCTTTATGATTCCCACATCCATCTTCATCAAGTCTAAGAAGATTGGATCCTTCTCAATTCTCATTATTGATAGAATAGCTGGATCCTTTCTACTTAGGGCACCTGCCACCTTGTTCGCTTTCCCAGGGTGGTAATGTATTGAACAGTCATAATCCTTGGTGAGCTCTATCCATCTTCTCTGGCGCATATTAAGCTCTTTCTGTGTGAATATATATTTAAGACTCTTGTGGTCAGTATATATCTCACATTTCTCTCCATAGAGATAATGCCGCTAGATTTTCAAGGCAAAGATCACCGCCACCAACTCCAGATCATGCGTTGGATAGTTTCGCTCATTGATTTTCAACTGCCTTGAAGCATAGGATATTACTTTATCATTCTGCATTAGCACACATCCTAATCCCTTCTTTTAGGCATCACTGAATACCATAAAAAGTTCCCCACTTGTGGTTAAAGTGAGCACGGGTGCAGTGATAAGCCTCATTTTCAACTCCTTGAAGCTTTCTTCGCATTCATCACTCCAAGAAAACTTTACTCCCTTTTGAGTTAGCTTGGTAAGTGGGTTGGACAATCGTGAGAAATTTCTCACAAATCGTCGATAATATCTAGCTAACCCCTAGAAGCTACGGATATCCGTTACCGATGTTGGCCTCAGCCATCCCTCAATTGCATCTGTTTTGGAGGGGTCCAAAGATATCCCATTTTTTGTGATGATATGGCCCAAGAATGAGACTTCCTTCAACCAGAACTCACACTTGTTGTACTTTGCATAGAGCTTCTCCTTGCGCAAAGTCTCTAGTACAGTTTTTAAATACTCCTCATGGTCCTCCTTGGTTTTGGAGTATATTAGAATATCATCTATAAAGACTACCAAAAATTTGTCTAGGTAATCTCTAAAGACTCTATTCATCAAGTCCATGAATATTGTTGGAGCATTGGTGAGTCCGAAAGGCATTACTATGAATTCATAGTGCTCGTACCTTGTACGAAAAGCAGTCTTGGGGATATCTTCCTTCTTCACACTTACTTGATAATATCCCGACCGCAAGTCCACCTTGGAGAAGTATTGTGCTCCATGCAGCTGATCAAACAAGTCATAGATTCTTGGGAGAGGATACTTGTTCTTTATCGTGATTTTGTTAAGTTCACGATAATCGATGCAAAGCTGCATTGACCCATCCTTCTTCTTGACGAAGAGGACTGGTGCACCCCATGGTGATGCACTTGGGCGTATAAACCCTTTATCCAGATTCTCCTGTAGTTGTTTCTTCAGCTCTTCAAGCTCAACAACAGCCATTCTATATGGAGTCTTGGATATTGGTAGCGCCCCAGGTATAAGTTCAATTGAGAACTCAACATCTCTTCTTGGAGGAAGACCAGGAAGTTCCTCGGGAAATACTTCAGCGAATTCCCTCACAATAGGCATTTCTTCAAGGGTGGTTTCTTCCTTGGACTCAATCATCTGAGCTAGATATGTGTGCTCATAAGGCATTAATATCCATGCTTGAGATGATGGAGCTAAAGGAGATTCATCTTCCTCCTGACACTTGTAAAGAATCAGGGGTCGATTCTCCATATGGAGTGTGATTTCCCTCTCCCGACAATTTATGTTGGCTCTATATAAGGAAAGTCAATCCATGCCAAGAATTGCATCAAATTCCACCAAAGGGAGTATGACGAGGTTCTCCGGGAAATTCAATCCACAGATTATAACAGGGGAGGACTTATATTCATGGGATGCAATGATTTCCCCATTTGCTGTACTCACCGACATATTTACTTCCAGGATTTGTGGTGGTGCTGGGATTGTTCTACTAAACATTCAAGATATAAAAGAATGCGTAGAACCTGAATCAAAAAGTATGTTCGCTATTCTTGAATGAATAACTAGCGTACCTGTCACCACTTCGTTGTCGGGGTTCACTTCGGCAGAAGTGATGGCAAAAGCTCTTCCTTGCTGTCTTGGAGGTTGTTGGTTGCCTCCGATAACCCTTGGATTAGGGCACTGATTTGCAAAATGACCCGGTTCTTTGCATTTGTAGCATTGAAAAACGCGTTGAGGTTTGAACGGAGCGTTCCTCTCCTCTATCGCAGCCGCGGGTCCTTCTTGCTGACAGTTAACAGCTAGGTGCCCTTCTCTTCCACACCTGAAGCATTTTCTTGTCCCCCTAAGGCAATTTCCAGGGTGCTTCTTTCCACACTTTTGGCAAGTGGGGTGCTGGAACTTCTTAGCGTCATTGGATTTATCCATCGGACCACCATCATTGAAGTCCACCTTACACTTCTTGTCCCCATGATACCCCTGTGATTCTCCGATCTCCATTTCAAACTTGAGGGAACATCGGACAATTTCCTCATAGCTGTCGAAGTCACAGATCGCTAATGTTTTCTGCAAGCTAGGCTTCAGCCCACCAAAGAAGCGATCAACCTTGCATTCGGGGGTAACGACAAAGCTGGAAGAGTATCGTGCAAGCCTTGTGAAGTTTGCCTTGTACGCTCCCACAGATTCTTCATCTTTCTGCTTGAGGGAAAGGAAGTCCCTTTCCATCTTAAGACGGAGGATGTGCGGAAAATATTTATCGAAAAACATCTTCCGGAATTCCTTCCATTCCAAAGCCTCGATCTCCTCCTCAGGCTTCATATTTTTTATCAACGTCCACTATTGATCAGCTTCACCCTCCATACGATAAGCCTCCAGGAGAACCTTCTCTTGTTCAGAACATTGAAGGATAGAGAAGATCTTTTCAATGGAGTTGATCCATTGCTCAGCGATCGTGGGATCAGATGATCCACTAAAAGTAGGAGGCCTTTGTCTCATGAAGCTCTCGATAGCAACTTGTTCTTTCTTAGGGGGGGGGGGGTTGAACGTTCCTCTTGACCCGTGTTTCTATTCAAAACTTGAGTTAGCTGAGAGAGAAGCGTGACAAAGTTCGCGATTCCCGCTCCCATTGGATTGGTCATCTCATTAGTACAATCATCACACTGATCTTCACAATGGTTGTTAGCCCGAGTTCTCCTATTACCGGCCATTGGCTGGAATAAAAGGAAAGTTAGGGGTAACACATAAAGGGTAATCCAAAGACAAAAGTTGATGACTTATAAATAAACTTTAATCTCTTTAACTAATGAGTCTATAGGATTCAATCCAGGCTTTTCATGATCTTCCTTCTAACATATATTCTTAGGGGCATTTTTCCCTTAATAAGGGTTCATACTAAGATTGTGAATTTATCAAAACATATCCCCCGGGAGTGTCGTAACCAAGAGTGTAGCAAGGCCCGTTGTCGTGCACCAGTTCCCGTTCGAGTCTAGCTCAAAGCGGTGTTTTCGGGTTTTACCCCTATGATACATCTGTGCCAGAGCCGCCTCTACCTGCTCGTATCCATACAGGGATGTATTTGTTTGATAAACCACTTACTTAGTATTTACCAAAACTTAGGGATGTTTTTATTATACTTAGTCTTGTATCTAAGGCTTTACTAGGGTTTCCTAATCCCAAAAATAACTAAACCTATCCTCTGATACCAACTATGACAACCCTGCTTTTTATTACAACTTAAACATGCTTTATTACATAAAACTTCACTTGATACAACAAAGAAGATCGAGAGGTTTAGTGTATTTGGGGCTTAGGATCATTACATAAAAACTTTAAACTTGAAATACAACATCTTTATTGAAAACTTCCTTTACATGACCACTACATTCCTTCGTACTTAGCATTGCATGTGATAACCTGAGGACATTCATAAGAAAAGGGTGAGCTATAAAGCCCAGTAAGGGAGTACACAATGAATAACATGAGGAGTACAATACATGTTAGGAAATAGGAACATCAATAGAGAATAAGAGTAACATGAACATAAAGGCATGATAAAGCATGATAATCATAACATGGAAATGTGGCAACAACACTTAACATTGAATTAGCATGAGCCAAGGCTCATTGCACATGGAGCATGAGTAAACCCTCATTGCACTTGAAGTACGAGTAAACCCTCATTGCAATTGAATTAGAATGATTCAACACTCATTTCACATGATGTATCATGATACTATACTTTACCCAATGCATTGGAGCGCTATAAAGGGCGCACCCTTCTTAAACATTTCATTTCATGCATAAGTGTGCCACATGGATCATAAAACATGGATTCATAAAACATAATCATTTATTCCACGATAAAGGAATGTGGAATTCATACATGAAACTTTATAATCAATAAGTAAATGTGCATAAAGGTGAATACCCTTGATTGAGAAATGGGCATGGTATTCACTACACAATGATATTGGCTTAGAAAATCGGTGTGATTTCGGCAGCGTAACGGCATGGCATAAGAATTCATAAAAATGGTTGATGAGAGAGAAAGGGGTTACTCATCATATTTACATGTAATGGACAGTAAGGAGGTCATATAGATACATGTCCCAACAATTGAAAAGGAATTTAGATTCATGATACAAAAGATTTTCTTGAATATAGAAGGGGAGAAAAAGGTTCCTTTTGGAATTTCGGCATAGTAACGGGTGTACATGGGAGGCATTTAATGAGAGAGAAAGGGGTATCCCATCATTCAAACAATAAGTGAAAAGTATGAGAGAGGTTAGAAACCATACCCCAACATTCATAATTGAAATTAAAAGGGCAATACAACTTAAAGAAAATTGACAAAAATGAGAAAGGAAGAAAAAACCCTTACTTGGAAGTGTGCTTCCAAAGGCTAGAGAGAGGCTTGTGAGAGGCTTCTTGGGAGCTTGGGGCACCTTGAGAGGATTCTAGAGAGAGTAGGGCAGAGGTTGGACGAACTCAAAGGGCTTTGAGTGAGGAGGAAGTGGGATCTTGGGTGGGTTTATATAGGAAAGGTGAGGGAATTCTTTATTATTTAGGTTTGGGACCTCTTATATTAAAATAATCCAAACCACAAACCATCCCATGGTATTTGCCCATGGTTTCTAGAAAAGGAAAGAGGAAAACAATATTTTACAAGGCCAAGGTCCGAACTTATTAAAAAATTAGGGTTTCCTATGTGGAGGTGAGTCACACTCCCATGGAAATTAATTTAAAAAGGTAAAGTGTTGAATAAGTCTTGAGGGCTCCATTAATGCTTTGAAAAGTAAGTCAAACAAACCCAAAACCTCATTATTTTAATGATAAAATATATATTGGCCGAACATAAGGATTATGGTATTTTATTATATCACCATTTGGTCATTATGATGTCATCAAACACATTATATATTTAAATGGTATTTAATTTTTACCCAAAAATTTGACTGTCTCAGAAAATTATGAAAAATTCACCGTTGGATAATTTCGACGTCCTGATTCAAAAATTAATATTTATTTTATCTAAATAATTTTCTAAATATGTGAATTTTCACTTTTAAAGTAAAAACCGACATTTATAAAAAATTCACGGGTTTTGACAGAAATGGCTTTCAAACCTTAATAAAAATTTTAATTGCATTCATAAAATTATAAGATCATTTATATTTAATAAAAATTAATTTCATATTAATAATAATATTTTATTAAAATATTATTTAATTCAAAAATCCTTTAGTTTAATAAAATATAATTCTTAATTAAATAATAACTAAAAACACCATTTGTACTTTAAAAACTAATTACAATGTATCAAAAATGACTAGAAATTATATTCATTATTATATACAAAAGTAATGTGCATGAACATGGTACTACTTATTTGTTACATAACCCCTTAAAATAGCCGCATAAGACCTAAGGGTAAGGTGTGCGATGGTGACAGACTCTTGGGGCGGCTCGGATAACATCGCTCGAGTGGTAATCTCTATCAACTTCCACTTTTCCCGTAGACGGTCCCGTTCAAGCTTGACATAATGAAGCTCAGCTTGGGCTTGGTCAAGGGAGAATCTCAAAGATGCCACCTCTTTTCTGAGCTCCGACAAATGGGATTCGTAAGGGGCAATTCTACTGGATGAGGCCATCGCTTCCTTTGTCTGAGTAAAAATGGGTTCGTTAAATCCTTATATTTATACTACTCAGATGATCACTGTTCAATGGCTATAAAAATAACGGTCACAAATCTTAACGTAAAACTAAAGAAGTTGACATCTTATAAAAACATTTTTCATAAAGAAACATTTAACTGGATCAAGAGGTATTTTTCATTAATGAAACTTTGGGTCGTTACATTCATGGTCTCTATGGGATAAAATAATGATTGATGTAAAGGTGGTCTTTAAGGATAAGGTATTTTCAAAAGATGCCTAAATCATTTTAAATGTGTTTTTGTATAGTCACAGCTTTGACAAGTTCCAATGAATGTTCTGGTAGGTGACATTTCCCAAGATCACTCAAAAAATATGCTCAATATAAAATAGGAAGTACTTGGTCTATAAATCCTCTCATTAATGAGAATATAATATTGGACAATCTATCAAGGAATGATTTATAATAACAAATCAATTCACATGAATTTCATAAATTCAAATCATGAAAAATGGTTGGTAAATTTCATTTACATTAATCAATAAATTCCCTCAAATCATGAGTCATCATTTAAATATCCATGCTTCACTTTAAACATTCAATTTTCAATTTTACTCATTCAATCTCAATAAAATTGAAATATAAGACATGTAATCATAGGATTCCAAAGAAACTCATGTCTTCTAAATAAGTCAAGTAAATCAATAATTCAAGTGTGGGATGAAATTCTTATCATTAAAGATCAAAACATGTTTTTGAACAAAAAATGTAAGGAGTTTAAAAGTCTAAATAATAAAAAAAACTCCATTTACCATGAAGATTATTACTTATCTTCAACTATTTAAGTCTTCCTTTTCCCATTTATGATCCTACAAAATAGAATTACTCACTTAAGAACAAGGATCATGTTATTAATGCTCAAAAAGATAAGGAGGATTAGGATGCATGATAAACTACTTCTTAAAAAATGAAATTGAAATCAAAAAAAGTAAAGATAAATATTGGTATGATCCCCCAAGTGGGCCCTGAATTTTTACTACCTCCAATGGGTTGTACCAACTATTATCTATAATATGATGGTGGGTGGATCTTCTTTAACATGAACCACCACATGTTGTTCTTCCCAGATTGTAGTTATTTGTTATTGTTGAGGAGGAATCCATGGATATAGTACACCAGATATTCCCCCTTCACAATGTAGTACATATTTTGTGGTGGAGGTAGAATGAGGTATGGAACCTATTCCTCCTTTGTTTCTACTTGTGCAACATCTTATTCTCATTCCAGTGGTTTCTCTAGATGTGAAGTATCATGTGTCTCTAGTTCTTCAGGTAGATCCACTAGTATAATTTCATGGGCTTCTTCCAGTAGATGTTAAATGCCTTCAGGGATATCTAGGTGTTCTTAAATAGGTGCATCTTCTTTTTCCACATCATCCTTCAAGGAATAATAAGTCATCCAATTCTTAAAATTCAAAACAATTGGGAGTTATACTCAAATTAGATTCAATAAAATCATAATAGATAGAGTAAAAGAAAGGTTAAAATCCCTAATTTGGTTCAACTTCAATCTCTACCTTAGTGTTAAGTTCCTCTTTGAGTAGAATCTCCGAGTATGGAGGTAGGTAGTCGGGATCCTCCATCTTGACTTCAAATTCCACCACTTGGGCGATGTCTTCTTTCAATGGTGTTGGCTCTTCTTCTTTAAAAGTCTTAGGGAGATCAAGAAGTTCCTCATATTCATTCCAGAATTTATCCAATTCTTGTTGATCCCACACATTTGGCTCACCAGGCAAGTATTCCTCCTTTTCATCTATATCTGGTAGAATTGGTTGAGTGAGGATGAATGAATCTTCAGGTACCACCACATTTAACTCCTTTGGTTCTTCAATGATGAGTGGTGAAATTTCTTCCTCCACTACCTTAGGTTATTTTTTTGGTTCAAGGTTAGGTTGCTCCATAAATGCAAGAACATATTCAAATGCTCCTTCCATTTTCCTCCCCAAGTCATCCAGAGTATTTCTCATCTTTTCCACCCAGTCATTTAGATCTCTATAATCCACTTCTGATCCTTAATATTACACCTGTGAGTAAACTTTCTATGTATAATAATTTTAATTTTAATACATCATTGAAAAATAATTATTTTTTTAGATTTTTTTATGAATAAAACAAATAAAAATATTTACTAAAATGTGAATTTTCAAAATGTGATCGAAATAACTGCTTACCTCCCTGGAAACGGTGCCAGTTTTCATGTACACCTGTCATAGGGTGTGGAAAAAGAAAATTTATATTCCTAGTGCATCACAGCGGCTAACTAGGGTCATCTCACTTGAGGAGCATCACAGTTGGTTCAATCACTAATTCTAGTTCACCTATTCTAATTATTTTTGGGGTTTTTTATATTTATTGAAAACAATGGTGTTGGTTTTGGAAAGCATGAAATTAAAATAATGCAAAATTGAAATCTAATTGATGTTGTGGAAAAAATGCAAATTAGAAATAATGTTCTTGGTCTAGGGTTTGATAGCATGGGTTCATTCATTATTTATTTGTTTTTTAAATTAGATTTGATATTTCATTTAGTGAAACCTCGTTAATTAATTACTCTTTATTTATTTATTGAGTATGTGATTTTATTATGTGTCCAGCACACAAAACCACACCTCCTCCAGTAGTCAAGTAGGTTAACGCCTTAATTGAGAATGTTATTCCTACAAGACCCAGCTCCACCATTTTTCATTTCATCCCTTATAGAAATCCCAATGCCACTATATAAAGGGTTTTCCTAAGATTAGGTAGGTAAAATGATTAATAAAGGAAAATAAATGGAATTTAAAATAGTGTCGTGGTGGATGACCGTCGCACCCGTGCAATATTCCTGCGTCCACCACAAATAGATTTAAAATATTTTCAATTTTAAGCATAGTAATGAAGAACACCATGAAACCTCCTCTAGGTAAAATCCTAGAGTTAGTCACCATCCAAGGAAAAGTGAAATGAGATCATGATGGAAAGATAAAAGAGAGAGAATGATAATTAGAGTTGGAAGAAAAATAAGGATGGAAGAAGAAAGGTGGGACACTTTAATTGAAAACAAGCATGTGTTATAATGGAAATGAAAACTAAAAAAAGGAAACTATATAAATGAAAATCCTGAATGGCCATTTTCCTTCTCCCCTTGGAATGATTTGAGAGGGAGGAGCTCCCCTCCTTTTATAGGAATAATTTTTCCTTGAAAATTTGTCGCATTTTGAACCCATTAAATTGATGATTCATGCATTTACCCATTTATAAAGGTTGTTCATAATTATCTCCTCTATTTATCCTCTAAATTACATCTTAATTGGACAATGTATATAGGAGTTATGAATTTTTTATTTACTGTTAATTTTTATGGATGAAGGTTCCAGGAAGATTTCTTTAAAATATGTCATTCAATGGCCAACTTAATGGATTCAAAACTCCATGGAATTTAATGGGGAAATGCACCTACGTAACATTGTTCCATTTTAGGTAGAATCACCTCAATTAGAGGTTTTTATAATGATTTGTGGTTCCGTTATGGTGGTGGAGTCCATGCTGTCCACCCAGAAAATTTTCCAACTTCAATGAATTTTTTGAGCCTCTAAATACTCAAATAAGACCCTAGTCCAGAAGAAAAAGTTGAAGAAAATAAAATAATCATTTCAAAAAAACTCTATTTAGAATTATAATTTTAATTAAATGACCAAAATACCCTTGACGTAAAAATCTGTAAAAAAATCCAGAATTAAGCACTTTTTACAATTTTTCTCAAAACACATCCTAAATCCAAAATTGTTCCATATAAGCTCAAATTTATAATTTTGGAGGATTAAAAAAATTTAAACGAATATAAAAAAATGTAGAAAATATTAGCTCTATCAGGGTATGAGGGATTAATATATATATATATATATATATAAATGTTTACCGACATTTAGGTGTTTATAATTAATGATTCTTAAAAAAATTTATAAATATAGATGCTTATAAACGTCATTATTTGGATATTTTTATAACTCATTTACTGAAGTTTCTAAAAAAATCAGTTTATGAGGTTTTTCTAATTAACGACACTTATAACCATCACTAAATAGGAACACTTATAAATGATTCTAAATATTGATGCTTATAAACTTCATTAATTAAAGACATTTATAAATATTGTTATTTAGTGAAACCTCGATTATCTATGTTTTTTAGAAACATCATTAAATTATTTAGTGTCATTTTAAAATGTCTCTAATTTATGTTTTTCTTATAGTGATGGTTCATTCAAACTGTGACCATAGGTCAAAAATATAGTCATAGTGTTTGGAAACCTTGAATTTTGGTCGTTTTGGTTGACCTCTAGCTATAGTTTTAAAAAACCATCATGGTAGGTTGGACCTACGATAACTATTTTCCAAAACTATGACCATAACTCAAAATATAGGCATGGTTTTTTAAAATTGTGGTTGTAGGTCAATTTTTTTATTTATTTTTATGTTCAAGAATAACATGGGTAATGAATCAGAGTGACCTACCCCTAGAGAATAAAATAAATAAATAAAAGGGGAAAGAGATTCAGTATAAAGGAGGATTATTCAAGTTAGATATGCACATACCCCCTATATTAGAAAGGTGTAAATACATAAAGTATATAAATAGGTGGAAAGACCAAAATGATCCTTGATCAAGAGCCACCTTCTTTAATAGTGCATCCACAACCATATTAGTTTCCTTGTAGACATGTGTGATTAAAATCTAAATCTCTTTCATTTGAATTGGAAATTCATTCCAGACTGAGAAGCACTATCATGTAACCTCATGAGATCTCTTCTTGACCAAGCCTATGAATATTGTGGAGTAACTCTCAGTCTAGATTCTCTCCCATTTGAAGTGACACACATACCAAACTGCATGAATGAAATCCTATACCTTGACCTCTAATACTTTAAAAAGCTAAGAAACTGAGAAAAATATGCTTTAATGAATCCCTAAAAGGTCCTGAAGATACCCCCACAAATAGTTAGACCAAGAGAATCAAGTGTTTTTTCCATCAACATTAACCATAATTTTTGAAGGAAGAGGTGGAATTGATCATTCATATTTGTACTATGGTGGCCTCTTATGGACACAACAAACACCATGAATTATATAAATAAATAAGTCATACATGTAAGTGTCCAATGAATCGTGCAGTCGCACTACGAGGTGGGGTGAATCCGGTGTGACTTTTTTTACTGAATTCTTTTCTTTTATTTAACCCCATTTAAAACCTCTGTCACATGTTAAGATTAGTGGATCCTGTATGCAATGAAAAATATAAATGAAACACAACACACAGTATTTTTACAAGGTTTGGTACTAAGACCCGCTTCCTTGCAGCAACCAGTTATACCCCCCAACTATAGATTCTTCACTATATGAAAATGTTTGAAACTAGGGAAAGTATCATTACATTCAATACTGAGTCCCATAGTGTTCTACTTTAGAGTCCTGCAGAGTTCCACTCTAGAGTCCCACTAGAGTTCACAAGTTACCACCTACAAAAGTGACTCCATAGTTCCATGGGAGGATATTCATACTACATCCGACAATGTTACCAACATCCCACTGGCCTACTCTAGAGTCCCACTAGAGGGTTCTTTTGATTTAGAGTCCCACTGAATACTTCTACTATCTTGAGTCACACAATATATGATCCACTAATAGGATGATCTCTTGATCTTCCTCCACAATCTTGTTGGATCAAACTAGATCGTGTACAATTTAAAACCAATTTTACTCATGTTGTTCTTTCTCAAACAATATAGATCACTTGTAGATGGTCAACTTCCTTAGCACAACACTTCTCGGGAAAATATTCTTTCTTCTGCTGAAGACCCGGCCTCACTAATCACTAAATAACTCAGATATAAAATTCTTCTGAAATTATGCTCTAGATTCAGTCTCAAATTACTTCATAATGATTATGAAATTTATATTTCATGTGCACTTTTCAACCTTTATACATGTATAAACAATGCATGGTCTTCTAAATTTATGCATGCATTATTTCATGTGCATGAAAACTGCCTTATGCGCACACACACACTTCATTATTTCTTTGAACACACACACTGCCTTCTTTCTTGTGCACTCTACTTCTTATGTGAACGCTATTATATGAACACACTTAACACTTGATCAACCTTCACAAAAACCACATGCATGTACCGCATGCACTACACCTCCTTCTTCATATAATGTACGCGGCCTACTCAAACTTTCTTTGTGAAAACCTGGATGTTCACTGTTCTACCCTTAACAATGTATGTGCAAAACTCAAACACATTTTTTTCACACACAAAATATTTTTGTCCAATTTAAAAAGTATATCACCCTTATTTGTGAAAGAATAAACTATCACTTTTAAAGTCTTCATGCAATTATGAGAATGTGAAAGTTCTTGGAGATCTTTACGCAAGCCAAGGAGATGTTAATCGCACTATCCCAAGTGCTTCGTGGAAAAAATTTCATCTTAAAGAACTTAGAGTGTGAAAGACACATGTTAAAGACTCGCGGGTTCTCTTATTCTTCATGCAAATAGAAACAGAATGGAACCTCTTCCTTTTGTAAACCATGGAAAATTGTAGTGTTATGTTTCTCTCTCTCAAACTTCTCTTGGATGTGCGATAATATCCTACTCCAAATGATCCCACCCATAGATATTTATAGGAAACTATCACTAACTAGTGCTCCAAAAATTATAGTGATTCATCCATTTTATCAGTACTTTCTCAAGTTACACATCATGAGATATCACTATCACAAAAAAATGACCCATTTTAGTTTTTATTCGGTTTGAAATTATTTTACACATGAAAACAAAGTTTCATGTGGTTTTGATCATGTTCAGATCTTCAAAATGATCAAATGATGATCAAAAGCCTCAACTTAATCTCTCGGACAATGCTACATGAAGATCTCAATGAATAGTACTCCTATGATGGCTCAAGGTATAAGAAAAAGTCTGAAGATGATCCAAAGATACAGATATATCATAACTAACATCCTATATTCTTTCTATATTTTTAAAATTGGTGTTATAGTACCTCGTACCCTTGATCCTATATTTAATCAACACTCATTTAGGTGCTGCCTTATAATACAAGTTGAGGCATGTACTTATAATAATTGTTTATCGGTCATCTCCTCTAATACGCTAGCACCACTCTGTGTCATCACCTTGCTCTGCCTCCATGCCACCCCATAGGTGGCTCATCATTTCTCCCCTCTACCACCATTCTCACATGGCCAAGGTTGAACCTTCCCACCTCAGTAGTGGTTCTAATTCCCTTAGCTGGCTAGTTTGGTTAGATATTTTCATATATTAATTCCATTAAAAAAATTATCCAAATTCCATATAAAGTAAAAAATACAACATAAAATTTCATCCTCCTAAAACATACTTCATATAACTTCTTACTTGTTGAGATAAATGTGTCATTATCAATAACATTGACACATGTCTTCAAACATAAGACCAGCTCTAGAATCGTCATAATTAATAACTCGTAGAATTTTCATCTTCTTAACTAGTTGAAAACAATTTAAACCTCAATAAACCAATTGGTTTATTCAATCTAATCCTTTGTATTTGTTGTCAATACCCACTTTATTTTAAAATTCAATGATATATTTTTCCCTTATTTTCAATAAATACAAAGATATAAGTATGGGAAAGAATTATCATCTCAAAAATTCAGATTTTAATAACAGCATCTTCTCTTATGAAATTTATAATTTTATTTACTCCAGATAAGGATGGAATCACCACTATATTATCAAAGAGATAAAATTAATCAACATTAAGTTTACGTGAGCAATGATCTGTGTAGAAAACAAGATTTACCAAATTTAACATCAATGATATTAATAAATCTACAATATGTGATACCAAATTTGAAACCTTCTATCAAGTATTGTTCAAAATATTTTCAACTAATCTCCGTCATAAATATCAACAAATAGATTAGAAACATTCAAGTGAAAAAATTTACTTCCCCTTAACAAATTACCTTTCCCTTTTTTCGTCAAGTAATAACTATCACCCTTTTAGAATTTATTTTTCAACATGAAAATAAGAGAATGTAACCAACATACATCAATAATGACAAACTTCAATATTTAGATTTTTAGCATCTGGAATTATCAAATTCATACCTCTCTAATACTTCTGATATTCATAAGATATCAACTGAGATAGAAATATTTGGTGGTTGATCTTTTGTACTCCCCCTCAAGATATGAACTCAATACTTCTTCATCATGATTGGTTTTCTTCAAAAATAAAATCTATTCATATTCTAAGATTATTAGAAAAGTTTCAAACATGATGAAAATAGTATTCCATGATAGATAACTTGTTAAATTTAAGATATCCAGTGCTTTTATCAGATTTAGGTCTCCCCTTGAATATATTCTTCACCTTTAATTCCTGATATGAAAAAAAACACAACGTATAAGGGAATAAGGTGGTTCTTCAATGATCATCAATTAGAGAAATAGGGATAATAGTTTCTTCTCAACCCAAATATATTCTTATATGAAAAAGGTTTCTTCACATTTTCTAGAAAATAAGTTTCAGTTTTATCTACTTTCTCCATCTTTCTTTCCTCTTCCAACTATTCTAGCCATATGATCAAGAATTCTTTCGAAACATGATCAGTCTTCACTTTGTGTATAGACTCCTTTTTCTCAACACTAGATGTCACAGGTTATCTCCCTTTCTTATTTAAGAATTCTTATTATCTAAGTAACCATGTCAAACATTTTTTACCTAAATTTAAAGACATATTACACCTTTCACACAAAACTTTATAATTCTTAAATTTACCACTTTTAGGAAAATTTTGTGATTATTCATTAGAGATGTCTTTCACCAAATAAATTCTACTATTTATCTTCTGGATTGATTCTTTATTCTATTCTAGTTTTATTCCTTTAGTATGAATATTCATGTAAAATTCAAAATGGTTCATGATAGGACATTTCCTACTAAAATAGAAGAATCTTTTCTTTGGTGTGACCCTCTTCACATCATTCTTCACAAAATTCTTGGGTGTTTTTTGTTTAATATATTTCTTATTTTATTCACATTCCACGGTTGACCTATCATCTTCATTCCATACCTGCTTTGATTTTTTTTGGTCTTCTATTAATATCAACAAATTATTTGTGCATGATTGGTACATACCAACACTCCTCATAACAATAACAACTTCTGTTGAAATAATCATAGAAATTTTAAAAGTAATAAATTATGCTCTTGATATACTGATTCCATTTAAGTGATATATACTTATGTTGTATAGGTTTCCACTTTTCGTTAGATTTTCTCCCCATAAATGTAGGAATTTTATAATTTTCATACAATTACATGTTATTCCAAAAATTTATTTCATGATTCCCAAACATCCAATGGCACCAACAGTAGCCAAAAAATCTTGATTTCTTCTTCTATGACAAATTCTAACTGTCTTTGACATTTTTCTTATTTTGGGTAGCACATTTCTTCTTTTTTCTTTCGGGAACAATAATTTCAACACTTATTAACATATATCTTTAAAGATGGTGTGGATTTATGAGATTCTTTATTCACCCATATTTGTCTAGATCTTAAATTTAAATTTTCACTAGTCATCAAAACAACATTAGTAAACATAGATTTATCAGGACAAAGGGTTGCCATTTTTAATGATCCTATAGTAGATTTATCCTTGGATAATCTTAAGAACTTCTCACCACTAGATTGAGTCTTTTTTGAAATGTGAATCTTATCAGATGAATCATTGGAAATTATTCTTTTCTCAATAACTTGGGAAATCTCAGCTTGTGTCACTTCAATATTTCTCAGTTTCACTTCTACTTCAAGAAATTTTATGTTAAGAGAAATATTATCATATTCAACTAATTTCATTATTTCTTCCCACTGAATATTCATCTTCTAAATCTCATATTCATGAATCTAATTTTCCTTTAGTAACAAATTGTCAATCTCCTTGATTCTTTATGTTTTATCATTCAGCTGAGCATATTTTACCTTCATAGATGTATTATGCAGCTTCTCAAGTGCATGGATAACTTTTATAATAACCATTTCAAAAACATATTTCTCATAGAAATTAATTTTTAATTATTCAATATCTCCATCATATCTTTCTTTGCAAATAGATGTAATTTCTTCATTTTCTTTCACATGTTTGGTGAGATTGTTGGATATTCCAACCTTTTTAGTAAATTATTCTTCCATAAAATTAGCCTCTTCTTCTATATGTAATTTTCCAAGCCAAAGTTCCTTGAATACTCTGATCATATATCTGACCACTTCTTTGGGAACTTTCTTAAAATGCTCTCTAGTTTTAGAATTTAGAAAATATTAATCACAACTTGAACTTGATTCATTAGAATTATAATCAACTGATTTCACTAAACAATTACCACTCTAAGTGACTTTATATGTAAGTTGATCTTCACTTATCTTTGAATTATTCTTCATATTCTTTTACACTATTTTCTTCCTATTTTTTTAGTCTTGACTGAAGCTTCAACATTTTTAAAATAAAAAGCAGAGATAGGATTTTCCATTTAAAACTTTTCTAAATTTTCTTTAAACTCAAATATGTACTTAATATACTTATGATATAAACAAATGGACAAGTAAATTAGATCCAACTATAGGTGGTCTTTCCTCTGATACTAATTAAATACATCCTATATGAAATGAAAAATATAAATGAAACATTGCACACAATATTTTTAAAATGTTTGGTACTAAGACCTACATCCTTGATGCAACCGGTTATAACCCCTGATTACAAATTCTTCACTATACGCATATGGTTACAAAAATGGAAAGTCTTATTCCATTCAATAATAAGTCCCATAGTGTTCCACTCTATAGTACCACTAGAGTTCACAAGTTACCACCTACACACAAGTGACTCATGAGTCCCATAGGATGATCTTTATACTACATCCCACAGTGTTACCAACATCCACCAGCCTACTCTGGAGTCCTAATGGAGGATTATTCTACTTAAAAGTCCCACTGAAGACATCCACAAGATATGATCCACTTATAAGATGATATCTTGATCTTCCTCCATAAGCTTGTTGGATCAAACTGTCTCATGTACAATTCAAGAACCTTTGTAATGATACTATTCTTTCTCAAACAATACTGATCACTTGTAGATGGTCAGTTGCCTCAGTATAACACTTCTTGGGAAAATATTCTTTCTTCTACTGAAGACTCAACCTTACTAATAACTAAATAACTCATATGTAAAATCTTATGAAATTATGCTCCAGCTTTAGTCTCAAATCATTGTACACTGATTATACAATTTATATCACATGTTCACTTGTCAACCTTCATGAATTTATAAAAAATTCATGGTATTCTCAAGTTATGCATTCATTATTTCATGTGCATGAAAATTTCCTTATGTGCACACACACACTTCATTATTTCTTTAAACACACAATGTTCATACAAACTACCTTATTTCTTGTTCACTCTACTTATTATGCGAACACTGGTTTATGCACATACTTAACACTTGCACAACCCTCACACAAACAACATGAATATACCACATTCACTACACCTTTCTTCATGTAATGTACACAGCTGGCTCAAAATTCCTTCACACAAACCTATATGTTCACTATTCTACCATTAACAGTATATATGTGCAACTCAAACAAATTTCTCACACACAAACAATATGTCTATCTATCATATGAAGGATATCACCCTTCTTCATGTAATAATAAATTTTCACTACCAAAGTCTTCATGCAAGTATGAGAATGCATGAGTTCTTAGAGATATTCATGCAAACTAGGGAGTTTATAATCAAGCTATCTCAAGTGCTTCATGGAAACAAGTTTCATCATGAATCACTTCAAGTTTGAAAGTCATATGTCAATGACTTGCAGTTCTCTTATTCTTCGCACAAACTAAAACAATGTGGAACCTATCCCTTTTGTGAACCAGGGAGAATTACGGTGCTCTATTTCTCTCTATCAAACATCTCTCAGATATGAGATGATCTCCTACTCCAAATGATATCACCCTCAGATATTTATAGGTAACTATCACTGGATTAGTGCTCTGAAAATCATGGTGATCCATCTGTTTCATCAGAACATGATCTCACTTTCTCAGGTTACACATAGCAGGATATCACCATCATGGAAAAAAAAATCTCCATTTCAGTTTTTCTTTAGTTTGATCTTCCTTTACAAATGAAAAAGAAGTTTCATATGGTTTCGATCATGTTAATATCTTCATAATGATAAAACTATGATCAGAATCCTTGACTTGATCTCTCAGACAACACTGCATGAGGATCCCAACAAACAGTACTCCTCTAAAATCTCAAGGTAGAATACAATGGATGAATTCAATCCAACAGTGCATATATATTAGATCTGACATCCCATATTCATTCTTTATTTATAAAAGAGGATCTATAGTACCCCGTGCCCTTGATCCCACATCAAAACAACACTCATTTGTGCACTACCTTATTATACAAGTCGTGACATGGACTCGAAGGAATTGTTTATCAGTCCTCTCCTCTAATACACTGGCACTTCTCTATGCCATCACCTTACTCCACCATCGTTCCTCCCTTCATAGTGGCTTTCCACTACTCCCCTCTACCCCCATGCTGGCCTGGATGAGGTTGAACTTTCCCAACTCAGTAGTGGTTGTGGATCCCTCATATGGCTATTTTGGTTGGATATTTTTTATATTAGTTCTATTAAAAAAATTATCCAAATTCCATATTAAGAACAAATCCAATATAAAATCTCCTGCTTATAAAACATACTTCATATAAATTCTTACCTGTTGAGATCAATGTGTCATTCTCAATAACATTGACACATGTCTTCGAACTTAAGACCAGCTATAAAATCAGTATAATTAATAACTCATTAACTTTTCATCATCTTAACTAATTGAATACAATTTCAACCTCAAGAAACTACTTAAGTTATTCAATTATCCATAGAACCTATTTGAACCTTAGAAGCAACCTGAATATCCCTACTGATAAGACCATAGATCTCCCAATGCTTGATCATCTTCCCATAAAAATAGATGGAGTTATTTTCCCTCTATATATAGTGGAAGCCAGATACTAGGGAAATAAGTAATAGCTTGTGTAATTATGGTCTCATGGGTAGCTCAGTGATGTTTTTTATAAATAGATTGAAATCTACCCCAGGTGAAAATCACACAAAATCCATCTAACGATAAAACTCCACACACTTGGGTAAAATTCACATTGTAAAAATAAGTGACTACAATTATCATATCTATTCATACAAATAAAGTATACATAGTTGATTTTAAAGGAAACTTTGGAAGGTGATTCATTATTTAGTAACTGATTATTCTAGATTTTATATAAAAGAAAGGCTCTACTCAACTCAATAAAATATTTCCTAAAGCATTTGATCCATTGAGAATGAGGTAGATTTTTTGTTTCATTTAAAAGAGTAGTGAAACTAGGATTCCAAATCTCCCATCCTATCTAGTATCCAATGAAAAATATCACTATAGTTGAAATAATATGACTGGATCTATTGTTATAGATCTATGGGTAGAAATAATGAGATCAGAGAAAGTTGTTCCAAAGTAGAACTGATAGAAATGTGACTTGCCTCTAGTTTAATTTCATGGATATTAGTATTAGGAAGAGATAGATAATTATTTTACTAGAATTTTACATTATAATTATTTGAGATAGTCTATTTGATATGCGATTTGAGGGAAGAAAAATATTCCCTCAAAACTAGCCACATAGAAGAACCTGAGTAGAAATAATTTCCCATTAGGAGTCCAGACATAATTTTATCCCTCAAAAATGGTCATCATAGATATAGATTTATAAAGGTTCCAAAATAAATTGATGATAATATCATCATTGAAAATAACCAAATTCTTGATCTCAATACCACCAATATTGGTATGTTTGACCCAGTTTTATGTGAAACTTTGATAGATTGATTTTTATAAATACTTCTAATCCTGATTAAAAAATTTATTTTTCTTTCAATCCCCTTTTATAAGTACCTTTTTTATTTATATATGTGAAAAGAATAAATGAACATTGATGTGATAATAGAGTTAACTAAATAGATTTTTCCAGCTTGAGAGAGAGATTTTCCTCTCTAACTTGCTAGTTGTAAGTAAATTTTAGAGTTTATTTCTTTCAGGTATGAAACTTTCACTCTACCAATAAAAATTCGAAGGCCTAAGTAAGTAAAGGGTAGTAATCCTTGATTTAATCCAAGGAAATTAGCAACATGGTTCCTTATAAATTCTATTAAGTCCTTACTAAAGTAAAAATATTTATATATCTATTCTAGCTAATAGGTTATCCTGGGAATTTCTCATAGTGATGGATAATATCCTTGATGATTCCTAGAGACTTTCGCTCACCTTCACAAAAAATGTGGATATCATCAGCATAGCGTAGATGAGTGGGGCCTTCAAATTCCAAGATTCCTTAAAAGGTGAGAGTAGGCCATCACCCACTACCTTGATAATTAATATTCTAAGATAGTCTTACATAATGATAAAGAGTAAGGTGGATAGAGGGTCACCTTGTTGAACCCCCCTTGAGCATCCAAAATAGCATTTTGGTTCACCATTCATAATGGAAGAGTACCTTAAACTATTTAAAAGTGGTTGGATAATCCTCAAAAATATACTAGAGAAGACATAAATTTTGAGGATATTAATGATAAATTTATATTTAAGGGTATCAAAGGATTTGGATATATCCACCTTAAGTGAAAGGTTACCATTTCAATATTTTCTATAAAGAACATTAATACACTTGAAAGCAGTGTAGAGGCATTCCTAAATTTTCCTCCAAGGGAAAAAGTTTGATTAATTTGGGGTGACAATCTAGTTGGCCAGTACTCTTGGTCTAAGTGAAAAGATCTTACCAATAATTTTAGAGAGGTTATTTTTAAACAAAATGGTCTTGAAGTCCCTAATATCCAAGGCATGTTCAACCTTTGAAATGAGGCTAATAAACTATGAGTTGTTACAAGGTGATAAGAATCCATAAATGAATAATTCCTTCACATATTGAGTAACATTAGCATTAATGAGATCCCAAAAGGCTACAAAAAAATTATTGAATTTATTCTTTCCAGAAATACTTTCAGTGTTGAGAGAGAACATATCCAATTTAATTTATTCCTCGAAAGGGATGGAGGTAATAAAGTCACTTTGTACATCATAGATGCTTTTAAGAATTACATATATTATAAATATCCCTAATTGATATAGGTTATCCTTGTTAAATAGGGAATTAAAGTACCCTATTGTGTAATTAGATATTCCTGCCTTATTAGTAATGGTTTAACTATTCACCATAATGGAGGACATATGTTTCCTCATTTTCCTCTTCCTGGTCATGTTATGAAAAAAAATTGATTTTATGTCTCCCTATTTAATCAGTTTTAAATGAATATACTCCCCCAACATTCTATCCTTGGTGGTCATAAAATCTTCCGACCTAGAAAGATTTTTAATTTCCTATACATTTGGATTATTGAGGCCTATTAATATGGCTTGATTCACTCACAGATCATCCTCTTCTAATAAGATGTCTTCATTAAGAGAAGATAAAATATCTTTTGCCCAATCCCTAATATATTTCTTAATAGATTACAATTTGTGTCTCAGATTTTGAAAGGGGGAGTCATCGTTGACCAAGGGAGGGAAATTAGTTAGAATTACTCATGATGAAACCATGAATTCTTGAATTTGAATGGAATAGGTGAGGTACTCCTTCCATTTAGGTGAAGGGAAAACAGAAAAGAAGAGTAGTTAGAGTGAACTATTGGGAGATAAGAACATAAGAAGTATACTCCCAAGTCATTTATTTTGAGATAGATAAAATATCTATCAATATTAATGGCTTTCCGTCCATTTAAAGTATAATTGGCCTAGGTATATTTATCACCTTGAAGGTTAATTTCTATGATGAAGCACCAATAAAAAAATTAGAAGTCTGCCAAGGAATATCTATCAAAATTAGATCATAAATTCTCATTGGGAGAGAGAACTATGATGAAATAACCCAGGACTATCTAAATACATCATAGAATACCTAACAAAGAGTTTGTCTCATTCCAAATAGATTTTATATTGGTGTAGTAGTTATGGGAAAGGATGATGAAAATCATGCAACTGTAATCCTCCTTCTAAATACAAATAGTAATATGATGTTACCTAATAAAATTGAAATAGGATCTTGGGCCTTTTATTTTGAGAGTCAAAATGGTTTCCACTATATTAACTCTAGGGTTATAATTAAACAACTCATAGCCAAGAGAGTTCTAGTTGATGAATTTTAAATTTTTAAATAAAACCATTAGTTCTGTGAGACCAATAATGTAAGGTTTATACCTCTTGATAAAATTTATTTGGTATAAAGAGGCATCATAGTTGTTAATACCTATAAAATTATAGAAGAATAAAATTATTTAAAAGAATACATGCCCCTAGTTTGGGCTCTATTGGTATTGTCTGTGATAGTCTTATCATTTCCCCTGTGTTTTTTCAATATACTAGGGCCATTTTTGGGATAATTTTTATGATATTAATAATTATATTAAACATTTCATATTTAATTTTTTTAATAATCTATATTTACACATGAATATATATATATATATATATATATATATAATAATACTTATAATATTGGTTAAGTAGTCCATGCAACAACATGCAAGTTAAGGGTTCAAAACCCAGTGCTAATTTTTTTATTATTATCGGATACCTATGGAAGTGGTTTTAAAACTATGAAAATATATAAAAAATCTTGATTGTCGGTTTCATTCTATTTCCATGGTTTTCAAAACATTAATATAGGGCACCTAAATCCATGGTTTGACCAAAACAATGATGATAAACCTACCCTTATGGCTTCCACAGCCATAGTTTACAAAACTATGATGATAATATACCCTCATGGTTTTAAAGGATATTTTAATGGTTTTAAACCATGAAAATAACCAATTTATATATTATTTAAAATAATAACCAAATCGAATATGATAACGTATAGTTGGATAAAGATTTTGATTCATGAATTATCTCATAACATGTACACTTCTATGCATAAAACCACATCATAATGACCTTCACTATGTCATGGTTTACACCATAAAAAATCATGACATGGTTTAAACCACCACACCATGGTTTTATCTTTAGTATATATTTATAACATATAGGCCATAACTCATCATACCACATACTAACTCAAAAACTAAACAAAGTTGAATTGATCAACTATCTTATCTCATATAAGGTAGACCATCTTAATAAATCTCTTAATGCTTAACCCATATCCTCACCTTCTATTTATAACTAATAAAAAATATCCTCCATGGTGATTTCACTTCCTGTAGGCTTTGTTCATACCCAAAAAAACATAGGTGAACCATCATTGAACATCAACCCATTGGATTATTTTAATAAAACTTCTTCAATGAGATATATCAATCCTTACAAGGATTTTGATTGTAAAATACATTCCCAAAACCCATCAATATTCCCTTTAAGAGTGGTTTTTATTGAGTCCAATAGTTTTTTTGAGTGATTAATAAACTCATGAATGGATAATTAGTAGGGTGATGAAGTGTATGTGTTTATGTGTTGAATTTTTTTGTAAATACATAAATCATGTTCAAACTTAGGTGTTTCATGATGATTTATTTGAGGTGAATTTTGTTCTATGGTTTTTAAATTATTGGAAGAACATGGATGGTTTTTTGAGGTTAAATAGTAGTGTTTTAAGGTGTTTGAAGTAAAGTTGAAATCACCATACCATATTCATTCATGAAATGGGCATGGAGCTAGTATATAAAGAGAAAATATCCTGAATACTTAGGAAATGGGTGTTTCAAAAAAATTTGGTCTGATAATGAAGGTTTGACTAAACTATGGTGCAATAAAGAACACGAAATAATAAGGAAATAGGGAGATAGTCTCTAAAACTATCATATCAAAAGGTATTTTAGTTTTTAATTTTCCCTATATGAAACTATGATACATATACAAGTTTTGGAAGAAGTTATGTTGGATAATTTGTGAGTTTGAAAATTTGGAAAAGTATTCATATAAGAACTAATATACAAGAGTTTTGTCTATGATGCATAAGGTTCCTTTGTTAAATATAAGAGTGTATATTTGGGAATAAAAACACGTTTGACCAAGAAATGGTGAACCAATATAAGACATTTTGATAAGTCCTTAAAATATTATGTAATCTTGTCCTTATGGATTGAAATGTCTTAGAAGTTTTATGAGGTTTGAAACAGGATATCTCATGCCATGGTGTAAGAAATAGTTTAAGAAAAATATTCCTATTCGAAATATAAAGGGGAAAATACTATAGAATAAGGTGGTTTAGAAGTAGTTTCAAATAAATTTAGAGTGGTTGGACTGAAATGAAATATGAAACTCCATGGTGAAATTCTTGGTTAGTAAAGAGTTGTCGAAATAATGAACAACACATTATGGTGAAGAATATACAATCCATGGTCAGTGATGTATTCCATGTTTTGAGTGGATCTAATGATGTGGCTATATTGATAACTCAAGTTATATTCATAATCAATCTCTAAAATATTTTATCACATCAATAATACATTAAAATTATTGAATGATCCAAGGGATTGAAAGTAAGTGAGAGACGTTTAGTAGTGGTTGAAGGGAGTTGTTAGTTTGAATTTGAATTTGAAATTAAAATTTAAACTTGAAGAAATGTGTTACTGTTATTTTAGACCATGAAAACATGGGTTATATAGAAAATTATACTAATAATAACATAAGAATAATTATATTACTTGATTTTATGTAAGTATAATAGAAAGATAAATAAGAAGAATTATAAGAAAGGGAACTATAACTACATGATGGAAATCTGATTTTCTCAAAGACTCCATTTCTATTGAAAATAGATTTTATATATTCATTAATATGGGAGAAATTTACGCAATCATGATAAATTTTTATGTAACATAATTTTATGGATAAAACCCTACTCATTTGAAATCCACAATAATGATACTAGTGGGCTATATGGTCTCAGGTGATTCCAAATCATGCCAAGTATCAACTACTCATTTTGAGAAGTGAACCTTGTAAAATAGGTTGTGCCTATTTTTTGTATGTTTTGGTGTGTGTAAAAGTGATCAATTTATTCACTTTAATAGGTGATAAATATTGGTTTTAAAATAAACTTAAAAAGGTATTTAATTCATTGATTCACCAACCCCAGTGAATTCTGACAAATCTTGCTAGTTGTTTTTAGTTTTATGGTCTGTAGACTATACTCACATCTTTACCAAAATGACTCACTAAATAAATCTCTCACCAAACCAATTATTAAAGTGTTTACACTCACTAGAACCCTCTAACTATCCCATGAGAGATCCTCCCAATCCTCTGGTATTTTATCCCATACCCAGAGACCCATTTGAATTTCAACACACATAACTAGTTAAAGGGTCGCGTGGAATTATTGCCATTGATAAATACTTAGTCACCAGACCATGTAAAAAATATCTATTTTGGTCCTAACATACTCTACCTATATTATCACATAATTCTAAAACATCACAGTCCCTATTTAGGTCTTCCTGACTCAAACATCCATTCTTGCATACCGCATCGCAAACTAAACAAGTAATACATTGCTTAATATATGAGGTACCATCTACCTCATAACAATAAGAGTGATCTTGTACAAATCATTGCTTAATTTTTTTGTAATTTAGAGTAATCAAAAACTCTGAAAAAATCCCAAATTTGGGATTACCTCTAGGATACATGAAAAACAAAAAAAATATTGAGAAAACCCTTAGGAATTATCTTACACTATCTATGTGAAGTCCATTTCTATAGACGTTTTACCAATTGGATTATGAACTAGAATTCAAAAGGGAGTATAAGATAAGGTAAGGGGAGGAAAATGATGATGGGGAGGGACTACCCAGTCGATAAGGTGAAAAAATATGGAAGACTGATATTATAAAAATTTGGGGAAAATGAGAAAAAAAAATTACTTCAAGTGTAGGGTTGGGCCTCCATTGAACTCTAGATAGCCCCCCATCAGGATCCTAATTTTCTACCACTAAGATCCTGATGGGACCCTACCAAAATTATAGTGGTATTTCTTGCAACCTAAAAAATGAATTTTAATTATATAACATTTGAAAACTCAATCTAAAACTTTTCAACCTACCTCTCCACATTTGAGGAATATCCATAAACATTCTAAAAAATCTAAAAGGTCTTTCTCCCAATCCAAATCCCCAATTTCTAATTTTCACCGACTCCATCACCATTAGAGTATTGGAAATTTCTTTATTCCATTGACATCCAACAATATAGGTCATTATAAAAATTGTGTTTTATATATAAAAACCCACTTTACCGTCAAGTCTTTTTTATTAATTATTTTCATCGAGATTTGAACGTGTACATCAATACACTCCAAGTATATATACCTTAACAAAAAAAACCAAAAAATTACAAACTTATTCCATAAATAAATTTATGTGCATGTGATATTCAAATAATAACTAACAAAATTGAAAACTTATTTTACTTATAAAATAAACATCTAATTAATCAATAATGTGTATATAAATTAAAAATAAAACTAACTAGTATGTACAACTAACTTACAAAAAATGTAATATATATTTTACTTGACATAGAATTTTTTTTAAATGTATATAGGAATTCAAAAAAATTAAAATTATTTTTCAAAATAGATATACACATAAAATTTTCAATATAGCTCACAAATCAATTACAATAAAAAAACTAATTTTTTTCAAGACTAATACACATGTGAAAAAAAATTGGAAATTAAAATAAAAAAAAATACATAAATTTATAATTTTCATTCTCGAATTTTTTTAAATACCAAATTCCATTGATTTCATTGTAATATTTTCAAATTACATCAAATAAATGGAAATCATGTAATAAGTTGTTCCCTTAAACCTTTTTTAATAGAAAAACAATTCTCCTAAATTCATATTTGATGTTTCCTAAATTCATAACATTATTATTCGTAGCTTTATAAACCCTAGTGATAAGATCAATAACATATGGTGATAAAAAACTAAAAGTTTTTAAAAAAAGGATGAAAGTGTATTGATTAACAATTCTAGCTTGATCACGCTTATGAACCTTGATCTAAGTAGCATTATAAGTTGTCTAGAACATAGAAAATAACCAATTTTACAAGGGACTCCTAAAAAAATTCAAATTAAATAGCAAGTTTGAAACCGATAATGGTTCCTTCTAGATCATAGATCTTACTGTCCTATAGAAAACCCTACAAATCACAATTATCTTTCCCATGTCTACTTCGGTTTGTGTATCCATCCACTATCAGATTTTAAAGTTTTTTAAAATATTTAAAATTGTTTTTGTTTTGTTTTTTTTTAAGGAAGCCTTGTTGAAATCCCATATTGTAAAGTGGGATAGAATGAGGTTACCTTTATATAGGGAAACACATTATCTCTATTTAAAATGATAAAGGAATATAGATTAATTTTTTGGGGGATAGTGCACAACATTATCTATATGTGCACATGCGTAATCATGTGATATGGTGATTTGATGGCACACAATACACTTTTAACATTGCATTAGTGCTTAGAGGTGCCTATATTTTTTCCAATGAATCAGTTGGTCATACCAGTTCGAGCGCATGCTCGAACGGGTATGACTGATGAGTCAACCAAATTCATCAAATAGGTGAGATATTGATTGTTGATCTAATCGGGTGAGATCTAATAGATTCATCTGTTCACTAGGTAGGTGCAATAAGGGCTACATATTTAATCAGGTGCAATCCGACGGAATGTATTAAATTTGTAAAATTCATTCCTTTCTAAAATAGGCATCTATCCAATCAAAAAATTTAGGATATATTATCCAAATAGGCACTTCCATGCCTATAAAGGGGACTCTCTATGAAAGTGAAAAAAAATCCAAACATTCTAAACACCCACTTTGAAATAAATATTCCTAAATTCTTCCACAAGCATCAAAAATACTTTATTAGTGCACAAAAAAACTATTTTCATTACTCTCTTAATTTAAAAGCTTCTTCAAGGGTCACTCTCCACTAATTAAAAGTGTAGAGTAACAATCCACTATTGTATCCTAAATAGGATTTTCTTTAAACCCATTATACTATGGTTTTGTGGGGGTGAATCTACACTTAAAGAGAGAGACATCATAACATGATTTAATGAGCTCCATTGACTAACATCTAAGGAAGTTCAGTCCATATCCTTACTCAACACTATCCCCAAAAATCATAAGAGTATATTACTATCAAAATTGATATGGATTCACTCAACGACATAATTAATATGGGGCAATTTGATGGAAACAATTTCAAGATGTGGAAAAAGAGGACGCAGTCACTACCTGTGACTCTCAAGGTGGTGTTTGTTCTCTCAAATCCAAATCCCCCCACATCTAAAGATGATACACTCCAAGCATCTTAAATATAGAAAAAATTAGAGAACAATGATCACATGTGTCAATGGCACATATGTAATTCATTGGTTGATGGTCTCTTTGATACATATCAACATCTTCCAACTACTAGGGATATTTGGGATGCTTCGGAGAAAAAATTCATCACTAAGGACACATCAAGTAATAAATTCTTGGTAAGAAATTGGATTTCATATAAGATGGTAGATGGTAGATATATCATAGAATAGTTTTATGAAATTAAATGTCTATTACAACATCTAAAGAAAAATAATATGAGCATGGATGATTTCATCATTGTCATATCCATTATCAATAAACTCCCTCTTCCTAGAAGAATGTTAAACATTCTCTAAATTACAATAAGGAATATATCTCCCTTAATAGGTTTCTCAATTTCCAATAAATCGAGGGGGAATATAAAAATTATAAGTACAAAAATGAACCTAAGTATAATAAATCCAAGGTCCTCTTGGTAAATATAGTTGGTTCATCTAGGTCCTCAAAGGGGGAAAACATCCAAACGATCCTTCAAAAGGTAAGGTACAATTCAAGAAGAAGAAATGGGCATGCTACTTTTGTGGAAAGTTAAGGCACTTCAAGAATGATAGCCATTCCCATAAAAATAAAGATGGTAACAGCACTCTAAATGAGTACTTTTTGGATATGATCTTTGAAGCTAATGTGCTTAAGGATAAATCTTCTTATTAGATCAATTATAGTGATACATGACACATGTGCAACAATAAATATCTATTCCAAAGGATTAAATCAATCAAAAATGGGAAGTAACTCTATATAGGGAACTATGCAAACATAAACATACAAGGGATGGTTCAATTTGATCTTGAGTTTTCCTTGAGATAGATGCTCACTCTAAATTATGCCTTGTATGTGCCCCAATTTTTTAAAAACTTAGTTTTGGTGAGCTTTCTAAACAATGTTGGGATTATTATTCCAAGTCTTTTTTGTATTTTAAAAAACCCACTTTTAATGGTTGAGTGGGAACCTCACAAACCACTAAATTAAAAATTCAAACAACATCAATGCCTAGGTGTGCAGGTCACACCACAAATTTGAAATTAAATAAAATCACCTTAGGTTGTGAACCATCTGACACATCAACCAAGGATGCATGAACTATGTATCATTGTCACATGTCTCATCAAAAGGATATCAATCAACTACCAATGAACCTAAACTGAGTCTGTTTCCAATGAAAACCCTTCATTGTAGATTGATTAACCACCATTCTAGAATCCCACCAACATCAAAAGGAAACTTCACAACATAATGAAAAATTCAGGACCGAATCACCCCAAAGAAGAAATGGAACCAGAGATTCCAAACCATTGAACACTAGCTGACAAATAATTGAACCAAGAACTGTCCAAAACAAAGAAACTCATTCACCAAAAACACTCCAAAAGATATTCACTAGAATTGTCATATTTAAACCATCATTCAACACTCCAATGACAAGAACCAAAACAACACAAAAAACAAAACATACAACGACCACCAAATCTGGAACCTTTATCACTAAGATGGGAGAAACTTCAGGTCGCATAATGTATACTATCATGAGTAGTGGGAACATGATCATACAATGCTATCAAAATATGAAGGGAAGGAATGAATCATCCCTGATGCACCTCCTGGAATATAGATATTCGCTTCAACAACACATACCAAGATCTCCTCGAAAACCAACATATTAAACTGAAATGGCATGGGTATGAAGAACGTGAAGTAAGAGTAGGGTTAAAGTGGAGTAAGGTTGAAACATTGTGACATGATTTGTGACAAGGCCGCTAAACCCTTCATTAAAAACCAAGGAACCACCGAAACCCCACCCTCAAAAAAATGAAACAAAACCTGAACAATAACTCACCAAAATTCCACTAGCCGAGAGAATATTTCCAATGCACCTGGTAACCATAGGGATAAGGAAAACAGACCAGTGTTTCTTTGGACTGGAAGGACTACCACCTAGCCTTGCAGTGGCCATCGGGAATGGTACCCAAAGTACCCATAAATAAGGCCTCCACTAGTGTTCTTACCTCTAAACCAAGAATCAAAATAGGGGAAACCGAATGAGAATGATTCTTAAATCCATGCATCATAAGTAGGGAGAAATAGTTTCTAGCCCATTAGATAAATGAAATGAAGGATAGGGTAAAATATACCCACAAATAGGGAAAATAAATCCAATAGAGGAGGTGAAACAAGTCTCAGAAGCAGGGAAGATGTGTAAAACCCTTGCGATGGAGAGAGCATCACAGTTAGGAGAAACCCCAAGAAGGGCGAAGAAGGAGAGGATTGAGGGAGTGTGGAGCCGTGGAGTTTTTTTTTACGTTTTAAAAAAATCCAGAAAATGGTTAGGGTGAAAATATTTTTCAAAATGCATCGCAAAGGCGGTATCCGCGATGCCGCCTTTGCATTTTGGGTGAAAGGCGGCATCGCGGCTGCCGCCTTTGCACTGCCGGTGCGGATCGCTGATGTGGAAAAGGCGGCACCCGCAGTGCCACCTTTCTAGATGATGTCATATGAAAGGCGGCACCTCAGGTGCCACCTTTTCCTCTACACCTTATAAAAGGGCAGTGCCCCCTCCCCTTCAACTCACTTCCAAACACTCATTACCTCTAAATTTATCTCTTTTTCGGTGGAGTTTACGGTTTGAAATTTTTGAAAAGCTTTTATAGGTATGGTTTTTAATTTAATGTTTTTTATTACGTTTAATTGTTTTTATTTAAATATTTTTTTAAATTTAATGTTTTTTATTTAGTTGAATTGTTTATAGTTAAATATTTTAATTCTTTAGTAGTTAGTAGTTTTAAATTTTTTTGTTTATTAGATTTTTTAATTAGTTATATATATTTAGGAATTATAATTATCATTAGTATAAATTAATTTAGTGTTCTTTTAATGAAATTTTGGTAGCATAAAGACTATGTTATCTAAGCAATCAAATCCTTTTCTGGATACAAACAAGTGAATGTGGCTCTGGCACAGAGGTACCTAGGGGTAAAACCCAAAAACACCAATTTGATCTAGACTTGAACGGGAACTGGTGCACGACAACGGGCCTTGCTGCATTCTGGTTTGACACTCCTGGGGGATATGCTTAAGATATGCATATTTCTTTATAAACTACTAAAATATCTAAGAAAAGAAATGATAAATTGATAATTTAGTAATGATGTTGATAGTTATTATTAGAAATGATTAATTATAAATTAATTAATAAATAACATAGAGTTAAAAATAAAATTATAGTTCAAATGATATTAAATAACATAAACAACATGGAGTTAAAAAACAACATGGAGTGAAAGTGAAAAAATAAATAACATGGAGTTAAAATATAAATAACATAAAGTTAAAATATAAATAACATTGAGTCAAAATATAAATAACATGGAGTTAAAAAATAAATAACATCATGTTTCGACCTTCTGTCCATTATTGCAATGAATTGGATATCAAAATTTCAAAAAACCCATGTGATAATGGGTTTTCTAAAATTTTGATATCCAATTCACTGGAAGAATAGCGAGAGGCTCGAAACATGATGTTATTTATTTTTTAACTCCATGTTATTTATATTTTAACTCTACTATGTTATTGAATAAATAATTAATAATTTAGTAAGGAATAACTAATGATTGAAGAATGATTAACTAATTAAAAAGTGTACTAAGAAATATCCTAGTATATGATATAAGATCTTTTAAAATTTAAGTATCATAAAGATTGTATAGTTTAGAAGTAATAGTTATTATTTGAATGTGAGTTAAATTCCAACTTATTTTTAATAAGTAGTTTAATTACATCTTCAAAGCATAAAATACAAATTATATTGGTAACCATCATTCTTAATGTCACTAATATTATCAAAATCTTGATCATAAAACTTTTTTTACGTAGAGCGTAATGGTTGCCTGTGTGTACTGCTATGGGGAGGTTATTCAAACTAAGCAAGGAGCTTCTTACGGTACACAACCAATAAAAGTGGTTAATACAACTGATTGTGTAACCCTAAGTGACCTTCAAGACAGAATTCATGGCTCATTAAATCTAGGACCCGATAAAAAGATCAAGTCAATGAGTTATAGACATTTGAATTTCCCATCAACATTGTGGCATCTAGCTTGTCCATTGGTTGATGATGCGCAATGGATCCAAACAATTGATTTTTTTTATCAATGGTTGGATGGTACCATGATGGAGTTATATGTTGATGTTCCTACTGTACAACAACAACATCTAATTTTACAAAGACATAGACTTACAAGAGTCGTTGAAGATAGTCTGCACCATGAAGTTGAGACTATTCCAAATGATGCAGAAGAGGACAACATACTTGATCTCCCGAATATACATGTTAACCCGACATTTGATGAGGAGTTTCGTAATAACGAAACAGATGGTGATAATAGTGCTGATGAGGAAGGAAAAAACAGAAGTTTTGAGAAATGAATTAGTTGTACAATAGGCTCAACCTACAATAAATCATCCACCGCTCTTTGCATCTTGGTCAGAAGCAATGACACATGTTCCTGAATTTGAAGATCATGTTCTCACACCGGCAACTGAGTTTCCCAGTGTTATAAGAGATAGGTTTAGTGAGATGGACAAAACTTTATATGTTGGAAGGAATTTTCCAAGTAAATATTCATTAAAAAGTATGCTAAATATATTTCACATTGAGAGGCACTATAACTATGTAGTTTACAAATCAGACCATAGAAAATATGTCATACGGTGTTAGAAGTATGGGGATGATTGCAGATTTATATTGAGGGTGATTAAGGACATTGAATTTGGAGGTTGGAGAATCTCGAGGATTGAGGCAGCTCATACTTGTGTTCATCCAAGCCTGACACAATATCATACTTCATTGGATGCAGAATTTGTGTCCTCCATTATTGTTGAGATGATTAGGACATGTCAATATGTTCTGATATCCCTTGTTAAAGAGAGGATACAACAGACATTTGGTTATAAGATTTCGTATAATAAGGCATGGATGGCGAAACAGAAGGCAATTGTGAAGGTCTATGGTGATTAGGATGACTCATATCAAGTATTTCCACAATTTCTAGCTATACTAAGTCATCATAACAAAGTTTTATACCATCTTGATACTAACATATATGTGTCTCATGATAACATACTTGACCCATCTCGTGTTCAATTTCATCGATTGTTTTGGGCATTCCTCCCATGTATCTCCACATTTCGTTTTAGCAAACACTTTATTCAGATTGATGGAACATTTCTATATGGAAAATAAAAGGGTGTATTGTTGATTACGGCAACCCAAGATAGAAACTTTTCACCTCTTCCACTTGAATTTTCCATTGTAGAGAAAGAAAACTATGAATCATGGAGTTGGTTTTTGGCATGTATCAACAAACATTTCCCCAACATTCAGGGTGTTTGTTTTATATCTGATCGGCATCGACCAATTAATGAGGTGATCAATGTGGATCATGATACATGGAGTTACCCAAATTCACATAATCAGTTCTGAATTAGACACATTTCTAGCAACTTGCATAAAAAATTTCACAACGAACCGATGAAGAAGGCAATCACCAGACTTGGTACGCATTGTATTTGTTATTTTTTGTATATCAACATAAAGATAAATTCAAAATATGTGAAATATCATCTATTTTGTGTAGCATATGAGTCAGATCAATGATGGTTTGAAGAACTTTTCGAACAAATCCATCAGGTTAATGAAGAATTTTACGATTATATGATACGAATTCCAAAAGAAAAATGGACATTGGATTATGATGGGGGGAAGAGGTATGGACACATGACCACCAACATTGTAGAGTGAATCAATGTTGTCTTCAAAGGGCTTCGCAAGATACCTATAACTACCCTAGTTCAGGAGACATTATATCATTGCGTGAAGTACTTTTTTGATAGGCAAAAACTAGCATCGAATGGAATACATCAGGGGCTAATGTACGGAATACATTTTCAACGAGAGATTGAAAAGAATATTGAAGAAGCTGGTGGTTATCAAGTCTGCCTATTTCGACGAGAAGACTCTCAATTTGAAGTTCAAGAGAAGTCGAACCCTATCACAAATAGCATTGGTGAAAAAATAGTGGTATTACTAGAAATGAGGCAATGTCAATGTGGAAACTTTCAGGCCTTACAGTTTCCATGCTCACACGTCATCGCAGCATGTGCCTCTGTTAACATATCATGGGAATAAAATGTTGATCCAGTGTACTGGATGAACACCATTTCTAACTATTATATTTCACCATGGACACCTATTGGTGAGTTTCGTTATTTCCCAATGCCCGAAGGTTAGCTGATAGTGGTACCTGATATGAATCGGTTGCATCCTCATGGGAGACCGAAGGCTAGCAGGATGCAAAATCAGATGGATTGGCCTCAAGAACAAAGACAGAGTTTTAGATGCACCATATGTCATCAAGAAGTTCATAATCGGAAACAATTCCCTAACATTGTTGGGTCTAGTTCACACTATAATCCACAATTATGTATTGTTATTATTGGTAGATTCTCATATTGTAAATTTTATGTTGTTATCTCTTCCTTTTACCTTAGTTTTCTAACCCCCAAAACTGAAAATCATAACAGTAAACCCAAAAACATCTTTTGTATACCGTAATCCTAACATTGTAAACCATAATCCTAAAAATCTTTTCTCAAATCATTAACCGAAATCGTAAAATGTTAAAAAAATCCAAAAGCCTAGATCCAAAAGGCAAAATGTGAAACCCTAATCTCTAAATCCTAAAATTGAAAAGATGAACCGTAAAACCAAAAACATCTTCCCTTTACATCGATTTTCAAAACAATATGTGATTGAAAAAATAATCATAAAAACAACCAATTCTAGGTAAAAGCATATCTTAATAATCTTTAGTAATATGCTTTGAAAAAAATGAAGACATTCCAATTTATTTTAGTAAAAAAAACTTTATAAAACATTGTTAATAATCGTTTGTTTATATTCAGATGAATGAAACCATACTACTCAGTCAGCAGGCTACCCATTGTTCACAGGTTGTGATAGAGGGTGGTCCAGATCGATTGATCAAGGTGCATTGAGCGCACCATTTTCATCACACGGATCCTCCTCCTGCCATTATACCATACTTGCGTTGTGCTGGCTTCTATGGTATTGCAGTATCTGATTTTACATTTGTAAACCATTACCTGCTAGTTGCACACATGGAGAGGTGGAGACTAGAGACACACACATTCCACCTGCCTAAGGGAGAGATGACCATCACCCTCTAATATGTGGTTGTGCTTCTTGGTCTTCCTATCCAGGGGAGACCTGTTATTGGATCCACTCGGGCATCTTGGCCTGACCTTGCTCAGAGCTTATTAGTCATTGACATTTTGTCCGATTGTAGTGCTACTGATGGAGCATCGATATCCATGCCTTGGCTGGAGTCACAGATTTCACTTTTAGATGATGATGCTGACAAGAAGACGGTGATTCTTTATGAACGTGCATATATATTACAACTTATTGGAGAGACCATGTGCATGGATCATTCAGGGATGCACGTGCACATGATGTATCTACCCTTCCTAGAGGAATTCAATCAGGTAGGGATGTAAAGTTGGGGATCCGCCTGCTTGGCATACACATACAGAGCATTATGAAGGATATCTGATAGGCGGTGCACAGGTCTCGGGGGATGCATCATGCTTATTCAGATGTGGTAATTAGAGCACATCCCCACATTCTGCCCTGATCTTGCTGGTCCGCTGGTTGATATGGCGGTGCTGCATGACGCTCTGCGTGGATGCTGGTATGATCACTCATTTTTATCAGTTTTTGATGCTACTACAAGTTATTGACTTTAATCTCTCATTATTTATCACTATCGATGTTGTATTTTATAGGTGGTGTCAGCGACACAATTTCAATGCGGTTCCGAGACACGATTTGGCCGTATATCGGCTCGAGTTGGACTTTTTATTACCCCATCAGGTATGTATATACAATCTATAACTGTCTAAAAAATTTAATAATAGCATCATTTTTTTAGTTAAGAGTTTTTCTAACATGGGTAATATGTTATTTCAGATTTCATGGGTTCCGTACTGTTCTGTTATAGACTAGTTGCCTCCATACTGCACGGTTGGTCTTGACGATGTTACAGTTATAGTGTCACTCATTCACTTTCATATTGTTGAGTGGCACCAGCCGGACAGAGTCATGCACCAGTTTCTCTTGACTCAGCGGATTCCATTACCGCCGAGGCAGACAGATCAGCTTCATGGGATGAAGCTGACAGGGAGGCTGGATGAGGACTGGCGTCGAGTACATGCTTAATTTCTCTACTGTTGGCACAGACGCACAGAGTTTCGTATCCAGGGAGTTCCTATGATGCAGTTCTCTCTTTCAGCGCAGCACGAGTATGAGCCATGGTATAGACTGAAGTCTATATTGTATCTTACCCAAGCCGGCAGAGTGATGAATATGATTGTAAGTCAATTAAATTATATTATTATGTTTATTGAGTTATTTTCTAATTCATTTTTAATCTTTTTACAGGAGAGTCACACAGACAGGCTTATTCATATGAGTGAAGAGGCTGAGGATAGATTCTTCAGCCGGGAAGTCATCCATGCTCAAGCATTGGAGCTGAGGTCTTCTGTCCATGCGTTTGTCGAGAGCCTCTTCGAGTGTCTGGCACAGAGACAGCAGGTTCATGCCACAGAGGAAGATCCTGCAGCATTTGCTAGTGCTGAGGAGCCATGACCACGGTGATGTATACAGTGTCATCCTATATGTCAGGCCTCACTAGTTCTACAGGTAGAAGTCGGACCTCTAGTAGTCCAGTCTGAGCCGATGTAGGATGTGCCTCAGCTATCATGGGATCCATATTTTTTGACTGGATATCCTCATTTTTCTCCATCGTGGGGTCCATATGGATTGAAGCCTTTGGGTCTAGATTCATTGTAGCCTTGGGGTCCAGAACCATCATAGAGTTGGGGTACAGTTCCACCACATGATTTGTTCCCCACTACAATGATGTCGGGTCCTTCTACCATCGAAGTGGGAGAAGGATCCAGAGGGAAGTACAAGGTGGAGTTCACATTTTCTCCACTGGCACAGAGGTGGAGGATATGACAGTCGACGTTCCAGCGCCCGAGTATCAGCCCCCTCCAGGTCATCAGACTCCCCAGAGATCTTGCCGCAGACGTCCTATTATTAGACCACCATGTGGGATAGGATCTCCTCACCGTAGACATAGACATTAATTGTTTATGTTCATTTATATGTTTTATGTCTATGGAAATGAAAAACAATTTATAAGCTTTCAAAACCACCTACATGAAACTTAAAAATGTATCAAGTACATTACTTTGAAATACTATAAAATATAGACCATAAGACCAATATAAACGAAACTATAAACATTGATTAAATATATAAGAAATTGTTGAAAACAAAAATCATTTCATAAAAAATGTTCATAAAATACAATTTATAAGCTTTCAAAACTGCCTACTTGAAACTTAAAAATGTTTCAAGTACGTGACTTTGAAAAACTATTAAATATAAAACATAAGTCCAATATAAACAAAACATTAAACATTGATTAAACATATAAGAAATTGTTGGAAACAAAAATCATTTCATAAAAAATGTTCATGAAAAAAAATTTATAAGCTTTCAAAATCGCCTACCTAAAACTTAAAATTTTTTCAAGTATGTGACTTTGAAAGACTATAAAATATAAAACATAAGACCAATATAAATGAAAAATTAAACATTAAATAAACATATAGGATTCAACCCTGCATCAATTTGATGCACGGTGTCGCTATTATCCCATACATCTATAATATTTGATTCATGAGAACATGTTATATCTACTTTCATGGGACAAAGAAATCTATTCTTCCACCCGCCATGTCCATATCCATATCAACATCAGGCCACATAAGGGTACAGTGAAAGATATGCCACATGAAATTCCCATCTCTTCCCATTCCTGCAAATACCAACCCCTTCAACACCACCATGCATCTAACCATTATAATTTCATCCACAATTGTCACCCCATTTCCCCAGTACTAGTTGATCAGATGAAAACCCCAACGATTCCAAATAGCCCATTGAACTCTTCATCATCAAATCATTATCCTTTATCATCTTCAAAAGGCTACTGCATGACCTCCTTCATCTATCCATTCCAAACACTCACATACAAGTATACTATAAAAATAAAACCCAACACATTTTTAGGTTTTTTTTCCTGAAAATTTGTTCGTTTTTTTGTTTATAGTATACTTGTATGTGAGTGTTTGGAATGGATAGATCAAGGAGGTCCTGCAGTATCCTTTTGGAGATGATAAAGGATAAAGATTTGGTGATGAAGAGTTTGATGCGCTGTGTGGAATCGTTGGTGTTTTCATCTGATCAGCTGGGCCTGGGGAAATGGGTGACAATTGTGGAAGAAATTATAATGGTTGGATACATGGTGGTGTTGAAGGGGTTGTTATTTTCAGGAATGGGAAGATATGGGAATTCCATGTGGAATATCTTTCATTATACCCTTATGCGGCCTAATGTTGATATGGATATGGACATGGCGGGTGGAAGAATGGATTTCATTGTCCCATAAAAGTAGATATAACATGTTCTCATGCATCAAATATTATAGATGTATGTGATAATAGAGACATATTGCATCATATTGATGCTTGGTTGACTCATATATTTTTAATGAATGTTTAAAGTTTCCTTTATATTGGTCTTATGTTTTATATTTTATAGTCTTTCAAAGTCACGTACTTGAAACATTTTTAAGTTTCATGTAGGTGGTTTTGAAATCTTATAAATTTTTTTTCCATTAAAATTTTTTATGAAATGATTTTTTTTTCAACAATTTCTTATATGCTTAATGAATGTTTAAAGTTTCATTTATATTGGTCTTATGGTTTATATTTTATAGTCTTTCAAAGTCATGTACTTGAAACATTTTTAACTTTCATGTAGGTGGTTTTGAAAGCTTATAAATTGTTTTTCATGAACATATTTTATGAAATGATTTTTGTTTTCAACAATTTCTTATATGTTTAATCAATGTTTAAAGTTTCATTTATATTGGTATTATGTTTTATATTTTATAGTCCTTCAAATTCACGTACTTGAAACATTTTTAACTTTCAAGTAGGTGGATTTGAAAGCTTATAAATTTTTTTCATGAATATTTTTTATGAAATGTTTTTTGTTTTCAATAATTTCTTATATGTTTAATGAATGTTTAAATTTTCGTTTATATTGGTCTTATGGTTTATATTTTATAGTCTTTCAAATTCATGTACTTGAAACATTTTCAACTTTCAAGTAGGCGGTTTTGAAATCTTATAAATTATTTTTCCTCAACAATTTTTGTGAATTATATATATAAATAAATATATAAACAAAACAAAACATAAAATAAAAACAAAATTTTCAAAAATGATAATTTTTACAATTTTTATGAATTATATATATAAATAAAAATATAAACAAAACAAAACAAAAAATCAAAACAAAATTTTTAAAAATGATAATTTTTTTTGTTAGGTGAAAGGAAGAATCCTCCTGAACAGTTTTTATGAATTATATATATAAATAAATATATAAACAAAACAAAACAAAACATAAAAAAATCAATTTTTTCTGTTAGGAGAAAGGCGGCATCGCGGGTGCCTACTTTCAGCCGCAGTGAAAAGACAACAGCCACGATGTCTCCTTTCACCCAAAATGAGAAGGCGGCATTATGGATGCTGCCTTTAAGGCACATTTTGAAAAATATTTTTGCCCTTACTGTTTTATAGAAAAAAAATTAAAAACGTAAAAAAAACTCAGAGTCATCATGAGGTTCTTATATAAACATGGTTTTAATATTTTATTTGAGGAAAATAACTTTATTCTATCCAAAGTGGTATCTTTGTTGGAAAGGGTCATTTGTTTGATAAATTATTCAAATTTAATAAAATTTTGTTTCTGTTTACTTTTTAGAGTTTTTTTTATTGTATAATAAATTAATTTATATAAATTATAAGAAAATACATGACATGAAAAAAATTTAATTATTACATAGAATGCATAAAAATGATCATAAGTTTGTTACATGCATTAAAATAAAAATAGTTAAAAAACCATTTCCAACCATAGAATAAAAAGTAATTTGTAAGAATTGATACATAGTGATGTATGTGATCAGTGTGATTCACCCACCATAGGTAATAAAAAGGTACTTTATAACCTTCATTGATGACTGTTTAAGATTTTTAAATGTCTATATTTTACATACTAAAGATGTAATTATTGATAAATTTAGTATCTACAAGAATGAAGTTGAAAACAAATGTGGGATTACAATTAAATTAATTATATCTAATAGGGTAGGGTAATATTATAGTCCTTTATTTTTTCAATCTCAAGGGATCATACATGAAGTGATGGCACCCTATAAACCTCAACATAATGGTATAACTGAGAAAAAATAGAATAATAATGAAAATGGTTAATTTCATGATGTCCTTCTCAAGTCTCTAGAGAAGTTTTTAGGGAGAATAATTATTAACCTCATGTCACATCTTAATAAAGGGTCCCATAAAATTAAATTTTATGGCTCTATATCAACTGTGGAAGCATAGGAAACCAAACCCTAACTATTTAAAGGTTCAAGGTTATTACATAATTATAAGATTACCTGAACTTAAAAGGGATAATTTGGGTAAAAGATGTATTGATTTCATATTTATTGGATATACAAATCATTCCAAATCTTATAGATTCTTGGTTTTAGAATATAATGATTTGGTAGTTGTTAATATAATTATAGAATCAAGAGATGTTATCTTTAATGGATCAAGGTTAACCTATTTACCCAAGAAAGTACAGATTAAGGAATATAGCTTAAATAAAATAATACCTCAAGAAGATACGGTTGAGGAGGTTCATAAAAGTAAATGACCTCTAATACCCAATACACATAGATTTTATTTCTATATATACTCTTTGGAAGTAACAAATTATAGTATTACAACACAAAATATGATTTTTCTTAATATAGAGTTTGATTCAAAAACTTCCAAAGAAGTTATGTCATCTTCTGATTCATCTCTTTGGAAAGAATCTATTAATATATAATCTTTAACTAATAACAATACTTGGAAAAGAAAATTTGAAGGTAAAATTGAAAATTTTAAATTCATATTGGTAGGTAAGGGGTTTACTCAAAAGAATATAATCAACTATTTTGATACTTATACTCCTGTGGCTAGGACTAATTCTATAAGAATATTTCCCACTTTATCTTCTATATATAATTTGTGAATTAACCAAATAGATATCAAATCTACATTCTTAAATGTTAAATAAAATTAAGAAATATATGTGAAATCACCAAAAGGATTCATGATACTTGGAAAACAAAAATAAGGTTTGAAAATTGGTATGGCCCCTATATGGTTTAAAAAAACTCCAAAACAATGGCATGAGAAATTTAATTAATTAGTTTTTTCAAATAGTTTTATATTTAACCAAGTTAATAAATTTTTTTATATTAGGTTCCATAATAACCTTAGTGTTTTTATTTGTTTATATGTTGATGACATGTTTATATTTTGAACTTATATGAATCATGTAAATGAGGATAAGTTTATTTTATCTAGAAATTTTGATATGAAAGACTTGGGTAAAGAAAATGTTATATTAATAATTAAAATTTTAGGAATAAGAATTATATTTTCATTTATCAAAGTCATTGTATTGAAAATATTTTAAAGTGGTTTGGATAATCTGATTATTGATCGGTTTCTACCCCATATGCTTCTAGGAGTAGGATGCTGCCAAATTTTGGTAAGGTAGTTTCTTAAATATAACATGAAAGGTTTATTAGGAATATCATTTATTTTATTACTAGTATGATACATGATATTTCATATGTTGTTAGAAATTTGAGAAGGTATACAAGTGATCTAGGTTATACATAATGATATGTGATTAAAAGAGTACTCAAATATCTTAAGGGTGTTATGGATTAATATATATGTTATAGTGTAAACCAAAAGGCGTTTGAAGGATTTTTTATGAAATCTATATTACTAATCTAGAGGATAACTCTTTTAGGAGTGTTTAGTTTTTTACTCTTGGAGTTAAAGTGGTCTCTTGGGGATCAAAGAAAAAAACTTGTATAACAGACTCCATAATGGATTCTTAGTTTATTGCTTTAATAGATACTCAAAAAGAATAGGGATGACTTGGATATATCTTATTAGATCTACCATTAAATCCTATTCTAATGTCTCTAGATGCTATATATTTTGATATTCAAGAAATTTGGGAAAGGTTATATAGCAATACTGATAATGGAAAATCAAGTCACATTGGTATCATCCATATCTATGTGAGGCAATAAATACAAGATGGTATCATAATTATGGGCTTTGTTATATCAAGATTGAATTTATATGATCAAATAAAAAATGAACTTTCAGGGGAATTAATGTATAAAACATCCTTAGGGGTGATTTTAAAGTCATTTTGAAAAATTCACCAATGATGGGACATCAACTTGACATGTGATAACTTTGCATGTCTTAGTTCAATATAAAAAATCCGATTATATGTGTGAAGGAAACAAAAAAAATCATATCATATTCTAGGAGAATGATGTTTGGTACCCATGAAAAAAGTGGGTGGGTTTAAAACTATTAATTAACTAAGGATTTCAAATAAATATTAAAAACATGGTAATACTATTGGTTCACATATATAAATGTAGGCGTGGGGCCACTCTAAATATTTTACTGCTTTGGAGCTCCAACATTCATGAAATTATAAGTTACATGTGGACATAATGGTGTCTAAGAGTAAATAAAGAACTGGTGAATTTTGTAATGTCCCTATTCCTTTAAGTCCTTTGTGTTTTTCTGGGCTTTGGAGGGGCTGAGTGAGAGTTTAGAGGTCTTCCGGAGGTGAGGAGTTGAGTTTTGGATCTATGGGGGGGAATGCCCATGGTTTTGGTCATAGTTTATGTTATAGTGTCTTTGTGAGCTTGGTGAGATATTAATTTTTTAGTTTTAGACATGGGGGGTCGGTCGTTTTAGAGTTTGGTACACCACAGGGAGCGAATCTTCCTTTTTAGAGGGTGTGGCGCATTGTATTTTTTCCTTATATAACACAGGGAGGATAAAAAAGTATGTTTCATGGGTGTAGTGCTTGGAGTATTTCCTTATGGTAAATAGGGAGAAAAAATGGTGGTGTTGATGGACATGGTGGTGCTACATCTAGGAGAGGTCGATCTATATAATAGGGACTTAGAAACGATGAGCATGGTTTTTCCACAATGTGGTTTGAACCGTAGTAAGCTAGAAATGATGATGGGGAAACCACCACACTATTGTGGGTTCCTATAGACATCCATGGACAAGGGCACCATAGCTGTATTTTGTTCCAACATTTCATGGTAGTAGTCTGGATCAATCTTTTCTTCTAGTTGTTGGGGGGTTTAGTTTCATTTTTTATTCCTCTATTGATTCTATTTGGGTTCCATTAATCATAATAATTGAATATTTTAATGTATATCTTTGAAACACCGCATCTTCCCCTGGTTTATATCAAATTAGTTAGGGGTAGATCGGTTTTCCCTCATGTATGTATTTCACTCTTGAGGTGTCTCTCCTATGATCATTTTCCATTTCCTTTGAGAATTTCATGATTGGATATGAACAGAGGAGTATATCGAGAACCTTTGGGTAGAACAATCCCTCCACTTCAATAGTCCATTTTGAGTCTTCTACCTAGAAAATGTCATCTTATTCTCTATGTTCTACAGTGTTTCTATTATACCTATACAGCAAGTCTATCCAGCTTGAATCAAGGTAAAGGATTTATAAACTTCTATTTTATTTATGTATAATTTTGGGGGTATTATGCTTCAGTTTACCAGTGGGTAAATGGATATTATCTACCTAGATAAATATAATAAACTAGAGTTAAGGAAATTGAAAGAAATGACGAGGGTGTTTCGATTGCATACAATTGTGCCTATATTCATGATTTTTCCTCATGTGATTTTCTAGATAGTGTGATTAATCATTTTTTGTAATTTTTAATGTTTTCTTACTTGTTATACTTGCTTGAAATTTTTTAACAACCTAAAGATATTAAAATAAAGAAGTTAAAGAATGGGTCATTCACTAAATTTTATAACACTACCTTGGAAATGTTTAACAAGATGAAGTGATGATTTGAGCATGTTTATTGGTTGATTATAGCTATTTTTAGCCATTTATTATTAGTTTAATTATTAATTAAACCTACTTATAATGAATTGGATAATTCAAGATGGTAAAGGAAAATGTTGTTTGCAGGAAATAAAAGTTTGGGTTTTTTTAAAGCTTGTATGCTTGAAATGTTATAGCATTGGTTACACTTTAAGTTTTTTGTCATAAAAATAATTTTTCATGCCATATATATATTGAGATGTTATAAATACCTTGTTTTGATTATATAGAACCTAGTATGGTTTGATTTTTTGGTGAAGGGTGGGATGTTTTGCTCTATATGTGGTAATGGTTTGATTCCAGTGTCGGTGGTATGGTTAGAACAAGTTGAGTGATGTTCTTACCTTTATTCCTACTTGTTATGTGGAAGGGAATCATGGATGATTCTAGGAAGGTTAGATCAATTTGAGATCCTATATTTATGGTAGTTTTTCATGATGCTTAGTTGTTGTATTAAATTTATCCTTACTCTAGGTTTCTTGAGTCCTTCATGTATATATCTTCCTTGATATGGATTTGGTTGAGTCTTAGAATACCCATGATTATAGAATTACAATGATATATAAATGAACTCATGGGAAAAGGGTATCGATGATGGTAATTATGTGTTAAATAGTAACCATGGATTGGTTGGGGTGAATGCTCGAAGAGAATGAGTGTGAAATTTAGAAATTAAATGTTGAATATAAAATTTCCTTATCTTTTTATTGTTGTGAAAAATTTAAACTATAATTTATGATGTAGTTTGATAAATTGAATGGTAATTGTTAAATTACTAATGGTGGAATTTTATTCTTTTATGCTTATATGAGTATTATCTTTATAATCCTAGCAATGGTGATCGGGTTGTTACAAGGGATGTTAACTATAGTCTAAGTCTAAGGTAGAAGTATTTTCCTTAGGATGGTTATGTGTTATGCTATCATTATATTCTATAATTTTTTATGCTCCACCACTCAAGTCAGTGGGGGTATCCAATTCCCATATTAGCTTTGAGATCCTGATGTGTTTCCAACATCTAGGTTATTATAGATACATATGGTTGACTACTCCCCCTATGCCACTCTCTCCTCCATACATATAATGGTATATTGGAATACCCAGGTTATGGTGGCTTATGGTTATGGGGTATGTGCACATGTTGTTTGTGATGGATCTCAACTATTTACATACATGTATATGTGAGTTATAGAGGCTTAAGGATATAACATATACTTCTATCACATGTGTATTTATGTCTGAGTTGTAATGTCTTAAGGTATAGTTTATATTTTCATAGGGCTATGACAGATCTTAGTTTTAATATGCAATGATATATATAGGGTACAATATGATATGATTATGTGGCTATGATGAGTTTCACGAGGTATAATATGAGATGATTATGTGTTTGTGATATGTTTTCACGAATGTAAAGTATAATTTATAGAAGGTATGGGAGCACCAAGACATGTTTTTTTAGGGTATAGGGTGACTAGATCAGTGGGATAGTGGCAGTGTGGTGCCCTTCTTATTTACATATTTCATTATATTTTATTACTTTTGTGAAATACTTGGTAAGGAAGTCTTGATGAGGTTAAAAATATGGTTTACCTATTTAGGTGTTGAGTTGGTTTCTCTATTTATTTATTGTGGTAGTAGTATCATTCTTCTATATTTACATAAGAAGTTTTAGGTAGGACCCTATTGAGTATACTTATATTCTCACCCATATATATAAATCTATTTTTTAGGTCCATGGGAGTTGGTTGGTGATCAAGATGGGTGTTTCTATCTTGTAGTAGATGATTTAGGATTTACTGGAGTATGTGGTCACTACCTATAAAAATTCGTTGTATTTTTCATTTGTTTCCACTTTGTATGACATTTCATGTATTGGTATTGGGTTTTTTATTTATATTATAAATATTTTATATGGTTCTTTATCCTTGTTTGGAATATTAAGGGTAATTCCTCCCATTTGTGTATGTTTTATACCCTCGGTTCTAGTCGTCAACATGTGGCTTATTGGAGGTGGTCATCATGGGTTACTCTATTCTTTTATGTCATACTAAGAGGCATACCAATAGGGGTGTGTCATGAAAAAAGTGGTATAAGATATTTTTTTGATAGATATGATGGATTTTGAGGATAGACACAAGTATTTCATGGGTTGGTAAGGAAACAGTATCAGTTGAACTTAGTGTGAAATGTAAGCAATGGAGACCAAATAGGGTGTAGAATTTTAGGGGGCCCTATGATCTAATGTGAAGACCATACGTTTGATAAACATACTAAGATAAGTGATAATTATTATAGGTTAGATACCTAAGTAAGGATCATGCATCATGATTACCTATGTATGTGTTCAAATTGGGTAGAAAATGGGAATTAGGATGAACCTTAATTAATAAATATTAATTATTCTATAATTAAGGGTTAAGATTACCAAATCGAATTTTATTTTATAGGTTTGTCTCTAAGTCAAAGTCCTCACCATGTTCATTTAAATGATGTTCAGTAAGAAGTTACAGTAGATTATCATAGAGCTAAACTCACCACCGGTGATGCTTAGAGGAAGATGATTTCATAGTTTCAGTGCCAGAGCCTACAGAAGAATGAGGGGTCCATTTCAAATCATGAGATCAAGGATTAATTATAGGAGGTATATATTTATATTATTTTTATATGTGCTTGGAGGGACCACTAGATTCCATTCTCTATCAGTTTGTTGTATGGAGCTTCTTGACAGTAGTGATTTTTATTCCTAATATATTGAAAGGAGTCAATAATTTCAAAGGATAAATTTCATGATCTGTTTTAAGATGAGTTTATTTTTACAACCAAAAAGGTGTCTTATCACTAGGAGATTCTTACTCTTCATCAGGGGAGTTCCAGTATATGAGAGTTTAGTATACAGTATAATAATCTTCTCTTTTATAACTAAAAACTTATTCCATATGAGGATAATTTGAGGCATTTCAAAGAGGATTTATATCCATGGATTCAATTCCAAGTCACCCTACTCATGTTTTTGGTGTATCTTGAGGTGTCTGTAATAGTAGAGATTATTGAGAGGATACTAACTAGAACTGAACCATCTTGGGAGGAGAGTCACTATGACTCTTTAAGGAGAAAAACTATGTCCAAAGGTTCTCACTTTCCTGGTCAGTGAAAGTTTCAGCCGATAGGGAGCCAGTTTTAGCCTTATCCATCCCTTTTCATCAGATATAGTAGTTCTCCGACCTCTACCATAGGATCATATGTGGTTTTCATTTTATTAAAATGTAATGGACTTTATAAAATCAAGTTTTCAGCCTTATTTAGTTGTCAGTGTAGATATGATAGGCTAATTTAGGTTCAGTTATTGTAGAAATATCCTCTGAGGAAGAAACAACAAAATCTAGGTTATTCAGGCCTTAATCGGTATAGAGGGGATGGGATGGTCATAGGATAACCTCATGATTCCCCTCATCCCCTGGGATAGTTAGCACAATTCTACCAAGGAGGTGATCTCCATAAGGACTAGATGGGTTATGGATCCAGACATGGTCAGATGTATGCCTTAGAGTTGTCAGCACCAAGTGAGCCAAATGTCATCAAAGATATTATTTGTTTATATTCTACCCATGTGTATACTCTATTTGATTTAGGATCTACGCAATACTTTATTGAATCTTACCTAGTCCATTCTCTATGACCTAAGGTGGAGAGGCTTCTAGTTCCCTTGGTGTTGAATATACTAGTTGGAGTTCATGTTAGCCTATATGATGTGTGTAGAGACTGTGAGATGATTATAGAGTAGCATCGCTATTTGGGAGATTTACTATGTTTATGGATGAAACTATATGACATCATCCTTGTCAGGGACTAGCTATATTTGATGTATGATATTGTTGATTTATTTATAAGGTGAGTTACATTTTATGGTGTTAATGGTGAGTATGTCATATTCATCGAAAGGCGATATCCTCGGATGGGTCAAAGGTGTGTTGAGTCTCTATCTTCTATGATGACCGGGTTAAGGTTGAGTTGAACAGAGGCTTAGTCAATGGTTTTTTCCAAGGTTATGTAAGATTATCCCAATGTCTTTCCTGAAGAGGTTTTAATACTACCCCCTCAATGTGAGATCGATTTCAAGATGGATTTTTATTCGAGTGTCTCTCTGATATTGATGTCCTCATATAGGATTGTGGCTTCTATGTTTTGAGAGGTGTAGATTTAGATCGATGATCTCTTGTATCAAGGTTTTATTCATACAAATGTATCAATTTGGTGTACTCTAGTCTTATTCATAAATAAAGTGGAAGTAAATTTGTGTCAATGTATCGATTATCGCCACTTAAACCATGTGAAATTAAAGAACTGTAACCCACTTACATGGACTAGTGATTTATTCGATCAGTTGAAAGGAGTTAACTAGTTCTTGAAGATAGATTTGTGGTCAGGATATCATCATATGCGGGTGAAGGATGAGGATATTTTTAAGATAGCATTCATATGTCATTGTGGGTATTATGAATTCATGGTAATTCCCTTTGGAGTTATGAATACACCAATAATGCTCATGGGACACATGAACTCCATCTTTCATGAGTTCCTGTATTGGTTTATGGAAGTATTCATAAATTAAATCCTTATGAATTCCTCATCTGAGAAGGAGAATTCAGAGAATTTATGAGTTGTTTTATGGATTATTCAATGTCATAGGCTATTTTAAAATCTATAAAAGTGAAAGTTCTAGGGCTATGAAATATATTTATTGGTACATGTTTCATCTCAACATGGATTAGTCACGGATCCTTCTAAGATCAAGGCGGCTTTTTATTGGGTAGCCCCCAAGGAAGTTGCAGAAGTTCTAAGTTTTCTTGGAGTTATAGGATATTACAAGAGGTTCATGACTAACTTATCTCGGTTTATGACTCCTATAATTACCTTGAATTGGAATTATCGTGTCATGAACTAACCCAATAAGGCCCCTCTTGGGTCGATAGTAAGATGAGAGTGACACCTCAATCCCACCTTCAATAGGTCAAGGGCTGGCGACAAACACTGAGTAGGAAAAACACTAAAATGGTAGGCCTTATGATAATTCACCTTCACTCATGCATGAACACAACTTCATGTAGCAATGTAGATATATAAATTAACTAAAACATCTAGATTGTAATCAATTCATGCAACAGCCTCGAAGAAATACATCAAAGTGCAGTAAGGTAAAAAATATATATAAAGGGGAAAATATACACCCATCCAGAAAAGAGGTCCCAACCTAACAAAAACAAGAAAAAGGGAAAACTAAAGAGATCCACACTCACAATATCTAATAATAACCATTAAACATGGTCAGTACCTCCAAGTACAACTATTCTCTATCGATACTAGGTCCACCAAGGTCATTGTCCATCTATTTTTCATCTTAATAAGACATGAAATGTGTAGGAATATCCCATGTAGGGGTGAGTATAAACTTACCTAGTAGAATGTCCAAAAAACCAATAGGGAAGAAATAATATAAAACAATTGGATCAACCCAAATAAAAATGGTAAAATAAACCCAGTCATCAGATATACTCATACTGAAACCCCAGTCAAAAAAAGAGAGAAGTCTCAATCTCCACAACCAGCTAAGGATGATGATGAGTCTTTCTACATATTCAAAGGTCTCATCTCTAATTCCAAATACCATGATTAACCTCATAAGAATCATAGTAGAGGATATTCCCCTTGCTACTGTTCTCTACAGATGAGGGAGCATAATCTCTAGTAGAGGACCTGGCCCTCGTCGGATCTCGATGAAAAGTGAGTACCACTTTTTAGATAGAGGACCCATTCCCTATATAGTGTGGGGGTACAAACTCTACTTATATGAATAGTATGGGGGACCCATTCCCTGGTGTGTCAGGGGAGTTCTGAACCTGACATCTCTCTAACAACTAATCTCGATCATTATCATCATCCAAGCGTCACGGGAAGAGGTATCTCATTTGTAACACCTCATATAATATATCTAATGCCAAAATTAAGGCTACTATCATGTCCTACATGAAAAACTACTCCATATAGGCTACTAAAGATCCCAAATATGAGTCCAAAAGAAGAAGATACGCAAGATATAAGTTCCTAGGAAAAGTACACGACATGTACATAGGGTCACATGGCATGTGACTTCACTTAAATTCATAGGAATGTCCTCCCATGGAAAGGGCTTGTCCAACCATGTGTCTTTACATGAAATTTTCATATTGTTACATGGTGTCTATGTTTACCCAAGGTCTTGGTCATTATCTCTCAACACATAGCTCAGTTATCCATGTACCCCATGACTGCATGTCCTTCCAGTGACACATTGTGTATATTCACCTAGGGTCTTGGGAATGTGAACTCTATACATGGATTGACTACCCAGGTAGGATCACATGGCATGTGGAACTGACCACATGGTGTGTGATAATTAACTATAGTTGAAACCCTAACTGATATGAGATTTCAAGGAGCAAAAAATGTGTTCCTCCATAGTACACAGTGTTTACTCTCATTTTTTACAATAAGAAACTCTATTCTTCATACAGTTACCAGATCCACTACTCCTATCACCAAACAAACTATTTTAACACATAAATATATTGAAAACTTAGGGTAAATTCCTCAATCTTTTATTCCTAACTTTTGGTAGATGGAAGATGGAACTCCAATCTTCCAAGTAGTAGCCACCGCACCTCCTATCGCCATTAGGGGTCCCAATCCATGAAGGAAACATCCACATTCCACAAATCCTCCTCAAACCATCCATAAAATGTTTATCGCTAGGTAATTCATGTTTCTATCATTATTATAGGGGTTCAATAACACTCAAAATGGCTCAAAAATGTCAAATTTACAACCTTATAGGCCAAAGACAAAGAACATAAAGAACAGTGATGAGAAAAGCATAAGAACAAAGTGAGATCATCACTGGAAAACATGTTACCAGCCATAATTACATTTTGTGTAAATAAAAGGAAAAAACAAGGGTATATTATATATAAGTAATTTAGTTTAAGAGCACTAATTAATTCTCAAATCATGTGAATAATAGAGATCAAATAAATAAGAATATATGTAATCTATTCTCATAAATAGAATCAAAAGGTTGTAAATCCACAAAATAATGAGGTGTGCCTTAATAATGGAATGATAATTGGTGGAGAATATGTCTAATGGTGATGATGATGAAGATCCTACTATGTTCATTTTTCATCTCACGAATCCCCTCAATTTTTCATCACTGATCCAAGTTCCCAAGTAATCAATGTCGACGGAGTTATCCCTTCATCCTCTCAAATATCTTAGTGTTATGTGGTTAACCTAGGAGATTCATCATAATGATGTATATATAGAGATTATATTAGGTTTTTTTCCATTAAATAAAATAAATTATATATTTAATTAATTTAATTAATGCACCCTCCAACATCCACATTCCATGGAACATCTTATGCCAACCAAACTTATGTCATGCCTGGGGTAAACTCTGCATCCAGAAAACAACTACAGTCTCATATTTTGAATCCAAAGTCCCAATCAATGGGAAAACCATTAATTCCAAAAAATGTGAGTGTGTGCTTTAATATATATTAATATTTTTAATATATTAATTCTCAGGTACTGCGATACCCAAAACACAGCGCCAAATCCGAGGAAAACCGAGAGATATATATAGAAATATTCAAAGGATCAAACTATAGAAATTGGAGTTATTTCACATTATGATTTTTTGTGTATTAAACAGTGTCAGACAACTTTTAAGTATTTGAAGGAGAATCTGGCTAGTTCTCTTATTCTTTATTTGTTGGGGAAGGTGTTATGTTTGCGGTTTATTATGGTACTTCATGTATTGGAATGGGTCATATTTTGATGAATCATATAGAAGTTATATCTTATGGGTCTAGGCAATTAGAACCTCATGAGCATAATTATGCCACCCTTGATCTTGAGCTTATTACAGTGGTATTTTATCTAAAGTTTTGGAAAAATCACCTCATTGATAAATGATTTTTGATTTTCATGGGTCATAAGAGCTTGAATCATATCTTCTCCCAGAGTTATTTGAATTTATGATAATGATGGTGGATAGAATTTTTATAGGACTATGACTTTGATATTTCATATCGCTTGGGTAAAGGGAATGTTTTTTCCAATATGTTGAGAAAGAAGTCACATGGTGATATTTTTAATGATTATGAGGATTATTGAAGAGTGATAAAGGATCTTGAAATGATTCATTTTGATATGAAAGTAGTTGATGGTAGAGGGTGTCTCTATCAGATGACTGTGTAGTCATATTTGGTGCAGTGGGTAAAGGAATCCTATTTGGGGGATTCTGAGGTGGTGGTCTAGTATGATCATATTGTGTATAATGATTCTCCTAGGGAATGTTATAATAATGATTATAATCAGGTGTTTTTTAGGGGAAGCTATTCATTTATTCTATGATGCATTAAGTGGTTCTCTATGGGTTTCATAACTCACCCTTGGTAGTATATCTTGGTTTCTCTAAGATGTATCATGCCTTGAAGAGTTAGTTTTGTTAATATGGTATGAAGAGGTCTATTTAATAGTTTTTAACTTGGTTTTTAGTCTTCCAGAATGTGAAGGGTGTACATCATGTTCCTGGTGGGCTTCATCAGTCGTTGGATGCCCCCCAGTGGAAGTGGGATGTCATATTAATGGATTTTTTCCCCATTTTACCTCAATTCTATGATGGTTATAATGTTATTTGGGTGATTGTATAGAAATTTATGAAATCATCTCACTTCTTGGTGATTAAGGAGTTGATCTTAGTGGATGTTTTATTGAGGCAGTATTTGTAGGAGATCGTGGAATTCATGGGGTTCTGAAGATGTTCATCTCTAATCATGATTCTTATTTCACCTCCCAAGTATGGAGGGGTATCTAGTGTGATTTTGGATTTCATCTATGCCTTAACACAACTTTTAATCCATATAAAGAAGGTTTTAAAGAGAAGATTAACCAGACTTTGGAATACTTGTTACATGCATGCATTTTGTATTTTGTAGGATTGTGGGTGAAACACTTACCTTTAATGGAGTTTTCTTATAATAGTATCTATTTCACCACCATTAGTATGTCCCTATTCAAATAATCATATGAACAATATTGTAGATATTTTTTGTGTTATACTGAGGTTAGAGAGTCAACTATTCTCATACCAAAATTGGTTCAGAGCACAATAGATAAGGAGTGGGTGAATTGTGAGCAGATGAAGACATCCTAGGATCATTAGAAGTCCTATAATGATCATAGGAGGATACTTATAGAGTTTATAATTGGTGATCACATATTCCTAAAGTTATTTCATCATTATGGGTATTGAATTTTCGGTCATGGGAGTAAGATTTATCCTTAATTTGTTGGAAATTTTGAGTTGTTGGAGTGTGTTAGTGTTATTGTGTATCAATAGTGCTGCCCCCCAAAATGAATTATATCTATGATGTTTTCTACATATCACAAATTTTTTGGTATCTTCATGATGATTATCATGTCATTAACTGGGGAATGTTAGAAGTTGAAGATGATGAGACATTCAAGGAATGACCTATTGAGATTCAGAGCCATCAGGAGAAGGTGTTTCATGGTCATACCATTCCTTTCATTTGTTTCTTGTGGAAACATGATGGTTTAGAAGAGTGTACTTCGGAAAAAGAGTTTCAGATGCGTGCGCACTATCTTGATCAATTTATTGATTGATTTGTTTGGATAATATTTATAACCATGGTTGATTTATGAGATCATAGATGATACAAAGTATTTCATGCCTCTCCATGTGTTATATGGGTTGTGATGATATTATATCAAGATCCCTATTTGAGAGTTACCCTTTGGGTTGGTTTTTTATGTTTCACCATCTTCTTTATTGGTTTTGTTTTATTCTAGAGGATGACAATCATTTGAGAGGTATCTGATATAATGTCCTAGTTCCTCTAAGTCCTTTCATTGTGTATTTTTAAGATTTGGAGGGTCTAATGAGATTTTAAAGGTGTTCCAGATATAGGGAGTTGCATTTTGGATTTATGGGTGCTAAAACACCCATGTTTATAGTCATGGTGAAGGTTATGGTGGTACTATGAGCATGTTGAGTTGACCATTTTGAAATTATAACCACATGAGCTAGCCTGTTTGGAGATTAGTGCATCACGAGGATCAAAATGTTAGTTTTAGTGGGTATGGTGCATTATGGTTTTCCCTGTGTAACATGAGTTGTGGAAAAACACTCATTTTTTGGGTGTGGTACTTAGAGTATTTGTAACGCCCCAAGATTTTTATTAGATAGATTTTTTTTAATATATTTTGTTGTACTCTACACCAAGATAATCTTATGCTACAACAAATTCCATATTCTCTTACAATATACGTAACACTATGTTTGGCTTGTGTTACAGACAATTTTAAGTTTTTTTGATAAAATTTATTTCACACAAGATTGAGTTTAAGCGAACAACTAAATATTATTATGTTACCTTATAACCTAGTAATTATAATGGTGGGTATGAAGATTATTAATATAATTATGAAAATATACATAATTCTTTGGTGAGAAATTAATTATAAATTAAAATAAATCCTTTTAAAATAAAAAGAAAAGTTTTTTCTGAAAAAACTATTTAAATGAAAATAAGTGAGTTTATTAAATAATAAAGTCACTCTTTATGGAATTAATTAATGAAATATATCTTTAATATATTCAAAGAAATGTTTAAATTTCATCTTATATGTATTCTAGACATTATATAAGAACAAATTTATTTTTTTGGATAAAAGAAGTATTTTTCAAAAAAATGCATTTTTGTTGCCTTTTGATGGCACACCCATTTTAAATATATTTTTTTGAAACTTTTATATATTATATTTAAAAAATAATAAACTTCTTAATTGGAATCAGGATATAAAATTTACTTTGGATGAATATTTGATATTTTTCTGATAAGTTTCAAGTTTTGATAAATAGTAAAAATATACTAAATTTTAATTGAAAACAACGTTTTTCATCAAAAATAATTTATACGGTTAAATTATATTATTGAATGGTTATAAAGTATAAATAAACTATATTTTTATCAGTTAATATAATTTTTGTCATTCCATTAATTTCACCATGAATTTATATGTAAAAACATTAAAATCTTTTGCAATGTTTTAACTTTTAAAACTCGTTTTTCATTCTGACAACGGGAATAATTTTAAATTAATTACTAAAGATTATATATTTTTGAATTTAAAAAAATGGAATCCATATTTTGAATAAGTGGTTCCAAATTATGCAAAATATATTTCTTTTATTTTTTGGCATTATTAATAGTTACTTCAGTAATTTTTATTAATACGGTAAAAATGTAAATTAGGTAATTAAGGGTAAATATAATATTATAAAATTAGCCTAAAATTTATCCTAATATAATTATATGAGTTTATTTTGACCTAAATCATCCTTGGGTATAAATGGTATCCTTTTTAAGCCTATTGGATGAGATTAGGACATTTAATATATTTTATTTAAAAAAAAGCTAAATATGTCTTACTCAAATTTTAATAATTATAACATTTTTTAATATAAGGTTATACAGAATCTAAGTTCATCTATAAATAATAATTTTAAATCTAAAATTTTTTTATTATCATTCTAATTTATTTTTAATTTTTATGATATAAATAATTACCTTAAAGTCTTATACATTGATGATGCAAAAATTATTTAATTGATGAAAAATCAATAAAATAATATTAATTAAAATGATAATAAATATTCAAAGACCAAAAAACTTAACCCAATATTATTTTTTGAGTATATATCAATTATAATAATCCATGGGTATACTTATTGACCATTTTGAGTCACATGAAATAGATTATGACACTTATAATATTTTATCTAAAGTAATGTGAAAGTTTTCGTATTCATGTTTTGATAAATATAACATTTTTAATGTAGGATTTAACAGAATCTATATTAGATTATAGGTATTGTTATGAAATCTAGAGGATTTATCTTCATCTTATTATTTTATTTTTAATTTTCATTCAACATATAAGTATATCAAATAATTACACAAAACTGATATAGTAATTATTTTATTAACAGAAATATCACATTAATGTTATTAAAAATATTAAAATAAATATAATTTTGGATAATTAATATATCCAATTAATTTTATAGATGACCTTAACAGCTCAGGGATGTAATAAAATATTTTTTTTAGGATAAAATATTATCTTGATATTTTTTAAAATCTATAAATTGAATAGTGTCAAAATTAACACTATTGATTATTTATCAAAATAATGTATTATTAAATTATTTCAAAATCATAAAAAATTTTAAAAATATATAATAATTATTATATGGTGTAAAATGTTCTAAATTATTCATTTATGGTCTAATTGACATCAAATAAGTAAATATTCCATCCTTTTAATATTGAAATATTTTTTACCTTAGTTAAAAATTAAATAGAATAATTAATTGTTAATTAAAAGGATAAGGTTTAAATTGATATAAAAACTTATCTAAAATTTATTTATTTATGATAATAAAGCCTCATATCATTTCATATTTTAAAATAAGAAAATTTGGAGGCTTTTTGTTGTGGTTTCATTTTATTATAAATTAATATTTTTGGAGATTCCAAATGTGCCCCTCGCCTCAATTATAAAAGGGTACATCCTCCCTCACAACTCCACTTCACTTTGAGCCTTAAATATCAGATAACCCCTGAACATTTCCCTTATCAACTTCCTTATTTACATTCTATAGATTCTGGTTTTCTCAAAATACAAAATCTAGTGCCTTTAAGAGGAGATCTAGTGGGAGCTTGTCGAAGAAGAGGTAATCTCCTCTACCAATTATTTCAAACTGATTTCTTCTTCTACTTACTCTTAATGAGATTTTTCCATTATAAATTAATAAATAAATTATAAATTATATTCTGATATATTATTATGGTTATTTAATGACCATATTCCACCTTCTATTCATCCTATGAAAAATGAAATCACCACGCGTGTGTATGTACAACTTACCATCTCCACGTCATGGTATAATATGTTTTTCATAACCACTTTACTTGGATGGGTGTGATGATGTATATAATAACTATATATGATTATTATAACATGATATTTATTCTGAAACATTATATACACCATCCACTTTAATACCATTCCATAATTATGGGAATGATATCGACGCTCGTGTGTACGTACGGCCTACCGTCTCCACGATGTGATGTGATCCATTCTACATGATCTTCATTAAAGCATGATTATATAAATGAATAGAATGAATAAATATGATATATATTATACTAATATCATTCTGGAAATGATATAACTATAACCTAATAAGATTAATAAGAACTTATCTGACAAAACATGCATAGCAAAATAAAGCAGTTAATACTCGATGGACGAGTAATAATGTTATTAACAAATGGATAATAATATGATCATTTATGATATTATAAAAAATGGATATTATTCTATAATAATTTAATTATATTATTTAAACCCATATACAGGAGTTTTAGACATGTATGAAGGAACTCATATCTAAGGTAAGGGATAATTTTTCAAACTCATTATTATCCGAGATTGTTTATACATAAGTATTTACTGAGGTATATTTATCATCCATGTCCATGTTTCCTAAATATGTGATCTAAAATATTCTTTATATCTTTATACAATTTTTCAAATTTAATTTTACCTATTGGTGAATTTTTAATAAATAGTATGAAAGGATTCTTTTCTCATTTTTGATATGAGGTTCTTTTTGACTTTCCAACAAAAGTATGAGAAGAATGTTTTCTTTTAACTTATATGGAATAAATGGATTTTTACATTTTCACAGTGCCTTATTTCCATGAATCTTACCTTTCAATTTTTTAAGGTTATTTTCAAAAAGAAATTATTTTAAAATTGCATTTCATTTTAATAAAAGAAAACTTTTTTGAAGAAGAAAGTATATTTTCATCAAGAATTAATTTCAAGTTTTCTATAAAAAATATTTTCCATCTAATATGGAATTATTTAATATGGTAATGTTTCAAGTATACTATCCCTATTATTCCTGTTGTTTTATTATTTTTATTATGGAATGTTATTTATGAAATCTATTTGTTTTACATATATTATGTTATGATGGAATTATGTTTAAGAATCCCATTTTATTCCTTAGGATATATATAATGAATGAATTATGTTTTTGTGGCACATGTTAGAATGATTTAATTATTAGATGTGTGGGACATATATCTCCCTCTAATGCATTGGGTAAATATTTATATCTCATGAGATATATAGTATTGGAATGGGAAATGTTCTCGGTTCAGTAATACAGGGTTGGAATGGTAAGTAAACCCGGTTCAGTAATACAGGTTTAGAACGGTAAGTAAACCTGATTTAGTAATACTGTGTTAGAATGGTAATTAAACATGGTTTAGTAATACAGGGTTGGAATAAGAAGTGAACTCAGTTTAGTCAAGGAATTTTTACACTATGATGGTCTTGGCAATGAGCCTTGGATAATATGGAAATGATTTTTTATTCTTATGTGTTTTCCACAATTACATGTTTTATACCAATGTTATTTTCTCATGGATCATGTTTCCTTTATGATTTATTCCTTATGAACAACCAAGATTTATTCCATGACTCAAAATTTTGATATATTTTATATATGGTATGATTTTAAAAAGTTATGTTCATGTTATTACATTCTTATGTTCATGTTTTGTTTGATATTTTCCTTGTTTACCTTTATTGATCATCTGATCTCACCCTTTTCATATGTTTTATTTTCCCCAAGATATAAATAAATGTTTTACATAGGAAAACTAAAGGGGAATATCTTTATGGTAGATGGTGAAGATATTTCACCAAATTAGAAGAATGTGTTCCAATTTTTCAAAGGCATTAAACTAATACAGTCTTTAGGAATATTTTGGTGTAATGTATTGAGTATTCTAAAAAAGTAATGTAATTTCCATTTATGTCAAGCTTGGGCCATTACAGTTGGTATCAGAGCAAAGGTTTAGTCAACCTTTGGAAACTGGGATGTAAAAACTTTAGTGATATCCCAAGATATATATTGAAGGATGTGTCTAGGTATGTCCTATGTATAAGTATAAGTATAGGTTACAATCCTAAAGTTTTTGTGACAATCATGAATAACCTAGAATTAAACCTAAGGTATAATATATTGAAATGTAATATTTAATTTACCTTACTTATGTGTTTTTAATCTCTGATATATATTTCTCACACTTTACTTTCTAGTCTTATCCAACATCCAGAACTAGATATAACATAGTTAACCATGAATATTTCAGATGTGGAAAGTATGGGAATTATGAAAACCTATTTCCTAATTGGAAATATCATAAAGTGAATCATGAATGTGCGATGAGTATTGGTTATACTTCTCAGGATAAAGAGATTATAAACAACATGTGAAAATTATAGGATGTTCTATCATTATTGTTTACATTAAACATAATAAGCTTGGTAAGATTAAGGTTTAGGAACCTTAAGATATGATTCATATTTTAGGAAAGACTAATATTATGGGTCTCGAGTAATGTTTCAAGAATAAAATTAGATGATTGAGGTGTATATGTTTCATAATTCAAAGATTATACGAATAATGATACATATAAGTGTTTTCAGTATAAGTTTTTTCATTAAGAATTAGAAAGGATATGTTGAATAGTTATAAAGACACAGAAAATTGATTTAAGGGTAAGGTGATATATTTAGAGAACACATGATGAAGGGAAATAGAAACCTTAATATGTCCCTTATGTTAAGATAATGATGTCTGGATAAAGATATGTTGGATATGAATAAGTAAATTGGATGATACTATTTTCTTTGGAACTAATTATGGATTTGTTGTTAAGAGGGTTATGCTATCATGGATGAAGTATAAAACTTTTTGGGAATTAAGGAATATATCTAATAAGTTTTGGAATAAGGAAACATGCATGTTTTCAATAAGGATATATGGTAATTCGGGTTATTACCTTGAATCAAGAGAATACATGATGAAGGTGTTCACATGTTTGGAATGTGACCAACAAGAGATACCTTATGATATATGAGAGATAAATGTTATGCATATTTAGTTAACTTCTTTATAAAGTTTTGTATTTTCAGATTTCATAAGTATTGTAAGTTTATAAATTTATGGAACTTTTAAATTAAACTTTGGATGAAGTTTGTTAGAATGAATAATTATCTCACCATAGGTGGACTTATGCTTATTTGATAACTTGTGTTAACTTTTTTTGTGATAAAAATAGATGGAATGACCTATACTTCTATTTATGGATTGCATGATCATTTAATGCTTTAGCAATGAAAAATTCAACTTTATTTCTTTTAATAAGAGAGAAGTGGAAAAGGTATCATGATGTAAAATGGTGTCTTATTAACATCATTTTTGATGATATAAATAACCTCTTTCATGATTCTTTAGTTTATGGTTCTGTGATTTTTAACTTTCTCTAGATCATCCACTTTCTAATGATCGATAATTTTTATCAATCTCTTTGATTATTTATGCTTTTCCTCCATGCCCATATCATCACCTATGTTCTCCTCTTTAGAGACCTAGTTACAATTTACTTTGGGTAACTGTTATTTTCAAACTATTAATTTTTAAAATAAAGTTTTAGGCTTTTTTTATAATGTGGGTTACTATTAAATAAACTTTCAAGTATTTATCCCTTTATAACCTAGACGAATTTTGAGGGAGATTCATTTTAAGGGAGGTAGAATGTAACACCTAGAAATTTTTATGAGTTAGATTTTTTTAATGTCTTGTTTTGTATGCTACACTAAGATAATATTGTGCTACACACAACGCTGTCTTAGCTTGCAATATACTCAACACTATGCTTGGCTTGTGTTACACACAATTTTGAGTTCTTTTGATAAAATTCATTTTACGCAAGACTAAATTTAAGTGAACAACTAAATATTATTATGTTACCTTATAACCTAGTCATTATAATGGAATCTATGATCAGTATTAATAGAATTATGAAAATATTCTTAGTTCTTTGGTGAACAATTAATTATAAATGAAAATAAATCCTTTCAAAATAAAAAGAAATGTTTTTCTGAAAAACTATTTAAATGAAAATAAGTGAGTTTATTAAATAATAAAATCACTCTTGAAAGATTTTATTAATGAAATATATATGTAATATATTCAATATAATTTCTAAAATTCATCTTATATGTTTTCTATACATGATATAAGAACAAAATCAATTTTTCGAATAAAAGAAGTATTTTTCAAAAAATGCAATTTTGTCACCTTTTGATGGCGCACCCATTTTAAATATAGTTTTTGACACTTTTATATATTCCATTTAACAAAATAAACTTATTATTTGGAATAATGATATAAAAATTTACTTAGGATGAATTTTTTATATTTTTTTGATAAGTTTCAAGTTTGGATGAATAATAAAAATATACTAAATTTTAATTGAAAACAAATTTTTTCATCAAAATAATTTATATGGTTAAATTAAATTATTTAGTGGTTTTAAAGTATAACTAGAATATATTTTTACCCGTTAATATATTTTGGGTCATTAGAATTAATTTTACCGTGAATTTAGATGTAAAAACATTTCAATATTTTGCAATGTTTTAACTTTTAAAACCCATTTTTCATTCTAACAACATGATTAATTTTAAATTAATTACTGAGACTTATGTATTTTTAATTTTTAAAAATGGATTTAATAGTTGTAATCAGTGGGTTTTAATTATGTAAATATATTTCTTTTGTTTTTTGGTATTTAGAATAGTAACTTTAGTAATTTTTATTAATAAAGTAAAAAAGTAAATCAGGCAATTAAGAGTAAATATAATACTATAAAATTACCCTAACACTTTTCCTAATATAATTGGATAATTTATTTTCAACCTAAATCATCCTTGGTTATAAATGGTATCTTTTGGAAACCACTTCGATGAGATTAGGAAATTTAATATATTTTATTTAAAGAAAAGTTAAATATGTATTACAAAAATTTTAATAACTATATAATTTTTTAATATAAGGTTATAAAGAAGATAAGTTCTACTATAAATAATCATTTTAAAGATAAAAAATTTTATTTATCATGGTAATTTATTTGTAATTTTTTGGATATAAATAATTACGTTAAAGGCTTATACATTAATAATGTAGAAAATATTTAATTGATGAAAAATCAAAAAAATAATTTTTATTAAAACTATAATAAATATTAAAAGGCCAGAAAACTAGAAAAAATCTTATTGGTCGAGTATATATATACTATAATCATCTAAAGGTCGAATTATTGACCATTTGGAGTCACGTGGAATATATTATGACACTAATAATATTTTATCTAAAGCAATGTTAATGTTTTCATATTCATGTTTTGATAAATATAACATTTTTAATGTTAGATTTTCCAAGAGATATATTAAGCTATAAGTATTATTATGAAATATAGAGGATTTATATTTTTCATAGTGTTTTTTTTAATTTTAATTCAACATATATATATATTAAATAATTACTTAAAACTTATGTATTAATTATTTTATTAACAGAAATATCAAATTAATGTTATTAAAAATATTAAAATTAATATAATTTTAGAAAATTAATATATAAAATTAATTTTATATAATACCTTGACCCCTTGGGGATATAATAAAATATTTTTTTCAAGGATAAAATCTTATCTTTATGTTTTTAAAAATCAATAAATTGAATAGTGTCAAAATTGACACGATTGATTGTTTATCAAAATAATGTATTATTAAGTTATTTAAAAATCATAAAACGTTTTTAAAAATGTATAATTATTATTATATGGTGTAAAATTTTATAATTTATTCATTTATGGTCTAATTGACATCCAATAAGTAAATATTTTACCCTTTTAATATTGAAATATTTGTTACCTTGTTTTAAAAATAAATAGAATAACTATGTGTTAATTAAAAGGATAAGGATTAAATTGACAGAATAACTTGTATAAAATTTATTTTTTTATGATATTAAAAACTTATATCATATCATATTAGAAACTATGACATTTTTTAGGTTTTTTTATCTGGTTTTATTTTATTATAAATTAATATTTTTTGGAGATTCCAAATGTGCCACTCACCTCCATTATAAAAGGACACATCCTCCCTCACAACTTCACTTAACTTTGAGCATTCAATATTGGCTAAACCCTGAAAATTTCCCTTCTCAACTTTCTTATTCACATTCTATAGTTTCTTGTCTTTTCAAAATACCAACTCTAGTGCATTTAAGAGGATATCTAGTGGGAGATCATCGAAGAAGAGGTAATCTCCTCTACCGATTCTTTCAAACTTATTTCTTCTTCTACTTCCTATTTATGAGTTTTTTCCATACTAAATTAATAAATATAGTATCAATTATTTTATTAGATTCTATTATGGTTATGTAATAACCATATTCTACCTTCTATCCATCCTACAGAAAATAAAATCACCACGTGTGCATATGTATGGCTTACTGTCTCCATGTCATGGTGTAATTTGTTTTTCATCACCACTTTACTCGGATGGTTTTAATGATTTAAATAATAAATATATATGTTTATTATAAAATTATATTTATTATTAAATATTATATACACCATCCACTTTAATATCATTCCACAATTATGGTAATGATATCATCACTTGTGTATACGCATGGTCTACCGTCTCCATGATGTGATGTGATTCATTATACCTGATCTTCATTAAAGCATGATTATATAAATGAATATAATTAATAGATATTATATATATTATACTAATATATTTCTATAAATGATATAACTATAATGAAAGAATAGGAACAAGAACTTATCTGACAAAACATGTGTAACAAAATAAAGCAGTTAATACCCAATATAGGAGTAATAATGTTATTAACAAATGGCTGATAATATGGTCATTTATGATATTATAAAAAATAATATGATTATGTAATAATTTAATGAAATTATTTAAACCCTTATAAAAGAGGTTCAGACATGTACGATGGAACCCAGACCTAAGGTAAGGGATAATTTTTCAATCTCATTATTATCTGAGATTGTTTATACGTAAGTATTTACTGGGGTATATTTATCATCCAGGTCCATGTTTATTAAATATGAATTCCAAAATATTATTTCTATACTTATATGATTTTTTAAATTTAATTTTACCTATTGGTGAATTTTTATTAAATGGTATGAAAGAAATATTTTTTTATTTTCAATACAAGGTACTTTTTGACTTTTTAGAAAAAGTATCAGAAGAATGTTTTCTTTTAACTTATACAACATGAATGGATTTTTAAATTTTCATAATAACTTATTTATATGAATATTACCTCACACATTTTCAAGGTTATTTTCAAAGAAATTATTTTCTTTTAAAATTTTGCAGTGTTTTATGAAAATAAAACATTTTTGAAGAAGAAAGGATATTTTCCTCAATAATTAATTTCAAGTGTTCTATAAAAATTATTTTCAATACAAGATGGAATTATTGAATAAGGTAATGTTTCAAGTATATTATCCCTATTATTCCTATGGTTTTATTGTGATTATTATGGAATTATATTTATGAAATCCATTTATTTTACATGGATTATGTTATGATGTAATTACGTTTAAGAACTCCATTTTATTCCTTGGGTCATGCTATGATGAATAAATTATGTTTTTGTGGAACATGTAAGAATGATTTCATTATGTGATGTGTGGGACCTATATCTCCCTCTAATTCATTGGGTAAATACTTATATCTCATGAGATAGATAGTACTGGAGTCGTAAATGATATTGGTTCAGTAATATAGAGTTGGAACATGAAATGATCTTGGTTCAGTAAAACAGGGTTGGAACAGTAAGTAAACCTGGTTCAGTAATATACAGTTAGAATGATAATTAAACTCAGTTCAGTAATATAGGGTTGGAAGGAGAATTGAACTCAGTTCAGTAAAGGAATTTTTCCACTGTGATGGTCTTGTCAATGAGCCTTGGCTAATATGAAAATGATTTTCTATGCTTATGTGTTTTCCACAATTCCATGTTTTATGCCAATGTTATTTTATCATGGATGATGTTTCCATTATGATTTATTCCTTATGAACTGCAAAGATTTATTCCATGACTCAATATTTTGATATATGTTATGCATGGTATGATTTTCAAAAGTTATGTTCATGATTTGTTTGATATTTTTATTTACCCTTACTGAGCATCTGAGATCACCCTTTTCACATGTTTTCTTTTCCCCAGGATATAAAGAAAGGTTCTAGGTAGGAAAACTAAATGGGAATATCTTTATGGGAGATTTTTAAGATCTTTCACCAAATTAGAATAATGTGTTCTAAGTTTCCAAATAAACTAAACTAATACGGTCTTAGGGTGAATTTTTTTTGTAATGTATTAAGTATTACGCAAAATTAATGTAATATACATGTACGATAAGCTTGGGTCTTTACAATATTTCCCTATAGGAAACTAGGAGGGTGAAATGCATTTGTTGGTGGGCATGGTGGTTCTGTATCGAGGAAAGGTCAAGATGTGCATAAGGTAGTTTTAAATGGTAAGTGTGGGTTTTCCACACCATGGTTTGATCTATGGTGATCTAGAAATAGTGATTGGAATACCACCACATCATGGTGGGTTCCCATGGGCAGTTTTGGTTATGGGAGCCACAATCATGTTGGGTACCAACACATCGTAGTGGTGGTATTACTCGATATTTTATTTCGATTGTTAAGTGTTTTATATTCGTTATTTTATTCCTATTCCATTGCTAGTTTGGTTTTATTAATTTTGGGAATTAAATATTATGACATAAACCTTGAAACATTGCATCTTCCCCCTTGTTTGTATTGAATTATTTAGGTTTATTTGGTTTTTTCCTTATATTTTTATTTCAATCATAGGGTATCTCTCCTATATCAATTTCTTATTTACTTTAAGTTTTTTATGAATGTAAATGACCATAGGGTAATCTTTAGAACCTTTGAGTAGACCAAGACCTAAAATTTAGTAGTCCATATGAGTATGATTCCCTATGAATATCATATTCCTATCCTTATTTAGCAGTGATGCCCTTTGTCACCATCCGACCCATGTCGGGGCTCAAGTCGCAACTACCCCAAGACCGCCTCCATAGTACAGGGGGTGGCGACTAGCACTGAAGGCACAACAAACTCGATGATGCCTTTTCCTAAAAACCTTTAAACACACACAACCAACTCAATGAAAAAGTGAATAGGGAAAGGAAAAGATTCAAAACTTCTATATATAAACCAAAAATATGCATTGAACTCTAAACAGTGCAAGTAGAGGTGTTGTAATGTAAACTGATAGGTAAAGGGTCAAAAATACATGCCCAACCAGAAGAGTGCCACAACCTAGCAACAAGTGAAAAATTAAAACAGCTCAGAGATCCCCACTCCTAGATCCCAAGCTATGACCATTTCAAACATTCCAAGAACCTTGTATCCCTAATCTCCTTTGATGTCACGATCAACATGTCTACCATCTTCAAAGGAACACCAAGTGTGGGAAAATCCCAAATAGGGGTTAGTATAAAAATACTTAGTAGGATTCCCCAAAGGCTCAAGGGAGTAGAAAAATATGTGATCAAGAGGGTAGTAGTAGATATAACAAGGTACATAAAAAGAGTATAGCTCAACACAACAAGATAAGAAAGGTAGACTCATCCAAACACAAGGATCTCAAAACGGTGAGAATATGAACTTCTTGTCGAGTCTTTGTTACCTATATTATGACAGTATACTCATCCAACCATGAGAATCTAGACACGTAAATCATGTGTCATACCTCAAAAATCTTCACCTCTCGTGGAAGGAGAGTAACCAAAACCCAAAAAGTGGGTACTAGAACAGGATATATATCTGCTCAGTTAAAGAAACCTAAATGAGAGAGTAAGGGGATATCCATATCACAACTCAACCCAAGAAATAGAGTATCTAATAGTCCTAGAAGTAACCACCCTCAATGCCCAGCATCCCACACGTCTCCTATGAACTACAGGTCAAAGGGAATCAATCATTGTACCTTGATATTATCTTCTTTGGGTGGCACTGTCTCACCCTCACAGTTTTAGGTCACGTTACAAGGACGCATCTTAGTGGTAAAAGTTTCCCTCTTCCTCGTGAGTCCAAAGGTATGTCAAATAATTCCTTGTAACTATTTCACATAGTCAATAGGTCATCTCAAAGTCAAGGATTCATGCCCTGCCCAGCTGGATGATGCCACTCTTCATCGGGTGCTCATTCCCTAGTGTGTTAGGGGGGATCATCATCCGGAAGTTGATGGGGACCCACTTCCCAACCCTGCTATAGGGTACTGCCTATAAAGCGTCATCGATGGGACCCACTACCCAGCCTCGTTAGAGGGAAATATGGAACTACCATCGAGGAACACTACCCAACCTAGTTGGAGGTAAACCTAGAACTACTATCAGGGACCACTTCCCAGCCCAGCTGGTGGTAAACCCAGAACTTCTATGGCCATCCCTATTGGATGGTACCTCTCATAAAAGCATCAAGGAACTATGGTCATCCATGATGGATGGTACCTCTTGAAAAAGCATCAAGGAACTCTGGTCATCCTTGTTGGATAGTACCTCTAGGAAAATCATCAAGGAACTCTGGTCATGCCTACTGGATGGTACCTCTCAGAAAAGCATTGAGGAACTCTAACCATCCCTACTGGATGGTACCTCTCGAAACAACGTTGTTGTATTTATCAGTTGTCTCCTCGAATAGGAATCACACCTATAACATCTCGCATCATAACCTTTAATCCACTATGGAGGGCATCATTGCGTTCTACATGAAAAAACACTCAGGATAGGCTACTCATGTGCCAAAATATGAGTCCAAAAGAAGGAGATATGAGATATCGAAGATTCATAAAGTGGTACATGGCGTGTGTGGGGACCACATGATGTGTGACCTTGCCTCATCACCTGTTCGTGTACCTAGACATTTTTAGGTACTAAACTACAATAAAGTACCCCTATGCATGCCAGTTTACTCCCAGAGTACACAGCATATCTAGTCACAAGGTTATCAAGCACACAATGCTCGATGTTGATCCAAAGGGGAAAAACATAATTTCATTGATACATCTCCTCAATTGCCTCTAGAACATCTAAATGCATATCTTCATACATCTTCTCTACTCTCACAATATTCAAAGATGGCCTAAGTCATGAGTTCTCTTCAACCACTCTAAAAGGATCTTCCACTGATATTCCTTTCAGGTTTACACAATTAATGAGATCACAAATATGGCTCAGCACATCCAAACAGATCACCCCATTGCGATCCTTATAGAAAAACATGTAAGATCAACTATTTATTAACCCCAAATGGACATCCGATAGAAAAGTTACAAGTCACTACATTACGCTTGAATGACGTCTCGTGGGAACCCCACATTGATCCTGAAACAAAATATATGGATCGCTCAATTGTGATCCTCATAGAAAAACACACAGGATTGACTACTCGTTCGTCCAAAATGGATAGTTGATGGAAAATATTCATTTAACTGCAGCATGTGCGAACCGGGACTCATGGGTCCCACACCTCGACTTTGGTTTAAAAAAACTAAAAGTAGTCTTGAAAATTCCACACAAATACCAGGATTGCACCACCGTTGACAGCGTGTCAATCAGATGTCTCATTTAGAAGATAGGTCTGATACAAGAACCTCGAATAATAATAATTAAATTATTGTTATTAAATTTAGGAGTTTCATGCACCCAAACCTCAATAACAATACTTAAAAGTCCTAAATTAGTCTAAAAATATCCTTCTTGAAGAGTGGGACTTGTTTCTGTAGATGGCACATCAATTAGACGCACAGTTTATGAGATATAGCCATTTAAAGCCATATGGCTTGAAACAAACTGGTCTAGCCCATTCTGGTCGGCCCGCCCTAACCGGCCTGGCTCGAACTGCCAGTCCAAGGCCCAGCCACACAGCCTAGCCTGTCCCAAACCTAGCCTCTCCCTACTGATGCACTGCCTCAGTACCCCCCCCCCCCACTTCTCTACGTCAATGCAGCACCCCATGGATCTCGTAGGTCACTGTCGCCTGGGGTCGCACGTTGTGACCGCCACACCTCGTTCTCTGGCCTGCTCATCGGCTTGCTGAGCCTCCGAAATCCTTGGTTCGTCCTCTCGGCACACTATCACACCTCCATCTCACCATCCTGGGTTTCCCCACCGACGCTGCAACATGTTGGCTCCACCCAACGCCCCTGAACCATGCCTCCCTCATACTTCACCAGCCGACCGCCTAACCCAACTGTGGCCTGCCACACCGCCGGCTCCATCGTGCTAGACCCGCACTTCCACCTTATACTACTCGTCATACCAACTCTTCTGGTGGCCTGATTTCAAATCCAAAAAATGAGTGACGACCCTTACGATGAGGGTTTCACATCATCGGCCTCCGCTCGACAATCTGAAGAAATATTGATGAATCTAAAATTTGAGCAATGAATATCAACGAACAAATGAATTTTCAGATAAAAATGGATTCAAGACAGGGATCGAATGATGGTCATGTTTGTTTGGCCATCATATTGATGTTTAAAAATATCAAATTTAATGACAAATTTAAGAAAACTTAGGAATTGAAATCGAAGGTGAAAAAATCAATAAGAATCCTACCTTGATTAGTCTATTTGTCATTGCTGACGAGTTCGTCACACTCCCACTCCGATTAATCGAAGCTTCATTCTTGATTCATCGAAGAAAATATGATATAGAGAGAGATTAGTGGTGGTAGAGAGACAGAGAGGATTTGGAAGCTAACCCTAATCCTAAACACTTGAGTTTTTATTTATAGAAAAAAAACTGAAACCCTCGCCAACGGTCGCGGAATATGAAACTCTTGTGCCCTCTCATTTTATGTTGTGATTAGGTAAAACACCCTATTCTAAACTCAAATTAAGTCTCATATTTCTAATATGAGTCTTCATTTGAAAGTTATTTGATTTGAAATTTGAGATAAAATAATTAAGTTTAATTATTTTATTTATGATTTTTCCCTTGGGTGACTTTTCTTGCAGAAGTCCAGCACCAACAAAAGTTATACCCTTTATAGGGTAAACGCCACATTTCGGACTCAACCGTGGCCTCATATTTATAATACTAGTTACTATTTGAGATTTATTATGTTTATGTTTCATGCATATTATAAAAATACTTATTTTTTTTTATAAAATTTATTATGGGAACACCGAGCTTCAGAAACGCATGTTATCTCAATGCCTAGAACAGGAAATATATCTAGAAATATTCCAAAGTCTTAAAAGACAAAAACTAGGTATCTACATCATTCCCTCCATCAATCCTTTTTCCCTGAAAATAAAAAATAGGGAAGAAAACTCCGAATACTAAGCTCACACCTGGCTCTCCCACTCCCAAGAAAAACCTACATATTTCAATGTTGGCACAGCACGCAAAGAAAAGGGATGGTTTATCCTTGAAATGTTTGTTCCCTCTAATGATGTGCATTAGAACATGCATGTATCTCCTCAGTTGTGGATAATGGGAGACATCATGAACCCACTATAGCTGTTACGGGTAGGGAAAGGTGGTAGGAAACCTCACTATCTCTTTACACGGTTCTGAACGGCCTAAAGAAACTTAGGGGGATAGTTTACTTCCATGGATGAACTTCTACATCCCACATCATGAATGGAATCACTGTTTTTCCCTCAAATAGGGTCTCGTGATTCCCTTATTAAGAATATCCATCTGGTTAAATACCTAAGGATATCTGGTCACACAATATTTCACAGTCGACGTCTCACAACCGAGACTCTCTTACATGATCAAGAAGCGGAGTCAACACCATCGACTGAAGAAAACTATACCCTCCTTCTCTACTAGGTTCAGTTGTAGCGAAGTTAACTGCTCTGAAACTTCCCACACTAGGAGAGCCTGGGACTTCCTGCTAAAGGAATCTGCTACAACATTTCCCTTTCCTATAGTATAGACTATCTCGTAATCATAGTCCTGTAGGAAGTTCAACCAGTGTTGCCACCTCTGGTTCAATTATCTCTGGGTTAAGACATACCTAAGACTTTAGTGGTCTGTGAAAACCATAAAGTGCTCTCCTAGAAGGTAGAATCTCCACAATCTCAGGGAAAAGACTACCTATGCCAACACCAGATAGCGAGTCATGTTGTCCTATTTATGGGGTATCTATCACCTCGACCTATACTTGGTAATTGTAGTATCAGGACTTAACGTTGAGCACATAAGGTACCAATGAATATGGTAGGTGAGTAAACTCATCCAACTGCAAGAGGATAGTCATGAAAATCATGTGGCATACCATGAACATATTAGCCTCTCTTAGAATGAGATTAACCCCAAACTAGGAACTCTGTCACACCCATAAGTGGCACCCCAAGAAAAATGGGTCAAGTAGAAAAAATACACTGGAATTCCAGGATCTGCTGTGAAACTCCATCGCAAAACCTCACCCTAAATGCACAAGCCAGAGAGACTCATCCACCATACCTCGATACTATCCACTTTAGGTGGAACTGACTCACCCTCACAATTTTTCTAGCATCACACAAGCACGTTTTGGTGGGGGAAGTACCCCTCTTCCTCATGCATTCATATCCATGTCGAACAATGCTGACACAGGGTTACACCGATGCCCCACGTCACCCCAGTGAAACCTCAAGAAAGGCGCAGGAAGAAAATATTACCTCACACAATGTATAAAAAATTCTACTACAAAAACATATAAAAGACATAGAGCTTACCTCTTATCATTTCATGCACTGCAGGATCGTAAACATCCATAACATGCAGTTGCTCGCGACCCCAACCGCCAGCTGCCTAAGCCTGACGTGGGCCATTTGGTGGTGGTGGAAGGACTTCATAGCATCGTCCACCAACCAAAATTCTTCCCACTCTTCTTCCAACACCACCTCCCTAGGGACCACCCTATCCCCACCTAGTAGATCCCTGATCACGGTGTTTTATCTTTCATGCCAGTCCATCTACCATCTAACTAGAAAGCTCAGAACGTCTGGTCGGTTAGTCTCGTGCCATGTGACATGGCCCATCACGATCATAACACAAGCCCTCCCTGGGTTGTCCTAGTACCCTAGACTATCCTTGACCATCTTCGTGAGTCTGATCATGGGAAGACCTCCTACATCAATTCCCTATCGACTGACTTCTATTATTCGTGGAAAACATCTTAGCTCTATCAAACCCAGTGCCAAAACTAGCTAACTGGTGTTCCACTAAAAGAAATATCTCTTTCACGAGTGCTCATTCCAGCACTCTGGCATAGGTGTGGATACACAAGGGCACTACGTTAACACAGATATCTCTATGGTGTCCCTTATCAAACTTCCATGCTTGGAAGTAGTCATCACGGATCATGTCCAGAGAGTAGCATGTAAGGTCTATGAACCTAGTTGCATTCTCAACCACTGTCATCCCTCCTTACTGAATCTCAAGAAGATTTTGAATCCAAACGAAGCATAATATGAAGGGGTGATACTCCTCACAGAAAAGATACTGGAATTCATCCAATGAGAGTATTGACTCATTGTGCATCTGAGTAACTGGACTCCACTAATATCCATCTACTTCGTGGAAAAGACCGGCTGCCAAATCCACCATTTGATCTATTGGTGTCCAAAAAAGACTGAAGATGTGAACCACCTACTCTAGCCAAAACTCCATTGCCTGAGGGTATGGCTCACTTTGGAACCTCAGCGGTCTCTGACGCTAGAACTTGTGAAGCGCGCTTAGCCTACACTCATCCTCAACATGTGCTTTTGGTACTAAATGCTTCTCCCTGGGTAGAGGTGTTGCTACCTACCCACCTGGAGAAAGGGGGGTCATATGATGGATCCTAAACTGAGGCCTCTTCACTCACGGGTTTTTTATCACGAACCAGAGCTGGTATCCTAGTTGACTGTCATCGCGGAGGCATCCTGAATCCAATCAAGTAGTACCATGGTTAAGATCATATATATATATATATATCAACAAATATGGGGATCTTACTCAAGAAGTACAGTCAAAGACTCAATCCTATATGATGCATGTACCATTGATCTCTGAAACAAGTGTCTCAACATTCTGAGTCGATAAGCGAGTAATTAGGAAACTGGTGAATGGCTACGTCAGTCACCGCACCATCATTGGACTCCCTGTCCTGAGATCCACTCTCGAGACACATTGACACTATTTCCCTAAACCCAACCAAGAACTTTTTAGGGAAACATCCGAACAACATCCCAATGGTCAAACCACCTCTGATACCACTTTTTCAAGACCCGACCCATGCCAGGGGTAGAGCTGCAACTACCCCAAGCCTTCCTCCATAGGCCAGGGGGTGGCGACTAGCATCGAAGGAACAACAAACTCAGGGAGGCCTTTGCCTAAAAACCTATACACACACACATCCAACTCAATGAAAAAGTGAAAAGGGAAAGGAAAAGATACAATGTCGCTATATATTAACCATAAATATGCATCGAACTCTAAATAGTACAAATAAAGGTGATATAAAGTAAACTTAAAAGTAAAGGGGAAAAATACACACTCAACTAGAAGAAGTAGTACATGTAGGGGTCGAGTCCACAGGGACCGAAGAAGTAACCTTGAGACGCTATGATTTGGTGAAGGATGGGCTATGAAGTAGCCAACTTTGGTTTTGATTTTGGATAGTTTTAAAGAACAATAAGAAACCTAAGTGAATTCGATTCAAAGAAAATGGGTTGATCTTAAGATTATGCTCGGGGTGGATTGAATGAATTTTACTTCTTTAGACAATTTTGGTTTTATTAATTCTTGATGAATCTATTCTTCAAAAATAACACTACCTTTATCATTTTCTGGTTTGGTGCTTACTAAACACAATTACTAATCCCCTATACACTTAGAGAACCAAATTCATGATCTCTCCGAGGTATATGGTCATTTAGTAATTGAATTTAGTTTTCTCAAACACAGTAAAGATGAAGAGTAGAAATAACTGAAGAATGGATGTCTTAAATTAATTATCCAATTAACAATAATTCATTCATAAAATAACATTCAATCCATAATTTGCATCCTCATAAGATCAACCCATTAAAGGGTTAGCCCTCCATTGATGGTATACTCTCAATGGTGGGAGGAATATGGCTAACAATAATTGGATTGAAGAAATTAAAACCGCGGAAATAACGAGCACTCCTCCGTGTGTGTGAATGAAATTCACACCTATGTGTGAACTAATTCACAACAACACAAAGATATCACTGTGCTTTGTGATAATAAGGTTTTAATAAATTAAATGGAAAATATAGAAGAGAAATAATTTAATTAAGAACATAAGGATACAAAAAAAGAAACTTACATGGAAATGGAAAACATTACAAAGGAAATTTGGAAGCATAACCTTGCAATGAAACAAGAAACAAAAGATGATAAGAAAAATATCCACCCCTATTCCCTTCACCACTAGCTCCTTATATAGGAATATTAGGAGAATTATTTCCATGCCCCAACAATTAATTCACCCCCCAACAATTAATAGAGTCAAATGGAGGGTGAATAATCAAAAGGAAATTGACGTTTCGAATTTGACCTGGAAAACTGTCCAGATTCGTCCACCATATTGATGTGTGAATTTGTAATTGAAGAAAGCCGAATCCGGAGGGGTTGTATAAGAGATATATCTTCTTCCATCTGTCCTATATTAGTTGTAAAAATTTCAGGAAATTTCCTTTATCCGTTTGGAAGTTATGGTCGAAATGGTGGGATGTATTTCTGTGCATTAATGTCGGGTCCACCATTTAAATCTCAACTTCAGATCCCTTTATCATCATGAAAAAATCAGAATTAGCTCCGGTCACAGTTGAATAAAATGATCCTAATATTTTTATATTTCTAATGTATAAATTTGAGCTTTATTGGACTTGGTTTGTGGGCCCCACATTTGTTTGATGGGCCTTAGGCCCATTATGCTTTCTCCAGCAAAGTTCTGCATTCGGGCACAAAAATCTCCATCTTCCCTTGGGATTCATCCATCGGACCTAAAATATAAAATTTTCCAAACAAAGTATTAAATCATATCCAAAAATATAAAATTCAGAAAATGAATATAGTGTTGTCCACAAACAGATGAATGATTGGGCCCAAATTTGCATTTTAAACATGAATTGCATTTAAGATGAGAAATGAAGTTCTATTTATGTGATGCACTAAAAAAATGTTTATGGACTTTGGAAAAATGAATATAAAGATATTAAAAATGAATATTAGCCACTTTTAGTGACTAATCACACCCCCCAACTTGAGTTTTGCTAGTCCCGAGCAAAATATATTACAAATATGAAATTCAAATCCCCTTTTCCAAAAACATTTAAATACACATTGCTCACCCAAAGACCTCATACCAAAAAAATTATGAAACACATCAAAATCATTTAAAACAAGCTAAGTCCATAAGCATATCCCAATCCCAAGCTCATTCCTTTGTTCAAATTCATCACCACATTTCATCCAATTCCAATTAAGCATGATAATTTGTTGTGCATCACAAAAGATATGGGGAACATTTTTTTGTTCAAGGGGAAAAAATGGAAGCGCTGGGTGGGAATCACATTAAACCTTAATATGAGTATCCATTTTTTTTGATTTTTTTTTTTGATGATTTTTTTTTACCACAATAGATATGAAAAGACTAACTCTGGGCAAGACAAATATGGAGTCGCGATCCCCAAGTGTCGGACGCCACACATATTGTCTATTTCATACTCTACAATAGAGATATAAAGCCTAACTCTGGGCAAGACAACTATGGAGTCACGATCCCCAAGTGCCAGACGCCACGCATTTGGACAAAACATTGCTCTATGTGGTCATTTTTTTTATGGATACTCAAATTAAACTAAAAGTGACCCCAGAACCCTATGTTATAATAAAAGGGATCCAAGAACTCAAATTTACACCCATGATCCAGTAGACGTGCATTGTGGCATTTTTATTAAGAGGATGAAAATTTAAACTTTGAAAAATCACATTAAACAACCGCACTTTCCAAAAAATATGCTCATGAACTTAAACTTGCATTAAAATCAGAATTAAAACTTCCAAATTTTTCGATATCCAATTTTAGAGTTTGAAATGTGTGTTATCTTGTTCAAGGTTAATGGAATTTTTTCTTTCCATGCATGTTCTTATTGAAAAAAATTCATTTTTTTATTTCACCTCCCCCAAACATAGAATAACACTGTCCCCAGTGTTTAAAGAAAATAAAATTTAGAAGGGGGTAGGAGAGGAGTTCAAAGAAGAAATTTAAAATGATAATCATGGAATGAAGTCACCTGGTGGTTGATGATGATAGTGCATGCCATAGTCTCCCTTCAATCTTGGATTTGAGTCTCAGTGGCTTGGATGGTGGTGAATGGATTTTCCTTATGACTTATGACATGTCCTATAAAAACATAAAAATAAACAAAACAAAATAAACTGATGATACATTGTCTTCTTTTTAGATTTCTGGGTAAGGTATTACTCAGAGATCACGCCACATGACATGGATGAATATGGCGCTCCCCTTTCATACTCATCCTTACTCATAAAAGAAGAACAGGTCAACAGTCTATGGTAATTTATTATATGAAAAGGAAAATGCTTCAAAATTATTAGAAACATGAAAACCACGGGTTGTCTCCCATGCAGCGCTTTTGTTTAATGTCGTCAGCCCGACTTATACCCCCCAACTTATCCAATTACAACTTTTGACATTTTAATTAACCCATCTTTTTCCACTTCAATAAGATTGAGATTGATTATTTTTTTGAAATTTTTTTCATGTAAAATACTATTTTCTACAATGATTGGTAAAATCCAAGGAATATATAAAATGGTTGATCGATTTGTTTCTATAGTCTTTCCTAAGACACCAAGGATCATTCCTACATTATTGATTTCATGATATGGATGAATGACAACTGAAATGTCTTGTTTATCACCTATGATGGGATGCCTCGGTGGGGAAGTAAGGAAATTGATTTTGAGTTCAGGTTGGATAGGACATTCAAACACAGATAAGGAATTAGAATCAAAATCAATTTCATTTTCAGCATTTCCCAACACAATTGGTTCCATTTGAATTGAAGATTCAACCCCAAAGTTTTCTAGATGAGTTTCATGAATGGGTATGGATTTGATGTTTGTGATTTCTCCTAATTTTTCAATGATTGGTGTTTCTAAAAAATTATCATTGGAGAAATATTCCGGGCATTCAATCCATGAAGAAAAATTTCCCTCTTGTGAATTCATGAAATCAATTTCATCCTGATTTAAATACCCTTCAACATTTCCTTGATCTTGTTCAGTTATCCCATATCCAAAGTTTAGTTCTTTCTTCAATTCATGAGAGGTTTTTGGGATAAAATATTCATCTATCAATGATGAGTAAAGAACATCTTGAGTGGGAACGAGTTCCTCAAAAGTCTTAAAGCTTTATAATTCTAATCTGAAAGATGAAACTTCTGAATTCATTTTATCCATTTGTTCACAGAATTGTTCGGAAAAATTTTCAGGATTAGGGTTGATATATGTTTGTACATCATGGACTTCCTCATTATTTATCTTTTCAATCATTCTTGATAGGTATTGAAATTGATCTTTTAAACATTCAGCATCCCATTGATTGTACATCTCATCTGGTGTGGTGTATTCAATTAAGGTTTGGTCAATGAAATTCCCTAGGTGAGGTGATTCAAAATATTGATTTTCCAGTTCTTGGTATGTTAATGGTTATTATTGAAGATAATCCATTATAGTTGATTCAAAGATGTTTTTGGGATTCATTGGACACACAGAAACAAAAAGGGGAAAAGAGAAGAGAAATTAGGGTGAGAATAGAGAATTTGGGGTGAGAAAAGAATATGAGTGTCTAAGGTACTTACTTGGGTCCCCGGAAATGGCGCCAAAATTTGGTTGCGCCCAAATTTACCCTACTGGTAAAAGCGATCGATGTAGTACATGTAGGGGTCGAGTCCACAGGGACCAAAGAAGTAACCTTGAGACGCTATGATTTGATGAAGGATGGGCTATGAAGTAGCCAACTTTGGTTTTGATTTTGGATGGTTTTAAAGAACACTAAGAAACCTAAGTGAATTCGATTCAAAGAAAATGGGTTGATCTTAAGATTATTCTCGGGGTGGATTGAATGAATTTTACTTCTTTATACAATTTTGGTTTTATTAATTCTTGATGAATCCATTCTTCAAAAATAACACTACCTTCATCATTTTCTGGTTTGGTGCTTACTAAACACAATTAATAATCCCCTATACACTTAGAGAACCAAATTCATGATCTCTCCAAGGTATATGGTCATTTAGAAATTGAATTTATTTTGCTCAAACACAGTAAAGATGAAGAGTAGAAATAACTGAAGAATGGATGTCTTAAATTAATTATCCAATTAACAATAATTCGTTCATAAAATAACATTCAACCTAGAATTTTCATCCTCATAATATCAACTCATTAAAGGGTTATCCCTCCATTGATGGTATACTCTCAATGGTGGGCGGAAGATGGCTAACAAGAATTGGATTGAAGAAATTAAAACCGCAGAAATAACGAGCACTCCTCCGTGTGTGTGAATGAAATTCACACCTATGTGTGAACTAATTCACAACAACACAAAGATATCACTGTGCTTTGTGATAATAAGGTTTTAATAAATTAAATGAAAAATATAGAAGAGAAATAATTTTATTAAGAACATAAGGATACAAAAAAAAGAAACTTACATGGAAATGGAAAACATTACAAAGGAAATTTGGAAGCATAACCTTACAATGAAACAAGCAACAAAAGATGATAATAAAAATATCCACCCCTACTCCCTTCACCACTAGCTCCTTATATAGGAATATTAGGAGACTTAGGTCCATACCCCAACAATTAATTCACCCCCAACAATTAATAGAGTCAAATGAAGGGTGAATAATCAAAAGGAAATTGACGTTTCGAATTTGACCCGGAAAACTGTCCAGATTCGTCCACCATATTGACGTGTGAATTTGTAATTGAATAAAGCCAAATCCGGATTGGTTGTAGAAGAGAAATATATTCTTCCATATGTCCTCTATGAGTTGTAAAAATTTCAGGAAATTTCCTTTATCCGTTTGGAAGTTATGGTCGAAATGGTGGGACGGATATCTGTGCATTAATGTCAGGTCCACCATTTAAATCTCAACTTCAGATCCCTTTATCATCATGAAAACATCAGAATTAGCTCTATCCACAGTTGAATAAAATAATACTCATATTTTTATCTTTCTACTTTATAAATTTGAGATTCATTGGACTTGGTTTGTGGGCCCCACATTTGTTTGATGGGCCTTAGGCCCATTATGCTTTCTCCTGCAAATTTCTTCATTCGGGTGCAAAAATCTCCATCTTCCCTTGGGATTAATCCATCGGACCTAAAAGATAAAATGTTACAAACAAAGTAATAAATCATATCCCAAAATATCAAATTTAGAAAATGAATATAGTGTTGTCCAGAAACAGATGAATTATTGGGCCCAAATTTTCATTTTAAACATGAATTGCATTTAAGATGAGAAATGAAGTTCTATTTATGTAATGCACTAAAAAAATGTTTATGGACTTTAGAACAATGAATATAAAGATATTAACAATGAATATTAGCCACTTTTAGTGACTAATCAGATGCATCAAAGTCTCAAGGGATCAAAAAAATATGTACGGAAGAGGGGAGGAGTAGATATAACAAGGTAAAGAAAAATATTACAGTTCAACCCAATAAGATAAGGAAGGTAGACTCATCTAAACACAAGGAACTATAAATAGTGAGAATATGAACTTCTAGTCGAGTATTTTATACCTATAGTAAGATATTAGACCCGTACAACCATGATAAGATAGACACAGAAATCATGTGGCATACCCCACACGTCTTCGCCTCTCCTGGAAGGAGAGTAACCAAAACCCAAGGAGTGGGTGTTGGAACAAGATATATATGCTCAGTCAAAGAAAACCAAATGAGAGAGAAAGGGGATCTCCATCTCATAGCTCAACCCAAGAAAGTGAGTATCCAACAGTCCCAGAAGTAACCACCATCGATGCCCAGCATCTCACGCATCTTCTCCAAACTGTAAGTCAAATAGAATAAATCAATGTGCCTTAATACTATCCAATTTGGGTGGAACTATCTCATCCTCACAGTTTTAGGTCACGTCATAAGGATGCGTCTTGGTGGGAAAAGAATCCATTTTCCTCATGAGTCCAAAGGTACATCAAAGAACACCTCATCACTATGTCACACAGTCGAGAGGTCGTCTCAAAGTCAAGGATCCATGCCCAACCCAGCAAAAGGATTCCACTCATTATCAGGTGCATATTCCCTAGTGTGTTAGGGAGGATCATCACCCAGAAGTTGATAGGGACCCACTAACCATCCCTGCTGGAGGGAAACCCAGAACTTCCATCGGGGAACACTTCCCAGCCCAGCTAAAGGTAAACCCAAAACTGGCATCAGGGACCACTTCCCATCCCACCTGGAGGAAACCCGGAACTGCTCTAGCCATCCATGTTGGATGGTACCTCTCAGAAAAGCATCAAAAACATATGGCCATCTCTTCTGGATGGTACCTCTCATAAAATCGTTGAGGAACTCTGGCCATACCTGCTGGATGGTACCTCTCAAAAATTCATCGAGGAACTCTGGCCATCCCTGGTGGATGGTACCTCTTGGAAAATCATCGAGGAACTCTGGCCATCCCTGCTAGATGGTAACTCTCAAAAAAACATCTCCATAGTCATTGAGTGTCTCCTCGGATATTCATCACACCTGAAACATCTCTCATCATAACTCTTAAGCCACTAACAAGGGAACCATCGCATTCTATGCGGAAAAAAACTCAGGATAAGCTACTCACATGCCAAAATATGAGTCCAAAAGAAGAAGATATTGTAGATTGAAGATTCGTAAAGTGGAACACAGTGCATGTGGGGGCCACGTGATTTGTAACCCCACCTCATCACCTAGCCATGTACCTACCCATTTTTGGGTACTAAACTATCATAAAGTACCCATAGGCATGCTAGTGTACTCCCAGAGTACACAACATATCTAGTAATGAGGCTATCGAGAACACGATGCTCGATGTTGATCTAAAGGGTGAAAATGTAATTTTACTGATACATATCCTCAAACATCTCTTTAACATCTAACTGCATCTCTTCATACATCTTCTCTGCTCTCACAAGAGTCGAAGTTGTCCTAAACTGTGGATTCTCTTCAACCCCTACAGAAGGATATTCCACTAATATTCCTTTAATGTTTCCACAATTAATTAGATCATGAATAAGTCTCCACACATCCAAATGGATAATCCCATTGTGATCCTTGTGTAAAAAGATGCAAGATTGACTATTTATTCACCCCAAACGGGCATCCAATGGAAAAGTTGCAAGTTTCCTCATTGAACTCGAATGATGTCCCATAGGGGCCACACCTTGATCCTGAAACAAAATATATGGATCGCACTAATGCGATCCTCATGGAAAAACACACGGGATCTACTACTCATTCATCCAAAATGGATACCCGCTGAAAAAACTGTATTTAATAGTAACACGTGTAAACCAGGCCTCATGGGGCATGCACCTTGACTTTGGTTTAAAAACTAGAAAGTAGTATAGAATAGTTTGAAAAAAGAACAGGGTCATATTGGCACTAATAACGCATCAAACAGACCTCCCGTTAAGAATATAGGTCTGATATAAGAACCCTGAATAATACAAATTAAATTATTATTATTAAATTTAAGCATTTCATGCACCCAAACCCTGAGACCAAGACTTAAAAGTCCTAAATCAGTCTAAAAAGATCTGTCTCAAAGAGTGGGACTTGTGGTCATATATGGTGTGTCAATCAGACACACATTTTAGGATATATATCCATTTAAACCCATATGGCCCAAAACAAACTAGTTCGGCCCATTCTGGTCGGACCGCTCCGTATGGGTCGGCCCGCCCCGATCTTCCAGGCTCAAACTGTCAGACCACGGCCCAACTGTGCAGCCCATCCTATCTGCTCCTAACTAGGACCCAGACTCACACCACTAGTGCACCACCTTAGTGCCCCCCCCCCCACTGCTCTGCATCAATGTGGCACCCCGCAGGTCACGCGGGTTGTTGCCTCCTAGGGTCGCATGCCGCAATTGTTGCACCCCATTCTCCGGCCCGATTACTGGCTTATTGATCCCCCACCATCCTCGGTTCCTTCTCCCAATGCACCACCGTGCCTCTATCTCTCCATCCTGGTTTTCCCTGCTGATGCCATAGCACGCCGACTCTTCCCAATACCCCTGAACCGCATCATCATCCTACTTCATCGGCCAACCTCCTCCCCCAACCATGACCTGTCACGCCGCTGGCTCCACATGACCTTCATCGGCACCACCGTGTAGGACCCACACCGCCACCTTCTTTTGCTCGTAGTACCAACTCCTTTGGTGGCACGATTTCATATCTGAAAATGGATTGATGACCCTTGTGATGAGGTCTTCACAACGCTGGATAAAAATTGATTTAGGATGAGGATCAAATGATGGTCGTGTTCATTTGGCCATCATCTTGATGTTTCAAATTATCGAATTTAACGACAGATTTAAGAAAACTTAGGAATTGAAATTGGAGGTGCGAAAATCAAAAAGAATCCTACCTCGATTGATGCATTTATCACTGCCGACGCGTTCTTAATGCTCCTGCTTCGATCTGCCAAAGCTTCTTTCTTGATTCATCGAAGAACGGATGAGAGAGATGGAGAATTTTGGGGGCAGAGAGAGAGAGAGGATTAGGGGGTAACCCTAATCCTAAACACTTAAGTGTTTATTTATAGAAAAACGCTGAAACCCCCGCCAATAGTCACGGAATCTGAAACTCCAATGACCTCTCATTTTATGTCATTCTTAGGTAAAACACCCCATTCTGAACTCAATAACAGTCTCGGATTTCCAATCCAATTCCCTGTTCGAAAGTTATTTGATTTGTAATTCGAGATAAAATAATTAAGTTTAATTATTATTTTTACAATTTTTACGTTGGGTGACTTTTATTGCAGACATCCCGCGCCGAAAAATGTTATACCCCACCTAGGGTAAATGACACATTTCGAACTCAACCATGGCCTTGGATTTCTTATCTGAGTTAACGTTTGAGAGTTATCCCATTTCTATTGTGTGAATAGTATAAAAATACTTAATATTTTTATAAAATTTATTCTGAGCACACCGGACCTCAGAATCACACGTCATCTTAGTTCTAAGCTCTGGAAATATATATAGAAATATTCCAAAGTCTTATAAGGAAAAAATCGAGTCTCTACACTCTTGTACTTGTGCAACGTGTCTATCTAGCTTTGATTGAGGTAGGGGATCCATAAACTTATCTTTTATTTATGTGAAATTGTTGGGGTATCATGTTTCATTTTACCAGTGGTTAAATGGATGAGGTTGACCTTAATGAAGATAATAAACTAGAGTTATTGAAATTGAAAAAAATGATGATGGTGTTGTGATTAAATGTTATTATTCCTATATTCATGATTTTTCATCATGTGATTTGCTAGATAGTGTGATTAAGCATTGATATAATTTTTCATTCTTCCTTTCTTGTTTGACATGCCTAAAATTAGTTAACAAAATGAGGATGATAAAATAAATAAGTTATAGAATGAGGAATTCACTGAATTGTATAACAGTTCCTTGGAAATTCTTAGCATGATGAATTGATGTTTTGAGTATGTTTATTGGTTGATTATAACTATTGTTAACCATAGATTATTAGGTTTATTATTGTTGAAACCTACTCATAACAAATCATATAATTCAATATAGTGAAGGAAATTGTTTTTTACTAGAAATAAATGTTTGGGTTGTTCTAAATATATGACTTGTTTCTTAAATATTATATGCTTGAGATTTTATAACATATATTTCCCCTTGAGTTTTTCTATGTTGAAATTTTTTTCTACCATATATATATTGAGATATTATAAATCCATTATTTTTATTAAATAAAACCTGGTGTTGTTAGATTGTTTGGTAAGGTGTGGTATTTTTTCCTTAGATTTGGTAGTGGCTTGATGTTAGTTAATGTGGGGTGATTGGCATAGGTTGAGAGCTAGGATTTCCCATTTTTCCTGCTTACTATGTGGAAGGTCATTAAGGATGATGTTTTGATGGTTGGCTCGGGTTTGAATCCTAGATTTATGGTGGGTTTTCTTGATTCTTATCTATTATGTTAAATGCCATATTTCTACAATTTTCTTGATTCTTTCAGCTATATCTCTTCTTTGATATTGGTTTAGTTATGTCCTAGAATACCCAGGATTATGGAATGATAATGATATATAATTAACTCATAGGAAATGTGTTTTGATGATGGTAATGATATGTTAAGTGGAAATCATGGATTGGTTGGGGTGAGTTCTCAAAGAGAAAGAATATAAAATCTAGAAATGAAGTTTTGAATATAAAAGCCCCATGGATTTTGATTGTTATGAAATTTTTAAACTAGAATTAATTATAGAGTTTAATAAAGTGATTGGTAATTGTTAAATTATTAAATGAATTATTAATGATGAACTTTGATGTTTTTATGCTCATATATACTATAATGACTCTCATTTACCAAAATACATATTTATGTCAGATATGATGAATTAAGGATATAGAATATAATTTTTAGGTTTTGTACAAATATAATAACACTTATTAGACATATTGGAAGAAATTATAAACTAAATCTGAGGATCTCCATGAAAGATAATATGAAAGTAGCATAAAAACTAAAATGAAGAACATGCTAAAAATATGTGTACCTTACACCGAAGAGACACTACATCATCACCAAAATCTATCCCATGGGTTTGAGAGAGATCACTAAAATAGAAAACATAAGTATCACACCTTTATTGGTATCCATGGGTAAACTAAATAATTTGATGTTCAAATGGTATTCACCTTTTCTCTATGGTATGTTAGTACCTCTAAATGTAAAGGAGGAAGATAAAAGAGAGATTTTAGTTGTTAGGGAGTTCATCCAGGAAGTATAAAAAAACAAACATACTTCCATCACATGGTAGTAATATATATATATATATATCACTAAGAACATTTATTGGTATTCTTCATTTATTCATGCATTTATAATGAGTGAATAAATATTGATTCAACCAACTCATGCTTCCAATTCATGTATAACTCTCGATCCATTACATCTTATGTAATGTCTAAAATAAATGATGGATTCTAATTATTTTAATCCATTAAAATATTAACATTCATAATATTTGGTTTCTCATTTGATTAAAAGTGGTGGCATGCATGAAATATTATTTAATGTATGCATCTTAATATATCATACACTCAATTTAGATATCCATCATATATTATTTATAGCTTTAGGGTATATTTATTTTAATCACCCACTTTCACTAAATCAAAAAGACTTTATTCCATTTCACCTTATGTTGTATCATATACAATAACTCGTGAAACCATATCTAAAACTCCTTTTTGGATATCTTCCAAAACACTTTTATAAATTTTTCATTAACTTCACCATATATCACATAATATGAAATACCTTGTGAAAACTCGTCCAAAAAACTTTTGTATTAACTCTAAAACAATTTTAGAGTTGCTCTCTGAGTCAAATTTAACCCTTATTCATTCAAACATAAATCACTATTGGAAAATTAAGATAAATTCCTGGGTTATAACCAAGGTTAAAAACACCTAAATTTTGGATATAGGTAATATCCATGGTCCAGTTGGTTGTGGCTCATATTGGTGTGGAAATAGGGATGAGTCTATAGCCATGGTTTCACCCATGGAAATAGGGTAATTTCCATGACCCTTGACCATGGCTATTACATCTTCCATACCCAATTGTTTTGAGGCAATAGCCATGGTTCAATTCGGGGTAAATAGGTCTATTTAAATGGTTACAAACCATGTTTATAGACCTATTTCCATGGTTTAAACTATGGATATAGATATATTTCAATGGTTTAAACCATGGATATTAGAATATTACCATCATTACAAATCATGGTTATAGATTTCTATTCCATTCATTATAAACAATAGTTTATTTTCCACTCCTACAGAAATAAAATAGACACTAAATCACCAAACACACACTAGAATACAGTTCAATAATACAAAAATACAAATCACTATTACCATAATAAAACAAAATTAGATAATAAAATTAAACCTATAAAACAAGAATTCAATTTATATCAAAAATTACCCTCAATATCAGTATCACCATAACTATCACAACCCTCATCCACATCTCCTACATAAACATCAGCATCAACACCTTCTCTCACACCACCAGTATTTTCATCATCATGGGCATGGTAATTAGATCCTAAATCAATAGGAGAAGAGGAATACTCATAAATAGAATATTTCATTAGTAAAAAAGCATCAACCACTACAGCAACCTCTGGTGGATGTAACAACCCAAACTATTATGAATAAAATTACCCTTTTTTATTTAATTAATGTCTTATAGTTATAGAAAACACATGCACTAAATTTTGTTTTATTATATCCAAGTGGGTTTAAATGACCATTAAGTATCCTTACCATTGATAATATTGTCATTGAATAGTAATCACATGACTAGTATAAATATGGGGTTTTAACAAATCCATTTAACTCATACAAAGTAAGTGATGACCTCAACCAGTCATATTATACCCTATGAAGACCATTTATCAGAGCTTCTGAGGGAGATATCATTTCTAGGATTTTCCCTAGACCAATACCAAGCTAATATCCAACAACTTAAGTATGAGTGAAATTGTTTATGAGATAATTTCAAGCTCATCGAGATCATGAACCGAACCATGTTCACCGAACGACCTCATGAAATCCCCGCTATCATACACCTTACTTTTAAGGAGTATGCAGATGTAATAAAGGGATATGTATCAAGTCCCTAGAAATAGGATTATGTATAGTATTTTTTATAGAATAATGAATATATTTTCATCCTATTATTTCTACTTTATAAATGATTTTTATTTTTGATTCAATAAAGAAACAATTGTATTTTTGGTTAATATTCAAATTAAATTAACGAATTTATGAATTAATGAATTTTTTAAATAAATAATATTTTAATAAAATATCATTATTAAATAAATTTTATTAAATATAAACAATCATATAATTTTTATGAAGTGAAATGTAATTTTTTTATTGGGGTTTGAAAACTGTTATTGTCAAAAAAACCCATTATTTTCAATAAATGTCAGTTTTTATTTTAAAAGTAAAAATTAGAATATTTATAAAATTATTTAGATAAAATGAATATTATTTTTTTCATCAAGGCATCTAAATTATCCAATGGTAAATTTTTCATAATTTTCTAAGATAGTCCAATTTTTAGGTAAAAATTAATGATTGTATAAATATACTTTGTGTTTTATGACATCATAATGGAAAAATAGTGATGTAATAAATACTATAAAATGTATACTTGGAAAAATATATGTTTTTCCATAAAATAATTCGATTTTAAGTTTATTTTATTTATTTGATAAATCCTTAATGAATCCTCCAATACTTATAATATATTTTAAGATTTTAAAATCATTTCTTTGAGAGTGTGACTCACCTCCACATAAGCAAGGACATTATTTTATTATCTTCAGATCTTATCCTTATAAAATAATTTAAATAAATTCCCTTTTTATAAATCATGGTCAAAAACCATGGGATGGTTTGTGGTTTTTAATATTTTATTATGTAGTGACAACAACCAAAATAATAAATAAATCCCCCTCCTTTCCTATATAAACTAACCCAAGATTCACTTTCTCTTCACTAAAACTCCTTTAATCACGTCCACATTCTTCCCTTTACTCCCTAGAGTTCCTCCCAAGTCTCCCCCAAGCTCCCAAGAAGCCTCTCCAAAGCCTTTGGATCCATGCATTCAAGTAAGGGATCCCTCTCATCTCCTTTCAATTCAAGAACTTCCTTTGAAATTACTCCTTTTAATTTCAATTGATTATATTTACATTAATTTATTAATATTACCTTAATGTCAAATTGTTTTAATTTTAATTATATATCATTTATCCTCTATCATTTTTACCATTTCCTAATCCATTACTATGCAGAAATTCCATAAGGGATCTTCGACCCTCCTCTTTTATCAAGAATTCCTTTTATATTATGTATTTTAATTTCCTTTTTCATATATTCTGATATGTTTTTAAATATCTACCTTAATTTAAATTTGATTTATAAATTATTATAACCCCTTTAATGCTCATTTAAACCTCTTAAGAACCATTATTTACACTTGTTACCATGAGGAAATTCTGTAAGGGTTATTTCCTTTATCCTCTATCTTCAAGTTTCTTTATTATGTTACACCTTATATTTCCAATTACTTATGTTTGTGGATGAATTTACATGTCCATATTACTTTCCATTTTATATCTAAATGATAATATACCCCTTTCACTCTCATAAACTCATTTTATGAATCTCTATATGACGTCGTTATGCTGCCGAAATTGCACAGCAATTTTCCATGAAAAAATAATTGTGTAGTGAATATCATACCCATTTCTCTATCAAGTTTATTCACAATTATACACATATAATTATTGATTTGGGACTTACATGCATGTATTCCACATTCCTTGATCATGGAATAAATTATGATGTTGAATGAATCCATGTTATATGATCTTTGTGGCACACTTAAGCATGAGAATGAAATGATTATGAAGGGTGTGCCCTGATAATGCTTCAATGCATTAGGTAATGTTTAGTATCATGATACTTAATGTTGTTATATGGTTGTACCTAATTCCTTTATGGTAATTTTTTCCACCATGATGTCTTGGCAGATTTAGCCTTGACCTGTGTTTATGATGCAGTGTTTTAAGTTGTTACCATATTTCCCATGTTATGATTATCATGCTATATCATGTCTTATTATTCATGTTCATTTTATACTCCATTGATATGCCTCTTGCCTAACACATATTTTCTTCTTCATGCTATGCCTTGTTTATTCCCTTACTAATCTGTATAGATCACACCTTTATTATGTATGTCTTTAGGTTATCCCATGCAGTGTTAATTAAGAAGGAACATTTTCATTGTGTTAAAGAAGTTTTCAATAAGGATGTTTATTTTCATGTTTTAAGTTGTTATGTAATGTACCTAATTTCCTAAATACACTATACCTATCGATCTTCTGGGTTGTATTAAGTGTAATTTTGTGTAATAAAACATGTATCATTGTTTAATAAAGATTAGGGTCATTATAGTTGGTACCAGAGGATAGGTTTAGTTATTTTTAGGATTAATATTAGAAAAAACTAGTGAAAAACACTAAGGATAAGACTAAGTGTGAGAAAAAATCGATAAATTTTTTTAAGGATAGATTAATTGGTTTATCAAGAAAATAAATCCCTTTCTGGATACTACAAGTGGATGTGGTTCTCGCACATATATACTTAGAAGTAACAACTCCAATATGGTATTCCAGGCCTAACTAAGGGTAACCTGGTACATGACAATGGGTCTTACTGTGCACCTAGTTTGACACTCCCAGGATATATTCTTTGGTAAATTCATATTCTAAATACAAACCATTATTAAGGGAATGAAAATTCACATAAGAATATATTTTAGTAAATAGATCATGAATAACATATATTGAATCCTAGAAATTCATAAGTCAAGGAAATAAATGTAATTTATAATTTATCCCTTTATTGTCATTAGATTCCCATTTATGTGTTTAATAGTTTAAAAGTAATAATCCCTAAGTCTATATAAGATAATTTAGAACCAGAATAAAATAGATAAAGGTAATATTGTCATCCATAGTTCTACGCATTCCTTCGTATCATAAAAGTTTAGTAGAACTATCCAAACACCAACACAAAGCATTGAAGTAGAGATGTTGATGAAAATAGAAAATGGGTAAATTATTTCATTCCATATATATAACTCCCCCATTTCAATTTTTATGGGATAAAATTCCTAAAGAACCATGTCATACTTCCCTTGGTGTAATTTGATGAAATTTTGGGCATGGATTGGCTTTCCCTATATAAAGCCAACATAAATGGCTGCGAGAGGGAAATCACTCTACATATGGATAATCGACCCCTGATTATATACAAGTGTAAAGAGGAGTATGAATCTTATTTATCACCATCATCTCAATCATGGTTATTATTTCCCTATGAGTAAGTGTATCTAGCTAAAATGATTGATTTTAAGGAAAGAACTATCCTCAAAGACATGCCTATTGTGAGGGAATATGTTGATGTGTTTCCAAAGGAATTACTTGGTCTTCCTCCTAGCCGAGAAGTTGAATTTTCAATTGATATTATACCTGAGGAATTTCCAATATCCAAGTCTCTATATAGGATGGATGTTGTGGAACTTGAGGAATTTAAGAAACAACTATAGGATAATCTAGATAAAGTATTTATACACCCAAGTGCTTCACTATGGGGTGCACCAGTCCTCTTCATCAAGAAGAAGGATGAGTCAATGCACCTTTGCATTGATTATCATGATCTCAACAATATCATGATAAAGAACAAGTATCCTTTTCCATGATTTTATGACTTGTTTGATCAGTTATGTGGAGAACAATACTTCTCCAAGGTGGATCTACGGTCAGGGTATTACCAAGTTAGAGTGAAGAAGGAGGATATTCCCAAGACTACTTTTTGTATGAGGTATGAGCACTATGAGTTCATAGTGATGTCATTTGGACTAACTAATTATCCATCAATATTCATGTACTTGATGAATATATTATTTATATATTATCTCAACAAATTCATGGTAGTCTTTATAGATGATATTATAATATATTCCAAAACCAAGGAGGACTATGAGGAGCATCTAAGAACTATGCTAAACACCTTACAAAAGAATAATATCTATGTAGAGTACAACAAGTGTGAGTTATGGTTGAAGGAATTATCATTCTTGGGGAATATCATCACAAGAAATGGGATATCTATGGATCTTTCAAATAAAAAAGCAACTGAAGGATGGATGAGGCCAATATCTATGGAAGATATCAGTAGTTTCCTTAGGTTAGCTGGATATTATCATCGATTTGTGAGAAATTTATCATGATTTTAAAACCTTATTACCAAGCTAACTCAGAAGAGATTCAAGTTTTCTTTGAATAATGAATGTGAATAAAGCTTTAGGGAGTTGAAAAAGGAGGCTTATCACTACCCCTGTGCTCACACTACCCATAGATGAGGAATGTTTTATAATTTTAAGCAATTATTTGAAGAAGGGATTGGGATATTTGTTGATGAAAAATGAAAAATTCATATCCTATGCTTCAAGGTAGTTGAAAATTCAAGATCAAAACTATCTCACATGTGATCTGGAGTTGGAAGTGGTGATCTTTGCTTTGAAAATTTGGTGGAATTATCTCTTTGGGGAGAAGTTTTAAATATATACATATCACAAAAGACTTAAATATATATTCAGATAGAAAGATATGAATATGAACCAATGGAGATTGTTAGATATCATCAAGTATTATGACTGCTCAATCCACTATCATTTTGGAAAAGTGAACAAAGTAGCTGATGCTATAATTAGAAAGGATCCAACAATTCTATCATCAATGAGAATTGAGAAGGATCTTATCTTCTAATATTTGAAGATTATGGATATGGGAATAATAATGGAAGGAATATCATTAATCCTTTCACAAATTATTTCTCAACCATATCTTCTTGAAAGGTTAAAGGATGCTCAAAAAGATGATGTAGGAATTTAGAAGAAAGTGGAAACTATAAGAAAAATGAAATCTTCATTGTTCAATGTTAATGAAGAAGGAATTGTGAGATTTGAGTCAAGAATATATGTTCTATCAAATCCTGAGTTAAAGAAATAACTATTGGATGATGCACATAGTTTTAATTTCTCCATTCACCCAGGAAACAGAAAGATGTATCAAGATCTAAGAGAGAACTATTGGTAGGATAACATGAAAAAATATATCGTATAATATACATCAAACTTTCTAGTATTTTAGCAAGTGAAGTCTAGAAGGAAGAAGTCTAAGGGGATGATGAAACCATTACCCATACCAACATGGAAATGGGAAAACATCACCATGGACTTTGTTACTGTAATTCCAAATACATCCAAAGGAAACAATGTTATCTGGGTTATTGTGGATTATCATATAAAGAATGCACACTTCATTGCGATTTTATAGGATTTCTCAATGGATCAACTATCATGGATATACATCAGATAAGTGGTAAGGCTACACAGAGTACCACTATCGATTATGTCTGATCAAGATCCAAGATTCACCTTTAAGTTTTGTAAAAGTCACCAACATAATCTTAACATTGAGATGAAATTCAGTATGGTTTATCACCCTCAAATGGATGGACAATCTGATAGAACTATCCAAACACTTGAGGACATTTTGAGAGCATTCTAAATTGAATTCAAAGTAGAATGGGACTAATATATCCCTCTGGTCAAGTTCCCTTATAACAATAGTTTCCACTTGATCATCCAAATGGATCCCTATGAATCCATTTATGGGAAGAGGTGTAAAACACCATAATGTTGGGATGAAGTTGGGGAACAAAAACTTATAGGTCCTAAAATGGTCAAAGTAATGGTGGATAAATTTAAGACCATTCTGCATCACATCAAAGCTGCTCAGAGTCGATAGAAGATCTATACTGAAAATCATCGATGAGACCTAGAGTTTAAAATTGGAGACATTTTATTCCTCCACATATATCTATGGAAGAGAGTGATGATATTTGGGGAGAAGTTAAATCTTATTCCAAGGCACATCGGCCCTTTAGAGATCCTTGATTTCATCAGAGTAGTGGCCTAACGAATAGAACTCCCACTAAACATGTCTCAAGTATATGATGTATTATATGTATCCCTATTAAGAAAGTACATACCATAACCATCACATGTACTCAATCCATAGGTGTAACCATTATAGAATGACCTTTCCTATGAGAATAATCCAGTGAAGATCTTAGATCATAGAGAAAAGTTCCTCTGGAATAAGACAATTCCCCTTGTCAAAGTGTTGTAGAAAAATCACAAGTTTGAAGAAGCGACGTGGGAACCAGAGGCGGTGATGATGTAGATTTACCCTCATCTATTTTAGTGTGTGAAAATAAAATTTTGAGGGAAAATTTTTTAAAGGGGAGAAGATTGTAACGACCCAAACTATTATAAATAAAATTCCCCTTTTGATTTAATTAAATGTCTTATGGTTACAGAAAACACATGCACTTATTTTGTTTTATTATATCAGATTGGATTTAAATGACCATTAATTGTCTTTACCATTAATAATATAGTCTTTGAACAGTGATCATATGAATATTATAAATATAGGGTTTTAACAAATCCATTTGACACAGACAAAGGAAGTGATGACCTCAAGCAGTAGGATCGTACCCTATGAAGCCCATTTATCAGAGCTTTCGAGGGAGATAAAATTTCTGGGATTTTCCCTAGACCAAGCCCAATATGAGATCCAATAATTTAAGCATGAGAAAAACTATTTATGGGAGAAGTTCAAGAACATCAAGATCATGACCCAAACCATGTTCACCGAACAGCCCCATGAAAGCCCTGTCATCGCACACCTTACTCTTAGGACATATGTTGGTGTAATAAAGATATATGTATCAAGACCCTAACAATAGGATTATGTGAATTATTTTTTATAGAATAATGAATATATTTTCATCCTATTATTTCTACTTTATAAATGTTTTTTATTTTTGATTCAATAAAGCACAAATTGTATTTTTAGTTAATATTCAAATTCAATTAATGAATTTATGATTTAATGGATTTTTTAAATAACTAATATTTTTAAATATATATTATTAATAAATAAAGTTTATTAAATATAAATGATCATATAATTTTTATGACGTTAAATGTAATTTTTTATTGGGGTTTGAAAACTATTATTGTCAAAAACTCGTCATTTTCAATAAATGTCAGTTTTTATTTTAAAAGTGAAAATTCAAATTTTAGAAAATTATTTAGATAAAATTAATATTATTTTTTGAATCAGGATGTCGAAATTATCCAATGGTGAATTTTTTATAATTTTATGAGACAGTTGAATTTTTGGGTAAAAATTAAATATAGTATAAATATACTTTGTGTTTTATGGAATAATAATGGCCCAATAGTGATGTAATAAATAATATAAATGGTATCCTCGTCCAAATATATGTTTTTACTTAAAATAATGTGATTTTAATTTTATTTTATTTATTTTATAAATCCTTAATTAATCCTCCATGACTTATAATATATTTTAAGATTTTAAAATCGTTTCTTTGAGAGTGTGAATCACCTACACATAAGCAAGGACATTATTTAATTATCTTAATCCCTTTTCCTTATAAAATAATTTAAACCAATCCCCTTTGGTAGAAACCATGGGATGGTTTTTGGGTTTGAATATTTTATTATGTAGTGACCAAAACTAAAATAATAAATAAATCTCCCTCCTCTCCTATATAAACCCACCTAAGCTTCCATTTATCTTCAATAAAACTCCTTGAAGCATGTCCTCACTCTACCCTATACTCCCTAGACTCTTCCCAAGGCTCCCCCAAGCTCCCAATAAACCTATCCTAAGCCTTTGGAGTCACGCATTCAAGTAAGGGATTCCTCTCCTCTCCTTTCAATTCAAGAAATTCCTTTGAAATTAGTCCTTTTAATTTCAATTGATTATATTTCCATTAATTTATTAATATTCCCTTTTTGTACAATGGTTTTTATTTGAATGATAGATCATTTATCCTCTCTCATTTTTATTATATCCTATGTCATTACAATGCCGAAATTTTTTAAGGGATATTCCACCCGCCTCTTTTATCAAGCATTCATTTTATATTATGTCTTTTAATTTCCTTTTTCCTATATTGGGATGTGTTCTTAAATATCCCCCTATTCTGCTGGAGATTAGGAACGAGGTCCCACGAATCCTCTCTTTTCATTATAACAATACATGGCATCAGGAGGAGAGCTTCATGTCTATGGTCAAAGATTCATGGAACCGTGGGGGTCTGGGAGGGCTTGGTGTGGCTTGGATAACTACTTGAAACATCTCAGGGGGGATATCCAGTGTTGGGTGGCCAATAAGACAAATTTCAATTTTGAGGTGGACCAATTACAAGATGACATCAGTAGACTAGAATCGGATCTACAGGACACATGGGTGATGAGAATATATTTATTATTTTATGTGACAAGCGAGTGCTCCTCATGGACAGACCTATGGACCTCAAGAGGGAATACAAACAGAGGTTGCGGGTTAGATGGTTAAGGGAAGGTGACCACAACTATGCCTTCTTCCAAGCATTTTTTAAGGAAAGGAGTTGTTCAAAGATCAAAATCAATTTGTGGAATGGTACCTACACATTAGGCGTGGAGGTGGCAGGCCAGATGGCATTGGAACACTTTAAAGGGCTATTAGCTAGGTCGGTTCCTTCTAGATATGAAGGTGTTCAGGGGGACATGACTGAGGAGGAATTTCTGGGATTCATTCCACATATGATGGAGGAATTTAACAATGACATTTTGCCAGCACTTCCAACAGAGGAGTAAATCAAAGAGACAATTTTTAGACTACCGCGTGATAGTGCACCCAGTCTGGATGGCTTCCCGGGAGCTTTCTTTGTGGTGGCTTAGGATTTGGTTGGAACACAAGATATGGAAGCTGTCCAAGATTATTTTTTGTGGTGGATCCTTGAATAAAATGTTTTTTGCCTAAAGAAGTGTTCTTATCCTAAAAAAAGCAAGATCCCATAATCATTGGTCATTATCGGCCTATCTTCCTTTGTAATGTTTCCTATAAGATTATGGCCTCTCTCATTTCAACAAGATTGAGTAGGGTACTTCCACGGTTGGTTTCAAGGGAACAACATGGCTTCATCAGAGGATAGAGCATCCAATGGGAAGTTAGGATTTAAAGTGATATTATTAGTGATATCAACTGAAGGTTGGAGGATCAAATGTAATTTTTCAAGTGGACATAAATAAAGACTACGAAAAAATGGAATAGAGATTCATAATTCAGGTGATGCAGAGGTATGGTTTTGAAGAATGGTTTTGGGACCTCTGTTTCAAGTGCTTCTCCTCACCCTGGCTCTCCATATCCATGATGGGGAGATGTTTTTATTTCTTCAAGTCAGTCCGAGGGGTTCACTATAGGGACCCCCTATCCCCAAGCCTCTTTATCTTGGCGCAAGAGGCTTTATCCTAGAACTAGTGCAAATGAGTATAAAATGGAAAGTGGGGCTTATATTGTAGTAGGTGTGGTTTAGAGAGTATTTCACATTTAATGTTTGTAGATGATATTATAATCTTCAATAATGGAATGAGAAGGTCATTGCTCAATCTCATGGATATTTTAAACTCTTATGAGTTCTTCAATGGACAGGGGATCAATACTTCGAAGAGTCATGATTTTATATCCAATAGATGTTATTGTGGATGTTTTAAGGGAATTGAGTCTATTTTGGGGTTCCAACATAAGCATATTTCAATGATTTTTCTTGTCGTTCCACTCTCTTATGGTTGCATCCAAAGTCGGTATTTTGAAGACATCCCTAATCATCTAGTGGGAAGGATCTTAAACTGGAAGAAGAAAAATTTATCATTTAGTGGGAGTGTCACACTGGTTAATAGTGTCTTAATATCCATTCTGATGCATGTCTTATCACTACTCAATCCTCCAAAAGTAGTGGTCAAGTGGATTAAAAACATCATGTCCTTCTTTGTGTGGGATTCCATCCAGGAGGGATGAATTCATTGGGCCTCCTAGCTTCGCATGGCTAGACCTATGGATGAGGGCAGAGTTGATCTTCAAGATATTGGTGAAGAAATGCATTGAATATAGGGACGACTAGCTTGGGATATTATTATAGGTGAATCTTTGTGGCCAACATTCTTCAGGAGGCATTATGGTGAGCAATGGTAGGTTTCCGGTGGACATGGTCCTCCACTTTCTCACTTGGAGCGATGCACGGTCTCCCATATTGAGGTTTTATTTGATGTTTCTAGGTGGATCATAGGAAAAGGCGATGTAAACTTCTGGAAAGTTAACCGGGCAGGAGAGAAACTAGACTTTCCCAGTTTCCCCCATCTGAAGATCTCCTTCAAGGAGTCCTGATATTTCCATGGATTTATTCAATCCATTCTCACCCAAAGTGGGTTAAGGTCTATGAATATATTATTATGAATGAATATCCTCATAAGTATTTCTTTTCAAGTTCATCTTCAGGTAGGTTTATCATTAAGGATTAAAGGTATCTGGTGCATGTGGAGAGACCTCAGGATGTGTGTTCTACCACGATCTGGTGTAAGGAGATCCCTATAAGAATGAACTTACTCACTTGGTGTATACATAATAAAGAACTTCCAACATATGAAAATATCAAAAGGAAGGGGATTATCATGGTTTCATGCTACTATTGTTGTGAGAACCCTCAGACTGAGTCAACTCTCCATATATTATTCCATATTAGTTGGTCTTGTTTTATCTGATCCCTTTTCTCACCCTGTCCTTGCCTCGATAATGATCAACCTTCATTTCAGGAATTCCTAGAGACTTAGTTCCATGGGGTTGATGTAAGGGGCACTGAGTGTAAGGTTTGTGCTATCATTTATGCTTCATTTTGATAGACGATATGGGAATCATGAACCCAGGTTCGGATGGGCTCTAGGATATCATATTTGTTCCTTTATATGTGATTAAAATCTTTAATCTTTGATCTCGGATCGCTTCTTAAAGGGAATCAACTTTCAATAATGTCATGTAGTCTATTCAAAAGATTTTACATGCCTAACATGAAGGAGGTCCACTGGATTAAGTGGATACCTCCTCGGGTTGGTTTGAAGTTTAATGTGGATGGTTCTCTCATGGGGGATGATGAGAGGAGGAGGGGTGATTCGTGATTCTTGGGGCTCAGTTCTTATGGGTTTCAGGGCATTCAATGGGCCCAGATCTTCTTTAGGAGTGGAGGTGAAGTCCCTTCTATCAGGTATGGCAATTTTTAGGGGGTATGGTTATCAAATAGTAGATATTAAGTAAGATTCCAAAGTTCTAGTGAGAGATATTCAGGGGCGCAATGCAGTGTCATGGGACTTGATCTACATGGTTCGTAGGTGTTCTGTGGAGACCAACTTTGGGAAGAATGTTCACCACATTTGGAGAGAATCCAACTTCACAGCAGATTCGCTTGCTTGGATGGGAAGCGCAGCATAGGGGTTAATTATCTATGATAGCTTAGGATCACTTCCCCCTGAATGTAGGGTTGTTATTCAAGAAGATGCACTTGGGATACATGAATTCCAACCTCCTTGAGGGGTCTCATTCCCTTGTTTATTTAGTTTTTTCATTTTCAATAAAAGTAATTTTCATTTAGTCTTATATCTTCAAGTTTATTTATTATGTTACACCTTCTATTTCCAATTACTTATGTTGGGGAATATATTTCCATTTACCTATTACTGTCCATTTAATGTCTAAATGATAATATACCATTTTATCTATCATCAACCCATTTTATGAATCTCTATATGACTCCATTATGTTGCAAAAAAATTGTACTACGATCTTCCATGCCAAAATAATTGTATAGTGAATACCATACCGATTTCTCTATCAATGGTATTCACATTTATGCACATATACTTATTGATTGGGGAATTACATGTATTTATTCCACATTCCTTGATCATGTAATAAATTGTGATATTGAATGAATCCATGTTATATGATCTATGTGGAACAATTAAGTATGAGAATGAAATGATTATGAAAGGTGTGCCCTGATAGTGCTCCAATTCATTGGGTAATATTTAGTATCATGATATGTCATGTTGAGAAAGGGGTATACCTAATTCCTTTATGGGAATTTTTTCCACCATGATGTCTTGTAATATTTATCCTTGACCTATGTTTATGATGTAGTATTTTAAGTTGTTACCATATTTCCCATGTTATGATTATCAGGTTATATCATGCCTTATTATTCATGTTCCTTTCATGCTCCATTGATATGCCTCTTGTCTAACATGTATTGTCTTCCTCATGTTATTCATTTTTTATTACCTTACTAGGATTTATAGCTCACCCCTTTCTTATTTATGTCATCAGGTTATCCCATGTAGTGTTAATTATGAAGGAATGTTTTCATCATGTTAAATAAGTTTTCAATAAAGATGTTTCTTTTCATGTTTTAAGTTGTTATGTAGTGTACTTAATTTCCCAAAGACACTAGACCTATTGATCTTATGGGTTTTATTAAGTTTAATTGTGTGTAATTAAACATCTATCAATATGTAATAAACATCAAGGTCATTATAGTGGAAATGTAAAAGAAAGTGAAGATTTATCTTTCATCATCTTTTCATTTATCATCTTTTGATGTTGACTATCTTCTTCTTCTTTCTGAGTTACTTGTTTGATTGAGGCATTCATTTATTCCTCTGTGACCATAAAAGAACTAGTACTCAAATAAATTTTTTTGTAATACCAATATCTAGATGGTATAATTTTCTTCCTAGGTCAACAACACACCCTACCATGGTGTTTATCTCTTAATAACTAATGCAAATTCTCTTTTAAGCCTAAATTTTTTGGTTATTTTTCTACCAATTCCTCCAAAACAATATTTTGAGTAATGTGTAACATAAATTAAAATGATAAAATAATGTAAATAACTAAATTAATTCAAAATAATAGAAATTTAAATATACTTAAAATCAACTCTTAGGTTTCTCTATTTACCACAGTAATATCTCACTTTTTCCTACTTGTATAAAACAAGGTAGGGAAAGGTACACAACCCTTGTTGTTCAATGTATTTGTCTAGGAAAAAAAATAAATAATTAATTAATAGAAGCTCTATATCCCTATTTTATAATAATGTACATATATGAATAAAACATTGATACCATGGTGGAAATAGACATGTTATATATTTTGTCCTAAGGAAAAAAACATATAAAAACATGCTACAGTTATCTAAACTAATAAGATATCACTTAACTTGAATAAAATTGAATTGAACATGTTTGACCAAAATTAAACCAAATGGAGTGAATTAAGTTACACTAAACCAATCTAAACTAAATTAGATCAATCCGAATCAAACATATTTGAATATAAAAAAACAAAAAAAAAGATAATAAAAAAATAAATTTTAATGATAACATACAAAATTAAACCCAAAGAACAAACCAAACTGGATGATTGAGAACTAATATAAATTATATAAAATTGTGTGAAATAGAACTAAACCTAATAAAATCAATATGGGTAGAACTACATGATATCAAACCAATCTGAATTAAACCTATTTTAACTATTTATTCCCAAATTAAACTTAAATAAAATGAATCAAATTGATTTGAACTATACTAAATTGAATTCTCTCAGACAAAACCAAACCAAATTTAACTAAAGTAATATAAATCTAACCAAATTGTATTCAAAAAAGTTTAAATAAATTGAAACATAATAAAAATAAACTCCACAAAACTAAAATAATAAAATTTAATGTAAATAAAAATAATCAAAACCAAACCAAATAGAACCCAAACTAACCAAATATGACCTATGTGAATCAAAAAAAATGAAACTAAACCGAATTGAAACAAACTAAAGAGAATATTATTAAATTGTTTTTATCCTAAATGAATCAAAAAAACAATACAAACCCAACCAAAGCAAACCAGCTGAGTTTTAACTGGACTAACCTAACACAAACTAAATGAAATAAAGTTTATTGAACTAAACCTAACCCAAAATGAATCCAACAGAATAGAATTTTCCTGAATTTAATGAAACATAACCATGTAAAAGTGAACTAAACTATAACAAAACACACTTATCTTGACTAAAATTGAATAAATCCAAATGGGAAAAAGTCAAAAAATACCAATCCAAACAAAATATAATCAAATGAAAAAAACCCCAATGGGATAAATTAAAACATAGATAAATTTAACAAAATTGACCTAAGTTAACTATACTCTAGATCACCAGAATAAAACCCAATATATATAAACTAAATTAACTGGGGATATATAACACAGTGCCTATAAAATTCAAATGATAATGAACCAAATACAACATAATAAAATTTAATCATACCAAACTAAAGAAAACTAACTAAATAGAAAGAAACTTAACCAATTATAAGGGAACCAAATGGAACTAAACAATATATAAACAAGACAAATTAAATAGAATTGACTTTAAATAACCCAAATTGACCAAAACAAACATATACCAATTTATCTTTAATCGGCTAAAATTGAAAAAAAAATAAAAAAATGAAATAAAAAAATATCATTGACAAACCAACTAAAAAAACCTAATATGAACCCTATATAAATAATCAACCAATCCATACATGAAATGAACCAAATTAAATGGTAAATAATCAATTTGAGTTAAAAATAATATATCAAAACCAACATAAATTGCATCAACTTGAACTAAATCAAATAAAACTAAATCAAAAAAATCAAACCAAACCTAGTTGATGTTTCCCTAATTAAAAAAATAGAACCAAAACAAACTAAATGAAAAAAATGAAAATATATTGAATAGAATCCCACCAAACCAATCCAAAATAATTTGAAATAAAATATAATGAATCGAAATAAAACTAACTAAATCCAATTGAGTGGATATAAATTAAAGAAAACCAAATCAAACTTTACTTAATAGAATAAAATGGAACAAAACATAATAGTTCAAAACTACATTAAACAAAATTGAAATAAATAGAAATAAAAGAATCCAAATAAATATAATTTAAATAAATTAAATCAAACAAAAAAACTGAGTGAAAAAAATAGAATCAAATTGAAATAAATTAAACTAGAACAAATGAATTAAACTAGAATCAATAAAACCTATATTTTTAAACCCAATCCAAAAAAAACAGAAAAAGTTAAATCAAACATAACTAACTTGAAATATTCAAAACTAATATGCTTTAATTTATTTTAACTAAAATAAGATAGACTAAGACAAATAAACCCAACCAAACGAAAATCTACAAGAACCAACCCATTATAACCTAAACTAAACATGGATAAACTAACCATATCAGAATCTAATTAAATTGAATTGAGCCAACCTAAATTAATCCATATTGAGTGAAAATAAATTTTATGAATAATAATAAAATCAAATAAAATAACAACACAAAATGTAAAAGAATGGAATGTGATAAAATCTAAATATTTGATAAAAATGTGTATCTCTACATACACATTCCCTCATAAGTGTATAGGGTAATCATATACCAGAGTCATTTATATAGGGATAAGACTCAATTAAAAATTTTCATGGTTGTATTTTTAAATAAAGGAATAAAAAAGATAAATTTAAGATAGTTTTTTTATATATATGGTCAATAGAAAAAGGTAACCATGATAAGAGTTGATAACTAGGTTGTTTACTTCGTTGTGGAGTGAAAAGCTCTTTCTATGGAATTATACATAAACTAAATCAACCAAAATATCTTTACCATTTATAAAACTATAATGAGAATCCAAATTTATTTCCCTATATATATTATTTTAATTTACCCTTATACATTGAAATGAATATTCATGTATTCATAAGGTTTTATAACTATATTTAAAAGAAGAAATGATTTTTTAGTTATATGGAGTTCAATACTAATGTGTCCTCCCTTAGTGCAAGTCTTCAGTTCTGGTTTTCTAGGAATTCACTCATGTGTAATTAAATCACATATTTGTAGGGTTTTTCTCCACTAAACTATAATTTTCCAAATTGAAGTGCTCTATCTCACATTATTAGTTTATGTTAAACTTTTTTATTTATCCAAAACACATAGTGCACTATTTAATGATACTCTATCGATCCTTTGTGGTTGTGTGAGTTTCTAATTTCACTATTTTAATTACAATCACTGAGTATACAACCACCAATCATTCAAATGATATATAATTCAATTCAATTAATTGGACTATCATAAGAAGATATGAATGATTACTAAGGGAAAATCTTAAAATTTATTATATTTTCTATTTACTGGTTTATCTTATGATTCAGTCAGGATAAACTTATCTAAATTTTCATTCATAGAATTTTAAAATTAGTAGATTTGATGCTTCAAACCTCATTCCATCACTACATGGTATTAGATGGAAAGATATCTCATAAGATGGTTGTTTCCCACATGAAATCAATTAATATATATGTAGACATTATAAAATTTACAAATTTTAAAAATAAATTTATAAAGTGTGTGAGAAATCTAAGGAATTCTTATAAAATTGTTTCCATCAAGGATAAGATATTTTATTACTAATTGAAAAAAATTAATGTATTGTATCTATGAAATAGTTTTATAATTTATCTTAATGCTGGAGGATTTTTTATAAATAAGATTCAGGTATAGAGTTATTAATTTTTGAAAAATATATGTCTATATATACATTTCAACATAAATTAGAAGGAATATAATAAAATAGTGGAGTTCACATGGTAGATTCCAAAGGTTGGATGGTTTCTCAATTATAGGACATAATAAATACTGATAAATATCTTTAGTTCATTGGTGTCTCACTGGAAGGTGAAATATTGAGGAGCATATGCTTATGTTATTGGATATATCATATTTAAGTGTTTTGATTATTATACAATAGGAATAAAGAACAATTATTGTGTCCAAAAACATAAAACTATAAAAAAACTAATTTGACACACTAACAAAATAGTAAAGGTAATAAATCTATATTTTAAAAAAATGTAGTTTAATATTTTAAATGTTAAATTACATTTTCTTTCCCATGATCTCAGAGATAAGTGTACCCAAGAGTGTGAATGTATTTCATTTCACTTTTATTTATTTTATTTATTTAAGATTTATCCTATAAATAAAAAATTATATAATTGCATTAATATCGATTAAATAATTAATTTATACTTTAAAAAACATTTTCAAATAAATAATCAATTATATATATATATATATATTTAACTAATACCTTAAACTCTAGACTCTTCCAACTGAATAATCTCTATGTATTGTGATATTGTGAAATCAGGAATGATCAATATTTCTTAAATATTGGTATCAACTCTCTCTTTTCAATCAATATACAAGTCACGCTTGTATACTCACCACATATCACCTAACTCCATTAACCTTATGGTCCTGAAATTTTTTATATCAAGAAAATTATATCAAAGCTATATTGGAAAAAATATTTTTTAATATAATGTTATAAACAAATATATATATATATATATAATTTTATTAACATCACTTACCCAAATCTATTCCCATGAATTATTCTTTATTTGGTCTCCAACTTCTATCCAAGTTATTTCTTGAACCAGAACAATATTTTTATGTTTATCAAGTGTAACCATAAAAAAATTTACATTATTTACCATTTTTCTGATGATAATTTCATCAACATTCTATTGAACCACAATCTATGTGTGTTGATACCAGACCTCCCGTATTTTTGTGCAACCTCATCATTTGGTAGAGGATGTATCTAATAGTGAAAAATAGTTAGTAAATGAAAATAATATATGTGAATTTATCATTAATCACTTTATGTAATGTTTAAACACATACTAATAGATGGATCTATTTTACCTTAGAGTTTTATGTATGGAGGGGGGTATCCTCTATGGGGGTGGTATATCTACAACAAGAGTAATCTATGGTGTAGATTAAGATAAATGTATTGGTGGATGGGAAAAACTTTGTGAATAGACCTGTATAGATTAATGTAGATATGGAAATATATATGGTGGTGGGATATATAGAGGAGCAGTACCCTGTACAGTGGATGGTGGGAATGGGTAATAAGGAGGGATGAGAGTCTAGGCACTACCATCTTGTGTGGGTGTAGGCGAAAAGAGATATTTAAAAGGTGGGTATGGAAAATAAGGAGATGGTGAAATTGTAGGATGACCTAATAGTGTTTGGAGTGGAATTAAGGGAGGTTGAGCAAGATTAACTCCTAGTGAATGAAGTGGAATAGTGGTAGGATGAACCATAGAACCAGTCATACTAGTACCCCCAGCATACTATCAACCTCTATAGTATAAACCAATCATCTCCTCAATTAAGTGGCCTAAAATAACACGGATGATAAAATAAAATGAACAGTAAAAAAGATAAATAATATAAAAGAACATAATATTCAAACATAAAATGTTCTTACAATGGTGATTGTATGAGATATTCCTAAATCTATAATCCGTTATTCATTTCTCTACATTGTTATCCTTCAAACATTTTCACAATTAGACATTTTTTTGTGGAAATTTAAAATAATATTTTAAGATAAATATAAATAATGAAAATGCTAAATAATACAATTGGTTTACTTAAAAACAAATGGAAAGAAACAAAATTCTATTTAATACAAGGATTTATCAACTTAAAAATAATAATTTCTTTATATTTTCATATTTAAATATCATAATGACAACTCATTTAAAATTTTCACAATGTAACTAACAAAATTAATTTGATATAATGTATAGAATTTTAAAAAATCACGTACAATATTGTAATAATATAAAGTAAATACTTACAAATGTGTGAATACTATGTGTGCTCTGTTATAATTTTTGGTTCACAATTTATTTTAAAAATTGAATCATTTATGACATTAAATGCAACATTTGAATAAGTACCAATAAGTTCATCCAAAACATCACTATTACCAATGCCTTCATCAAAAATATTTCTTTGAATGACATCAAAAATAACAAAAAAAAATTATTTTAATGGTTCAATTGCATAAAACACCTGTATATATTGTGATGCAAGAATATAAGGTTCATTGGTATGAATCTGACATTTCGTATCAATCACTTTAAATCCAAAGTTATCTATATTCACTGATTTTCATTTCATTGAATCAAAACAATTGCGTTTTTTCATTTTGACATGATCATGTGCATAGTAATCTAATAAAATGATTCATTTGAAAACCCCATAATATAATATATTTTCTGATTGAGGTTTCTTGTTTGATTCACTCACATAATAATCTATTATGGTACTTATCATGACACCATCATGCTGCATTCCCATTTTTTTACACAGATATTTATAACAAATTTAAATACATTGAAAGCCATTACCTTAGAATCATGTACCACATTGTTTGGACCAAATTACAACACCATTATTTCATCTGATACATCATTAATTAGTGAATTTATAACTTGAAAGATACCAACATCAAATATTAAACAGATACCTATGATCAAGTTATGTAAAAAAAATAAATCTATTAAATTTTAATTTAACCAAACAATAAATTATTTTCTATGAAATTTTTCCTTCCTATTAATAAATATAGAATAGTGTCACCTTTTTATAATTTCTAAATGTTCTATACAAATATTAATGATTTAAAATGTGAGCAACTATGAAAAATTTACACAATGAGACAAATGAATATTTATTAGTTTACTTTCCTAATGTGATCATTAAGAACATCACAATTGAATAATATTGTATGATGTTCCATTTCCCACTCTTACCTGCTTATAGTACATAATGAGTATGATCTAGTTATTTCCCCTATTTTAGGAAGTGAAGTAAATTCAGGCTCAATGGAATCATATTGCTCATCTTCAATTCCTATTAGTTTATTAGACCTTGTAGTGACATTATCCAAGTATGATGAATAGAAATCCATGAATTATTATTCTAAATATCCTTTCCAAATAGATCCTTCAGGATTGTAATTATTTCTCATATAATATTTCAATGTAGAATTCATTATTTCTATCAGAACAACTCAAAACAGGACCACCAAAAAAATTGTGGGAAGATTCACATTCAGATATAACATACATGTGAAAAATGGTGATGGAATTTTTTTCTCTATGCCATAAAGAATAATCGGTACATCTATCTATAATTTCTAAATATCACTTCTTCTTAGTATTTTGGAACAACGATATTGATAAAAATGAAATAACCTAAACAAAAAAACTATAAAATTATGTGAAAGTAAATGTAAAATAACAATGGGAATCAAATCATGGAACGTTACATGGTAATTATGGGTTTTAAGATATTTTAGTTTCATATATTGTGTATTCACCCTTTTAGAAATGTTAC